>ML797015.1:161658-257972 GCA_009831015.1 Picea engelmannii
GCATGTCCATGAGAAGAAGAAGAAGAAGTAGAATCAATATTGATGTTGTGCTTCTTCATCGCTGCTTCTAAAGCTGCCATCTTCTTGAAACATTTAGACTCATCATGACCATCTTTATCACAAAAGTTGCAATGTCTGTCAGTATTCTTATTTTTATATTTTTCTCCTTTGTCAGCATTAGGAGCTGAAGCTGTCTGAGTGGGTTTGGGAACCTTATGTTGTTTGTTGTTGTAGCGAGGATGTTGCTTCTTGGGATACTTGGGTTTATCTTTCTACTGGGAAATTAAGGCTTTGTTGGAGGTACCTGCAATGTTGATCACTCCAAGTTGTACAAGATTATCTTCCTCTCTAATCAAAGCAACACAAAAGGACTCAAGAGTGGGTTTTTCATAAGCTTTCCCTAGAGCCTCTCTCATGGCATAAAAGGTAGATACAAACACATAATATGCACTACCTAGATTAGAAAGAATAAGATAGATGCAACACTCTTCCTCCATTTTTATCTTACATTCTTCACATAAAATTCTGAGTGTTTTAAACTTAGATAGATAGTCTCCAAGGCAAGAAAAATCACTTGGACTCAAGGTCAGTACTTGATTTTCTAACTGTTGTGCTCGAATAATATTGAGTTTACCAAACACAGATTCAATCTTTTCCCAAGCTTCTTCGAGGTCATCAACTTCTTGAAGGTGGTACCTTAAATCAGGAGATATGGACATTCTGATTAGTCCACGTGCTTCGTCACTCCTATTATCCCATTTTACTTTCTTATCATCATCAACGGGTGCTTTTTCCTTTCCCAAGGTAATCCGGTACAAGCCTTTACTTCTTAATAAATCTTCCATATGAGATTTCCATTGGAAGTAGTTGGTGCTGGTAAGCAAGAGATTACTTGTAGAAGCCATATTAAATATGCAGATAATATGGATTTAAAAACTGAAACTGATGATCTGGATGGAAAGAGCTCGAAAAGTTATGCGATTTAAAAAAAAAACGGCACTGAAAACGGACTTCGGATGTGAGAGTTATGCCCTTTTAAAAAAAGGCATAAACGGTAACCAAATGACCATGTGATAGTGTAAGTTGCTTTATGAAGTGACCCACTTTTATAAAGAGAAGTGGGGATCACTTTTACAATGAAGTTACTTTATAACAGAAAATTTGCATGCAAAATAAATAAATCTAAAATAAAATATTAAAGCTACTTATAGTAATTCACTTTTATACTTGAAGTGAAATACACTTTACAATTTTAGCATGAAATTTTTCAAAAAAAGTAACAAAAGAGAGACTTGAACTCAAGACCTCTTACTTAATAAGGCAATTTTTAACCAAATGATCTAGCAAAACATATTGTAATGTTAAGAAGGAGGATTAGGGGTGTTTTTGTTGTTGTTGTTGTGGAAGACGACCTTGGAGAGCATGCTAAAAAAAACCTATTTATTCGCTTCTCGATGACAACAAGGGTTAGATTTCGGTTAGCTTACCTGGAAGATGCACCTTTTCCTATCTGTTTCTGATTTTCTGAGATCGCACAGGGCGAGGGGAAAGAGCATATGCAGATCTAAAAGAGTAGCAACCCAGAAATAAATAATACAAAACCGAAATAAAACCAAAATACTACTCTGCAAAAAATTAAAAAAATGCGTATTCAAGCTTTATACCTCCGGAACTGACTGTAATGGTCGTATATTGGGCAAACAGAAACCTTTTCGAGTGAAACTAAAAGTGTTCCTGAATGAAACGAGTGCTCCATATGCAATGGAATGGTCCTCTCAGCCCAGAAATCTACGGAAATGACAGAAAATGGAGATGAGGAAACTCGGCTTCACGATCTCGATCTACAACATGAGCGAGTCTTCAAACAGGCCCTGATACCATGTTCGACAACACAAGTATTCCAATAGAGGACGAACACCTTTAGTAACCACTCACATAACCATATCAAAGATCAACACATCGATGTTTTCACTTGGTAAAACCCCTACGGGGAAACATCCACGACTCCAACCAATGCGACCACTTGGAGCAGTTTATTAATGCAAAAGAAAAATATTACAGAGAGATTTTACAAGAGAGTTTCTCACAATTGATCATCGACAAATGACCCTCCATGCTCTTTAAATAGAGATCATGGACCAATCAGGTGTTAAGCCACAAATCAATGGTCGTTAAGATCGAGGAGAGTATGAACCATCAGATCACTCTATGTTGGGAACATATCGTGACCGTCAGATTTCCTAACTACAAATGCATACTAATGCATACTAAAGAAACACACTTTTACCTAACAACATATTAGAACAAGTAGATCTTAACTGACTCCTAAGTGTCTAAATATCCTAGTAAATGTTTATCTAAATAGGCTTCTCGGAGTACATTTTTCCTCGAAATTTTCCATAAAATGTTGTAGTGGATTTGGACAATATTGTTGTCCACCGCCAGTTGAATAGGCATTGTATGTTTCATACTTCTTCTAGGCTTAGAATGCAATTTCATCATCGTTGAATCTACATACATTGTTTATTGGTTCGGTGGGTGCTTCTTCTTCGTTGGTTCGTCAGTTACTGCTTGTTGTTGTTGTTGTTTGGTTCACAATTCGACCCACACTTCTTCCTTTCATCGTTTCAGAGTAAGTTTCCATGCAATAATTTCATTTTCTATTCCTTCTTTGTTGTTTAGTGTTTGCAGTTTGCAAGTAAGAATGTTTGCTTATTTCTACTAGCATGCTCGTCATATGTTTCTGGTTCCTTATGTGCTTCGGCTGCAGTTTCGTAATTGTTGGAGATACATATGTTGTTTACTGGTTCAGTGGTTGTTGCTTGTTCGTTGGTTCGTCGGTTGCTAGTTGTTTTTGTTTGGCTCAAGTTTACAATTTTGGGGCCCTAAGGCTGGAGTTGGGCCTGTTCTTTCTTTCTCACTGGTTTGGTGCTTGTTGTTTTCTTTTGTTTACTTCGGCTTTGTAGGGTTGGGGTCCTGCACCAACAGTTAGCGCTGTTTTTTTTTTTTATTGTTATTATTTTTGGGGCACTTTACGGTGTTCAGACCCTGCACCCACAAGTGGACATGGGATTGTGTTATTTTCCATGTCTAGCGAGGTCGAGATCTGTTCTGCTGTAAACTTTTGTTGATACTTCAGTGTTGACATGATAGAAAATAGTGGCATTAAAAAATAATTGGACAACTACATGTGCAATTGCAATATCCGTTGTTTTTTTGTTAAAATAAAACATGTGCAAGCTGCACTTATAAACCATGTATGGTGGAATGTGCCCATATCAAAATACATGTTCTTTATCCTCTACACAGACTGGTGTGACCACGATAAAAATTTTCTTCTACTTGAGTTATGATATGTACAACAAATATACTACAAAATTATATTTCCATATCTGGAAGCATATCTGGATACTTTTCCATGGAAAACCAAAATCGTTTAGCTATGGCCATGCAATTTCTTAATATTTTGTGGCTTGTAATATATTTTGGGCAGGGGAAAAATTTATATATTTACAACCATGGATGGAGAAAAGCAAAGGTTCATGTTTCTGCCTATCTTTTATTCTATTCGTTGATTCTCATTTACTGTATATACATATTGCTTGTTCTCTGGTGCATACCAACTTCCATTCATGTTCATTGTATTTTCTCCGTTCCCACATTCAAACAAACAAAATAGCTGGAGAAAATGACTGACTGCAGCAGTGGAAGATGAGATACAAAGGTACATGCTTGTACTGCTATTTCATATTCCGTTGTTTTGTATTTCATTTATTGTCTATATATGTGTTCACCTAGTTTATTGTATGTAGATGTTGCGTACCTTCCTACATAATAACTTATCTTCATTACATGTCTTCCTACATACTAACTTCCTTCATGTCCATTGTATTTTTCCTGCATTGCTACATTTAAACAAACAGAATGGTTGGAGAGGACGATGTACTCTTTGGCGCGAATGTAGACGACGAGTTACAGAGGTGCATACATGTACTCTTATTTCATATTCCAGTGTTGAGTATTTCATTTATTGTCAGTGTAAATTTTGTGCTTGTTCTACTGCTTTGCACCTTTTTTTGTTGTATGTATATACTACGTATCTTTCTTCTTATTCTCATGTGAATCTTATTCTATTTGTTGTTACATTGAAATAAATAGAACCGTTTTTCTTTCTTTTACATGTATTTCTTCATTCTAACTTCCCTTCATGTCCATTGTATATTCGATGTTGCTACCTTGGAAGAAACAGGTTGGTTGGACAGGAAGATGAATTCTTTTATGCAACAACAGAGGGTTCTGTGGTACAATCTTTGAAAAGGTATACCAACTGTGCTAGGAAATTAAATATACAAAGTGGGTGGGGGCATATAATATTAGACTAGAAAATGATGATTTGGCAGCAATGGGCCTTTGTGCCCTCCCCATTTCTACTTTTTCCATTTTCTATTATGCCTTTTGCTTTCTAATTTCTCTGCTTAGTCGTCTTTCCAAAAATGCCTTGGTGCACAAGTTGGTGGACTCACGGGTTCACATTTATGGTCACGCTTCTACCTTATTCAATACTTACCCACTTTGTCGATTGCGGGTGCCGGGCTGGCGGGTTCAAGATTGTGCCCCTGGCTTCCGAGGTTTTGTGATATACAGATTGGTCATTGTGCCCCACCATCACGCCCTATTTATTGTTACACATTTTTTCAGTCAAAAAATTTTAGGCATACAATTTGAACCTTGGGACCTCATGTTTCTTGAGTATCCCTTGACACCCTATTTCGTATTCCATCTCGTTCCACCATGCATGTGACATTAAGAACTATTATGGACAATATACAATGCCTATTCTTGTTTAGTCCTTCTGATGTTCATCTACACATGCTTGCATCATAAAAATTTGGACTAGTGACATGGCCATGAGCAGTCAGTCATCCCAGACATCAGCAGACTGACAAGGCCAAAGGTAAAGATGCATACATTATGTTCCTAGTATGTTTACCAAACAAATATCCTCAACTATTTATTCATCTATGGCATGGTGAATATGTTGATGTCATCTGCAATACATGCTTTGCAGTTCACAAGAAGTATCAACAAGTACAAGCGAGACGTCGAACATAGCGCAGGTTCCGCAGACTAAGAGGTGTGGTTGCAAAAATATGGCTCCGTATTTCATCCAAGTTGTGCGTCTACTTGTAATTTTATCTCAAGAAAAAAATAAAACAAAAAAATAATGCACACTGCCATTCACTTTACTTTTCCTGTTCAAAAATTGTCACCAGGTCTAAACTTGTAACACCCAAAGTACTATCAATAGAGGGCTTGAACAACCACCGAACTGGACAAGTGTTCATCGGGGACATAATGGTCGTCTATAGCACCTATTTGGACAGGGAAAACAAAACTAGATCCATTATGCATGCTGACATCACAGACAAGGAGGCCATGATGACAGTCACACTGACTATTCCTACACAACTTGTCCAGAAACATGCATAAAAGATATTGTCTGGTAATGGGATATCCATTACAAATTTTAATATATTGCCCAAAATAGTATATAACCGTGGTGATTGTGATCGGATTATTTCGCTCAACGAAACAAGTATTGTGGAAAAAATTCTCGCTATTTGTTCAGAATATCGTTTCGTCCCGGACACAACTATCAACCAACTTGCACAGAGCAATTCCATTTACCCAATCGGAACCATTGGCGCAACTGTCACACTGGCGAGAAAACTTGGCTCACAACACATTCTCCATATAAAATATGGAGAGTCAGACAACGACAAGGCAATGGTACCATTCTCCATATCCAATTTTTTCCTTTACTTTTGCATGTGCATGTATCTCGGTTAAGTTACACAAATATTGCACTGTTCTATGTTGCAGCTACAATTATTCGATACCTATTCAAATTTATTTTCATCAATGGAACAACAATTGCATAAAGGGCAATTTCCACTTATGCTCTTCAAAAATATAACAAAGAAAAGGGATGTTAGAGAAATGCTCTTTCGAAAAACTGAAGCAACATTTGTAATAGAGTTGCAAGCAGACATAGTATAGGATATGAAGAAACTAACTAGATCTACAACTATTGTGTGTATACATCTATAGATTCATCCTCACTTTGCTCATACAAATAGCCTTCACCAAATTTCTGCGGGTTTTTTTTTCTTCATGCTTCTGCTTCCGCTTTGATAAGTGATGATACGATTGATAGTCTATGATGCAGTGAAAATGTCCATACATATATGGACATTGCCTCAATGCTACCATCCGAACCGTGGGAAACACAACCGTGCATTGTACAATTAGGCAACCTCTGTTACAAGATGTGCTTCCTAGGTTATCAGAATTGTCGTATGAAGCATACCTACAGAAAAAGGCAAGCAATGTCTACATGTTGCGCGACTTTCAGATACACAACAAATTTACCTTAAATGAGGACAATGCAATATTGCATATCGGATGAAGAAAAAAAAAATCATATCAAGCTTTGGTAGGAAACGAAAATATCTCATGTGTCCTTGTAATATTTCTTCAACACCCAGATGAATGTTCGTCAGACTCGACTACTTGAGAATCTAATTACAAATGCAATCGATGTTGTTATTTTGATGTTTTCTTGCATCTCCCAGTAAGAATTTTGCAATGTGTCTCTGCAATATTTCTTCAACACCCAGATGAATGTTCGTTGGACTCGAGTACTTGAGAATCTAATTAAAAATGAAATCGATGTTGTTATTTTGATGTTTTCTTGCATCTCCTAGTGAGGATTTTTCATATTTGTTTTGGTGTGCAAATAAAATAAAAAACATGGTGGCTGCCTGTGGCTTTGATGGAGGAGCCTGCACGTTTTTTTGGTGCCCAAGTTGGACAATTGTTTTTCAACTATTTAACCATGATAGGATTTCTACAATTTTCTTTTGGGTGCCCGAATAAAATAAAATTTGTCTCCAACTATACATTTATGGTATGGTATCTTCATTTTCTTGATTCCCTAATTGAAAAAAAAATGACTCGGCATGGATTGAAACATCAGCTTGATATTTTCAGATCTCGCTATAGAGATTGCACACGCATAAGATTGTTCGGTCTAGAAATGAGAAGCATGACAACAAACCCCATAAAAAGTATCCAACTGTAAATAACTCGAGCCCGTCCTTTGAACCGTCGAAGTAGCTTGCTCATCTCGGAAGAATCATCAGAAATTTCCAATAATATTGGAAGTTTGGCATTATTAAAACTGGTAGTGATAGACCATAGTGATCTTGATTAATGGTAAAATAGTAATCGACAACTTTCTTGTTCTCCATTTTGAGATCTGGTTATAGCTAGTGTGCAGTGGCAAAGCTCCGCTGGTTTTGTGTTGTCTTCTGTTTGGAAGACTTTTGTTCATATCCCATGGCCCCGATTATTTTATCATGGGAACATATACCAAATGTAAGAGAAAACCAATGTCACGACGTGTTTTCTTTATATATCAAATTTTTTGATGCAAAGGTCGATGCATGTTTCTCTATGGAACCTTGTGGGATCTTGCTTGCGGCCTGTTTGGAGTTTACTTGGTTCTTGGTTGTATGCTTCGTTCTGGAAAAATAATAATACATTCAGGATCTTCGCAGTTTTTTCTATGGTCTTAAATACTATAGAGAACATGATTTTCCCTTTAGTATAAGCTCCGTGACGCAAACATAGTATGTGGCTTGTTTTAGCACTTTTCCTTGATCGATGAACTTGGTAAAATTAATCTCCTGGAATAATTTGAAATAAAATAATATATATTGTGAGAAGTCCAATGGAGCTAGCATATCAACAAGAGGCCATTAAAATTAAAATTCATCGTTGTTATACTTGCGGTGATAGAATTTAAAAAAACTTTGTTTTGTTTACTTCAATTTTTTTTAAATAAGAGATTTAACATCCTTTAATAATTTAATGTAATTAAATTGTACAATATCAATATTTAATATTAATATTTTGAAATAAAGTTTTTAGATAATGTTAGATAGTTGATAGGGATCACCATCCGTAAACAATTGTAATCTTGAGCCCGCCAACCCTGGAGTCCATCTGTCAATTTGTATATCGCGGAACTCCGAGTGTTGTTTGGAGGAAACAGAACAATAGAAGTGCAATTTTGAGCCATCCAGCCCGCAAGTTTGCCTATCAATTTGTATGTCGCGGAACTCTGGGTGCTATTTGTAGGACACAGAACAACCGAGGCCCAATTTTGAGTCTTCCAGCCCGAGAACCCACGATCCAAAAAGTGGCTAAGTATGGAATGAGGGATCCGTACATGCTCTATAAAATCTCATGTCCATATAGCAATGAGTTAGCATTGACTTTCATATTAGTTTTATGTTGACTTGAAAAATGTGTATAAATTTTAATGTTGAACATAACAAATAAAAAAAAATATTTTTCAATATAACAAAATTAGTATTTTTATGACCCCTGATTGGTCAATAAATTGATAGTATTATTAGAGCCTTTGCATAATTCGAGGCCTCACATTAATGACAAAGTACAAAATTCCCAACCATCACATTTCAAATGTTCCTTCAACATGAATGCATCTTCGTCATTTCTGTTATTAGCTTCAGAGGAAATGTATCCCAACATGCTGCACTCACTATCATCAATCACTCACTCTCACTATCATAAATGGCTCAACAATCACAATCTTGAGCCCGCCAGCCCTAGATTTCGTCTGTCAATTTGTATATCGCGAAACTCTGAGTGCTTTTTGAAGGACACATAACAATAGAAGTGCAATGTTGAGCCAACTAGCCCGCAAGTCCGCCTGTCAATTTGTATATCGCAAAACTCTGGGTGCTATTTGTAGGACACGAAACAATAGAGGCCCAATTTCGAGCCCGCCAACCCGAGAACCCGCGATCCAAAAAGTGGCTAAGTATGGAATGAGGGATCCGTACATGCTCTATAAAATCTCATGTCCATACTTTATAAAAGTACATATTTAGTATGTATAATTATTTTTAAAACCATGGACTACCGTAAATCTTATTGTAGCTTTTCGAGGCTTCTCTTATACAAGAAGATCCTGGAAACTATAAGCATGGTTCGCTGTATCTATTCCTTGATTGAAGAACCTGTTCACATGTTTAATGCACTTCATAGTTACTGTTAAAACCATCAATGGGGATTTCTTAAACCAATTCCCGCTTCCAAAAATTGCCATCCCCTTTGTTTTTTCCTCTGCTTTCCGTTTCTGGTTACTTACTCATTTTTTGGAAAATGTCTAGGTGCTGAAGTTGGCGGATTCACGTCTTCAGATTTCTACTTACTTTTATATCACCAGCCCGACCGACCACTTCCCCGTTTCATATTGTACAAACTTTTTGGATTGTGGGTTTCTGAATAGGCGGGTTACCGGATAGGCGGGTTCAACATTGTGTTTCCATTGTTCTGCCACCTACAAAAAACACCTGGACTTCCGCGATCTACAAATTAGCAAACAAATTCCCCTTTATCTCGTTTTTAAGTACTTTTTCTTGATCGATGAACTTAGTAAAATTAATTCCCTAGAATAATTTGAAATAAAAGAATATATACTATGCGAAGTCTAATGGAACAATCATATGAACAAGAGGACATTAAAATTCAAATTCATCGTTGTTATACTTTCGGTCAAGCTAACAGTACAAAAACTTTACTTAAACATCCCAAATTTGATTTTATTGTAACTTTTTGACGCTTCTCTTATACAAACAGATCCTGGAAACTATAAAAATCATTCGTTGTATCTATTCCTTGATTGAAGAACCTGTTAACATGTTTAATGCACTTCATAGTTACTGTTAAGACCATCAATGGGGCTTTCTTACAACAATTCTCGCTTCTGAAAATTGCCATCCGCTTTCTTTTTTCCCTCTGCTTTCCCTTTCTGGTTACTTACTCGTTTTTTGGAAAATGTCTGGGTGCGGGATTTGGCAGATTCACGTCTTCAGATTTACATTGTTACTTTTATATCACCAACCCGACTGACCGCTTCCCCGTTTCATATTGAACAAAATTTTTGAATTGCGGGTTCCTGGATAAGCGGGTTCAACATTGTGTTTCCATTGTTCCGCCGCCTGCAAACAACACCCAGACTTCCACGATTTACAAATTAGCAAACAAATTCCCCTTCATCTCGTTTGATTTTGCTTTCTGTTTACTTGGTACTTTTTCCGAATGTCTCATGCTTTTATATACAAAACCCGAAATTCCACAATATACAAATTGCTTGCTCAAAATTACGCTTCCACTGTTCCCCTATGTACAAACAGGGACCAAAATTCCGTGATATACAAATTGATGGCCAAAATATGTCACTGACATACAATTTGACCATCGGCCCCTCATGTCTCCTAGGTGTATCTTGTGACCCTTTTTTTGTAACCCACCCGATCGCTTTCCATACTTGGGCATTTCTTGGAATCTGTTTCGCGGGTTGGCGGGTGGATGAAATGTACAATGCTTGGTCTCTCTTCGCCATCCCCACTACCTTCGTACTTCATTCTAGATATGCAATTATTAATCTTTAATGCTAGTAGTTCATCGTGCAGGAACCGTTAAGATTGTCATTAATGTACGGAAGGTCGGAGAAGATTTGTCATTAATACGAATTAAACCAAGATTTGCGAAGAAGAGTGCTATCTTTTCCAAGTATTCATTTCAAACATGATGCAATCTCTTTCGTGAGTTGGTCGGTTGGCACCTTTAATAAATCTCTAATTCTTAATCGCTCTTCGCCGTCACCGCCACCTTCACACTTTTTTCTAAATATGCAATTCGTAAGCTTTAATGGTAACAACTCATTATGCATGAACCTTGGAGATTGTCATTGATCAACGAAAGGCTCGAGGAGATCTTCCATTAATATGCATTAAACCAAGATTTGTGGAGGGTTATATTATCCCTCCCCAATTTTCATTTCAAACATCGTGTGGAGAAAACGAAAATTCTCGTTAACTTATGGAAGCAGTTATGTCCAGATACAGTAAACACCTTTGGGAATGATGGCCAGAGGTTCCAGTGTTTTAGGGAATATTCTTACTACTCATATCCCTCCGCCCAGGAGCAAAAAAGGAGATGGTCCCTTGGTACACCAAGAGATATATTTCAAGCCAAAGAATTCCAAGGCAACCCTGCCTGCTCAGACAACCTGCCCAGTTGCATTGATGGTTGGCATAGAGGTTGATGCCATGGATTCCAAGCCGGAAGAAGATGATTTGATGGATGATGATACGACAATGGATGATGGAAATGCAGAGATTGTTCCCACTCCTGCGCCCAAATTGGAATCAACCATAACGGGCGGAACTTACCGGCTTAACGATGGTGGTCCTGACAACACCAAAATAAGGAGTTTCAGAAAATAAACCGATGCTAAACGCAATAGCCACTTTGTAGCTCGAAAGTAGGAATTCCAGAGGTCCAAATTAGTCTGTTCTGGGCGAAAGTATTTCACTATAAGGAAATGATCTGTTGATGCTCCCAGAGATATATTTCAAGCCAAAAAAATATTCAATTGCAGGACCATTGTCCTATTTTCTGGATATACAATCAACATCTTAGGGAATGAGGACTAGAACTCCCACTGTTGCAAGGTATATTCCTACTAGTCATCTCCTTCCACCCAGAATGGACTAATTTGGACCTCTGGAATTGCACGTGCAACCTGTGTCCTTGAAGTTTTCGTCTGTGGAGAGATGATTTCTTGTTGTGTCCTAACTTTCAGTTAAGTTCTATTTCATTTTCCCTGCAACGTTTTTAGTCTTCTTCCTCACGGGAAGCTTCTGAGAACTATCAATTTTACCACAAGATGATCCATTGAGGAGAAAACTGCAAGGATTTCCTAAAAAAATAAGCATGGTAATCAGTTTTGTATGCATGTTGAAGAACATCTCGATGGCTCCTGTATGTTGCAGATCCCATGCCTATGTTTGTGGCAGATATGTTCAATGTTTTGGCCTAAAGAACTAGGTCCAATTTCTAAGGATATATATACAATGCTCAATGTTCTTTTTTTTTAATGGATTTACTACTAAATTTTTTTCCCTTGGAGTCTTGGTTGTTGCTTCTTTTCTGGATTTAACACGTCTTCTCATTGGCATGGTTCGGTAGTCTCGTAGTTATTTGATATTATATTTTCTTAGGTAATTTGTTCTAAAATGGAGCATCTAACAATTATATGACAATGTACTGTGTCGATCCATCAGGATTTTATGCAAACAAAAAACGAATTTCAGACAGTTTCAAACCAACGTTCAATTCTATCCGTAATGCAGACAAAACATAGCAATACCAAATCACAATGTTGCAACAAGATCATCATTCTTGTTTCTAGACATGCAATTATTAATCTTTAATGCTAAAAACCCATAATGCAAGAAGTTTAATACTTAAGTTAATATGTTATAGTCATGGAAGAATGTATCAAGAACTCACTTATACCCACAAGTTGCAATAAAATCTAATCTTCAACAAAGCATTTCTTGGCAATTTCAAGAAAATGATGGTTTTGCAAAAATGGGGCTTGTTTGAAACCAATTCGCGCTTACGAAAGTTTCCCTTTGCCTTTCTATTTTCCCACTCTTTTATCCCATGTAGTTTCTCTTTCTGGTTACTTAATCATTTTTTCTGAAAATGCCTTACTGCGCGGGTTGGCAGATTCATGCATTTCGACCGAGCACTTCCCCTTTGTCTAAATTACACTTTCCATTGTTTCATGACCTGCAAACAACACTCTGGCTTCTGCGATATGCAGATTTATTTCTAGACTCCCACATCATCCCCTCTTCTGTATTGCACATTTTGCACCAAAATGTTCTGATATATACAATTTGACACTCGGGGCCTTACGACTCCTTGGGAACCCGTCACCCTATTTTGAAGCCTGTCTGACCGCTTTCCACACTTCACAATTTCTTGACATCTCTTTGGCAGATCGTCGAGTTCGCGGGTTCAAGAAATTTCAAATTTCTAGATGTTGTTTCTTGTGCTTGCTACCTTCATATTTCTTTCCAAGTATATGCAATATGTATACAACTTATCCAACAACATACAAAAAATATCTTGCCAATAAATGGAATATCTATTGCAGATTTGAATATATTGGACCGTATTTTCCCTCTTCTATACTTGACCAAATTGTTGTTTATTTTTCCCTTCTACTCTCTCTTTCTCGTTACTTAGTCGTTTTTCTGAAAATGCGACTCTGACCAACCAGTAGCCATTCGATGCCTAGGCACTTTTCAGATCACGAATTCCTGGACATGCGGGCTCTATATTGAACTTCCATTGTTCTGTGGCCTGCAAACAACACCCGGACCTCCGCCATATACAAATTTCCCGTCACACTCCCACATCATACCCTCTTCCATGATACACAGTTTGCACACAAAATTTCTGAGACCTGCAATTTGACCTTCGGGTCCTCACGTCTCTTGGGGAGCTATTGTCACCCCATTTTGAAGCACCTGCGTCCGCTTTCCATATTTCTCCATTTCTTGGAATCTCTTTCACGCCTCCATTTCCATACTTACCCAACTTTTTTCGCTTGTGGATTCTCGGACATGCGGACTACACTTCCAATGTTCCTTGACCTGCAAATAGTCCCCCCCGCTTAAAATATACACAAATTGACTTCCAGACTCCTACATCAACCCTCTTCCGTGCTACATAGTATGCACTAAAATTTCCGATCAATACAATTTGATCGTCGGGCCCTCATGTCTCCTCTAGGACCCTTACCGGCCTATTTTGATGCCCGTCCACCCGCTTTCCATGACCATTTCTTGCAATCTCTTTCATGGATCGTCGGGTTGGTGGGTTCAAACAATTTCCAATTCCTAGTCGTTGTTTTCTGTGCCCGCCACCTCCGCACTTTTTTCCAAGTATATGCAATAAGTATATAACTTCTCCAGAAACATGCACAAAATATCTTGCCAGGAAATGGAATATCTATTACAAATGTGAATATATTGGCCCTTCTTTTCTGTCTTCTATACTTAACCAAATTCCCGTTTCTCTTTTCCTTGTACTTTATCTTTCTCATCACTTAGTCGTTTTTTCGATAATATCTAGTTGCGCGTGTTGGAGGACATGCGAGTTCAAGGCTCCCACATCGACCCCTCTTTCATGTTACATAGTATGCACTCAAAAGTTCCGATCAATACTATTTGACCGTTGGGCCATCATGTCTCGTCGGGAACCCTTGCTAGCCTATCTTGGAGCTCGTCTTCCAGATCCCTACATTAGCCCCTCTTCCGTGTTACACAGTATGCACTCAAAAGTTCTGATCAATACAATTTGATCGTAGGGGCCTCATGTTTCCTCGGGAACCCTTGTCACCCTATTTTGAAACCTGTCTGACCTCTTTCCATGACCATTTATTGCAATTTCTTTCACGAATCGTAGAAAATTTCATATTCCTAGTTGTTGTTTTCTGTGCCTGCCACCTTCACACTTCTTTCCAAGTATATGCAATAAGTATATAACTTCTCCAGAAACATGCAGAAAAGATCTTGCCAGGAAATGGGATATCTACTACATATGTGAATATATTAGCCCTTCTTTTCTGTCTTCTATACTTAACCAAATATCAATTTCTCTTTTCCCTGAACTTTATCTTTCTCGTCACTTATTCATTTTCCCAAAAATGTCTAGCTATGCGGGTAGGCGGACTTGCGGGTTCACGTTTTCACTCATGCTCTTATATCGTGACATCAAATGACCGCTTCCCCATTCCATACCCAACCACTTCTCCGACCGCGGATTCCCAGTAGGCGAGATCTAGATTGCACTTCTATTATTCCATGACCTGCGAACAATACCCTGACTTCCGCGATATACAAATTTACAACCAGACTCAGACCATACCGTCTTCTGTATTACAGTCTAGCTATCATGCCCTCTTCTGTGGTACACATTTTGCACTGAAAACTTCGGAGACATACAATTTGACCGTTGATTCCTCACGTCTCCTATGGAACTATTTTCACCCCATTTTGAAGCTCGTCCATCTGCTTTCCATACTTCACCATTTCTTCGGATTTCTTTCGTGGGTCGTTTGGTTAATGGGTTCAAGAAATATCCAATTCCTAATCATTGTTTCATGTGCCCGCGCCCTTTTGCAATTAGAAATTAGAAATTATATATAAGATCTTACTTTAAGTATGCAATTAGCAAGCATTAATGTTAAACTAGTATTTGAGGAGATCTCCCATTAATACGCATAAAACCAAAATTTTCGGATGGTTATATTATCCCTTCTGAGTGTTAATTTCAAACATCATGGAATGTCATTTGCGCGTCGTCGGGTTGGCCCGTTCACGAAATCTTCAATCCTCGATTCCGAAAATGAGTCCGACCGACGGTTTCCCTATTCCATGCTCAGCCAGTCCCAAAATTCCACAAATATACAAACTGACCATTGAACTGCCCCACCATGCTCTCTTCTGTTTTACACATTTTGCAGTCAAAGATTCTGATACATAAAATTTGACCGTCAGACACTCGCCTGCCCTCTTCCATGGTACACATTTTTCACTGAAAACTTTCGAGACATACAATTTGACCGTCGGGTCCTCATGTCTCCTGTGGAACTATTGTCACCCCATTTTGAAGCCCATCCATCCTCTTTCCATACTTCGCCATTTCTTCGAATTTCTTTCACGGATCGTCGGGTTGGCGGGTTCAAGAAATATCCAATTCCTAATCGTTGTTTCATGTGCCTGCACTCTTTTGCAATTAGCAATTAGAAATTATATATAAGAACTTATTTCTAAGTATGCAATTAGTGTAAATTCTAACCTTGTACAATATCTACTGCAAACAGATATTCAGAAAAAGAACAGAAAAGATACAATGGAAAATACAAACATTGCACAAAGATTTTTCCCTTGGAAACCCAAACCGGGAAAACCGGCATATTCTATATTCATTCATTGTGATACATTATTTACAATACAATATACATATAGGAGTCAACGGCATCCAAAACCCTAACCCAATGACCTGGATTAGTCCAAAATCCTAATTCCTTAACCGGAAATAGAAAACCCACCTAAATACATGACACGTTTCCCGAGGAAGGTGTCACGTTTATGGAGGACCCCCCTCTAACCCCCCATGCGCACCTGGCGCATACGCTCAGACACTGCTACTCGTGCAAAGAATATAACACATACCCAACAATTAGCAAGCGTTAATGCTAAACTAGGATTTGAGGAAATCTCCCATTAATATGCATAAAACCAAAATTTCTGGATGGTTATATTATCCCTTCTAAGTGTTAATTTCAAACATCATGGAATGTCATTTGCGCATCGTCGGGTTGGTCCATTCATGAAATATTCAATCCTCGATTCCGAAAACGAGTTCAACCGACCGTTTCCCTATTCCATACTTAGCCACTTTCTCGAAATTCCGTAAATATACAAACCGACCGTTGAACTGCCCCATCATGCTCTCTTTCGTTTTACACGTTTTGCAGTAAAAAATTATGATACATAAAATTTGACTGTGGGACACTCGCCTCTCCTAATTATCCCCCGTAACCCTATTTTGAATCTCGTCCGACCGCTTTTCAGACCTTGCCATTCGTTCCTTGCTCTCCCCCGTCTCCGTGACCTTCGCACTTGTCTATAATAAAAAAAGTTTATATATATATATATATATATATATATATATATATATATATATATCTTGTTTCTAAATATGCAATTAGTGACATTTAATTCTAACAACTCATCGTGCAAGAACCGTATAGATTGTCATTGATGGGCGAAAGGCTTGAGGAGATCTCCTATTAATAAGCATTAAACCAAGATTTGTGGAGGGTTATATTATCCCTTTCTAGTGTTGATTTCAAAATCATGGAATGTCGTTTGCACGTCGTCAACTTGGCACATTCACGAAACCTCCAATCCTTAATTGATCTTCGTCGTACCTGCCACCTTTGCACTTCTAAATATACATTAAGTTAGCTTTACTACTAACAATTCATCATGCAACACCCATACAAATTGTCATTAATCAGCGAAAGGCTCGAGGAGCTTTCCCATTCATAAGAATTTAACCAAGATTTTGTGGAGAGTTATATTATCGGCTCCAAATGTTCATTTCAACCATCGTCTGGAGAAAACCAACGTTCTCATAAACCTATGGCATCAACTCGACAACAGTTCTGTGGAGATACAGTGAACATCTTCGGGTGCGAGGAACAGAACTTCCAGTGGTCCATGGAATATTCTTATTACTCATCCCATGCTGCACAAAACAAAGTAATTTGGATCTCTGAGATTGCTCGTGCAGGTTGTGTCCCTGAAGTTTTTGACTGTAAGGATTTGGTCTCTTGGTGCATCGATAAATTTATTTTAGACAAAAGAATTATTCCACTACGGGACCGCTCTTCTGTTTCTTTGTCACCTCAGGTCTTCTGCCAGATGTTAAGATTGTCGGAGCCAACATTGACGTTCAAAGGAGAAGATTCCAAGCAGTTCCTAACAAATCATAATAACGGGTTGGACCTCTTTCTCAATTTTTTGGAATACCCGATGGTAGTTCTTGAATATATCACAAGATTGCAGGTTAGTTCATTTAGAAATCCAGTCCACGAAATTGCCTGGTTGTTTACAAGAATAATGAGACAGGAGTCCACAACAACTATTTCTCGGATGGCTCTTTATATTTTGTATTTCACAGTCAAGGAACAAGCCATTTTTTATTGGGGCAGGCTAATTTCCCATGAAATTTGTTCCCAATTGTCAAGCTTCAAAAAGGAGAATAAATTTTATATGTCATCCTACTTAGTTTTTGCGATAGCACATTGCTGTCAGTTTCCAGAACTGTCTCTGTCCAAGAGGGTCAATTGGGAATTCGACCTAGTAACGTTCTGGTACCAGGCCTTGTGGAAGCACAAGGCCTCCCACTGTTTTTATGAGGTTTTTAATGGCTTCGTGTCTGTTTTCAAAGTTTTGTTGTTAGGATAAGATGCTCCACGCATATCTGAACATGCAACTAGTTTTTTGGACTTGAAGGGGACACTTGAACATTTGGATTACATTGTGATAAGGATTTTTGGCTCCAGGGAGAAACCTGCTCTCATTCCATGTCACATTACAGACATAATGTTTGTTACAGAAGTAGCAAGGCAATACAACTACTGGTTGCATCTATTCCAAGAGAAGAGAAAAAAACAGTTCATTCCTCTGCCTTGGAAAGTCGGGAACTTCATGCTGAGGAACGTCAACAAAATTGATGAATTCGCAACCCATTCTAGCAACTTGAACCTAATATATGTTGAAAGCCTAAGAGGGTTTGACCCCAATAAAAATTTTCTACAACATTTACAAACACTTGGCTTCGACAATTGTTTTTTCAAAAAACACTCGACCGAAAACAGAGACACTGGCGGAAACACTCCTGCTTCTGATGTCGGTGACCTAGACACACTGCAAAGCACCACTAAATTGTACAGACAATAGGGAAAAGGCCCATATGAGAAGAGTGTTCAATCGACGAATAACACTCCCAAAAGTATGACATCCCAGAGCATCGCTCCAACATCCCATCACAACAACAAACCAACTTAGATTTCTTCAAACGGAGAAGGAGATAATGACCCTCCTCACTCTAAAATTGATAGTTCTCACAAGCTTCCAGTTGACAAGAAGAGAAAAAAAATTGTGGGACATGCGGAAGAGCCCGAAATTCAGAGTGAGAACATGGAACTTGAGCCTGATCTGGATAGCGTATTCCGATACCTTGATCAGCCTGGAGATGCGATCCATCATAGTCATCCAATGGACATATCTGATACCAAAAATTTGGACGAAGATGAATTCTTCGTGTTCTAGAGCGTTGCTTTTGATAGCCAATCCAAAAAATTGATTATTGAAAAAAAAAATGTAAAGAATAAGAAAGGAAAATCTTGTTCATAGCTTAACCTTGCGAACATGTGGCCGTCCCAAATCTTTCAACTTCACGTAGGACCGAATATGCACTTGATGATTACATTGGAGGCATCGAGGCCGAGAATGCCAGACTGAAGGACCGAGTCAAGGAATTGGAAGAGGATTTGATTCCTATGCCATTGCTTGCCAATCCTTTGGCAATAGCCATGCTTGCCACTCCTGCAACCAAGTTAAAAGGATCCTCTAGCCTCCTTGCATCGTGTAGAGGATATGTTGAGAATAATGTCAAGAAAAGAATGGAACTGGTTACTGAGACGTGGGAAACATCACAAAGCATGACTTCCCTTGGAACAAGGGCACATAATTTTCTCGAACATTTGCAGGCGGAGTTAAAAGATGAAGAACATTTCTATTTAAACACGGTCCTTCCTTTTGGCACCATTATCAACAACATGATAGAAACAAGAAGAAGACAACAAGATCTCCCATCCAAAAACCAGATCGGTCAATTAAATGCATGCTGGAAAGAAAAAGTGAAGAACCTGCATCTCATTGTTTAGTCATGTGAACAAGCCATATCAAAGAAAGACAAATTATTCACAAAGTTGTCCAGAATAAACTTTGTCGGAAGGACCAACGACTTCCAAGACCCCAACTTAATCGTCAACTCCTTGACCTTAACTAGGTAAGATTTCGATAAACAGGTTGATATTTTTAAGGCGTTGTCTTTGGAAAAGTTTTATAGAATCCTTGAATATGGTCAAGATGACATCGACGACTGGCTAGTCGACTATTCAGTACAAAATGAGGAAATTGATCAAGCTCTACATAATCTTTCTATCGACTTCGGGGAATTAGAAAAGGAACTTTTCAACATAAAAATCCAGAATGAGATCAACGTCTCCCCAATGAGAAGCTACATTGAAGAATGGCTCGAAAGGGAATTGAAGCAGGTCGACGACGAAAGGAAACAGGAAGTTTCCACGATTCCAACAGTTGTTGACGACATCAATGAAAAGGAATCAACAAACAAATAGCAAAAGGGGCCATATGTATCATCACTGTAATTCTACTGATCGCATCCTGTTTTGTTTATCAACCCAGTTATTCCACTTTTTTAAATAGAAATGTCTAGCCAAAGAATTACACTCTACCGTTGCCCACTTCTTCTTTCTACAATCATGTTTCTTGTACATATTTCTCTTATGGTCCGCAGGAGCCCCAATCCCAGTCTATATGACAAACACATTGAAATTTCCAGGAATATGTAACATACTTTTATTTTTTGATATATTTCAAATAAAACTGTTTTTTATCTCCTTTTATATTTATGTCCTCATACATTTTTATCTTCCACTAGTCTATATGACAAATGCATTTAAATTTCCAGGAACATGTAACTTTTTTAATATATTTCAAATTAAACTGTTTTTTAATCTCCTTTTATATTTATGTCGTCATAAATTTTTATCTTCCACTATGAAGAAATTGTATTTTGTTATATACTTTCCTTTTATATTTATGTTGTCATAATTTTTTTATCTTCAACTATGCATAAATTTTATTTTGTTATATACTTTCAAAAAATAAATGGGGCTCTAGAGGCCACGTGTCATTTACTGCATGGATACCAGTTGTGCTTCATGCTACTTTCCACATCTCTGCTGCAGTTTCCATATGACTCCTCTACTTTTTCCTATCCCAATTCAACCCGGCAGGGACTACACTGCCACACAACCTTGTTTGAATAGGATTTATTTTTATTGAGTTACGAATTACATATTATATGTTCAACGCATAGATCAGATCTATTAAATTGGACGTTTTTCAAAACTCTAGTGATAAAGATGGCCTAGGAATTTGTTATCCATGGTTATATTGTTTTTTTAGTGCTAAGAAATGAAGGATGTGAGGAAGGTGTTCATGTGTACATGCATTGTTCTTGAATATCGAAAAGTTTATCCAGAATGAGAAAGAATATGTGATCTATAATATGCATTAGTAGAGTTCATAGAATTTTTGATGGTGAGAGTTGATGATAGAATTTTTTAGGTTTGTTAGAGTTCATAGAATTTTTGATGGTGAGGATTGATGATAGAATTTCTTAGGTTGGAAGCTTTGATTATAAGGGTTGATAATATGTTTTCTAGGTTGGATGAGTTTTTATGTGAGTTTTTCAATGCTACGTGGAATGTTGTTGGGTGATCTGCTCATAATTTATAAAGATATAATCTTAAAAAAATGGCTCCAGACTCTTATCAATAGAGGATTTATCAAGTTATTTATTAAAGATATAATCTTAAAAAAATGGCTCGAGTCTCTTATCAATAGAGGATTTATCAAGTTATTTATTAAGTTTATGTCAAAAAGTGAGGGACTCATAGATGATTATTAATTGAAGGTCAATTATTCTCCTTAATATCTCTTACATGATTTTGGTCAAAGATTTAGTTGTGTGATTTCAATATATCTTACTTCACATCATCAAACAAGAACACACAAGATTTATCAAGAGACGGATTATTCTTGACAATGTAATGGTTGTTTGGAAGGATGTGGAATGGGCTATATGCATGGGGTTAAAAACCCTTTTCATCAAGTTGGACTTTGAAAAAGTAGATGTCTACATTGAATGGCCCTTTATCTTGGCCATGTTATGAGCACTTGGATTTGCCCAGTTTTTTCTTTCAGCTATAAAGACTTTGTTTTTGGGATCATGAATTTATATTCTCATCAAGTAATTAATTATGAGGAAGTTGGCTTATATAGGTTGATTGGGAAACGTTTCTCTCTAGCCCCGACCCTATGTATGTTGGACACAAAGACCTTAGGCTACCTCCTTCATCACCAAACTTCTCATGGTCTCATTGAAGGCGTTACCCTCCTTGGCCCTAACACTAGTCAAATGGTTAATGAACAACTTACTAACAATTATTTTCTTACCATGTTGGAGGAAAAAACATTGGTGAAAAAAACCATGTAATTTGTTCATATCTTCAATGAAGCCTCGAGCTCCAAGTTGCAAATGACCAAAACATAATGCTACAACTTGGCTTAGGAAGACATTCTTTCTTAGTTATCTGATCAGGGGTGGTAATGGATTCAACATGGTTAGGTGTTTAAGTTCCTAGTGATCCTCTTTACCTTCTGAGCTTCATTGAAATCCCTTTAGGAGGTGGTATTGCAACAAATAGCTAATAAATTTTATAAGTGGATTTCATAGTCTTTCTCTCTAGTGGCTAGATTCTATATTTTCTCAAAAGTGTTAGCTACTACTCATACAAATACTACTATTTCTGTTGGATTCCATCTATTGTGGCCTATCAATGGCTAGAGAAACTTGTTCAGGACTTTCTCTCGACCACCCTATAGAGAAAAAGAGGATTTAATCGAGTCAACTAGGGGCTTTGTTGCAACCCTAAGGAGTAAGGTAGTTTAAGGATGATGTGTTATTTTAGAGAATCTTAGGGCTTGCGTGCAAAGTGGGTGGTTCACATTATGGAGGGTTAAGAGCACTAGAAAGTGCTCTCGTGCAATTGCATCTTGTGAGGAGCCTTGGTATGTAAAAAAAGTTGGAGGAATGTTGATTATCATATCTTATCGCAATGAACTCAGATAAAAGTACAAATCCAAAGTACGCTTATGGCTCCAAGTATTTAGAAGGCCCAAGAGGTTATAAAACACTTCCTTTCCTATATGTTTGACACACTGACTACACTGAGAGGGAGGGGGGGTGAATCAATGTGAGGCTCTTTTTACACTTCTTACAAAACTTTAATTAACAATCACCATTCACAACATCATTACTCATTAATTCCATTCACTCTTAGTTTTCTTGCATGTAAACAACATATATCAACAATAAAGAACTATGCATCATCTCAATAAAAAACACAAGGAACACCAGATATATATGTTTAAGCTTTTGTATTATGTGTTATAAGAGACTTCAATCCCCGAGGTTTATCAACACCAACTGAAAAGGAGCACCAACTGCAAGAGAGCACTAAATCTCATGCAAGACCCATCCTACGTATCTCACCACCAACTAAGATGTGAGGAATCCAACCCTCAAGTACAAGACCTAGCTTGTAGACATAAAACAATCTATCAAATGTACCACCACACCTTCATAAACAACCTTTAATCCTATAGAAATCATCAATACCTATACCATACCATGCAACAATTGGAACAATTCCAATATGCAAATCTAATGTGGCTACCAAACTACCAACTTTCTATAGCTGTCAAGTCACCCACGGCTACTGAAACTGCTCTTTTTGTAGCTATCAAAACCTGCGGCTACATAAACACCCACAGCTACAGAATTGTCATTTTCTGCAGCTACCGAAACTTTCTGTAGCTACCGAAACCTACGGATATAGAAACAATCGCGGCTACAAAATTTTCATTTTCTGAAGCTATCGAAACCTGCGGCTACAGAACACTCGTGGCTACAGAATTTTTGCTTTCTGCAGCTACCAAAACTTGTGCTTCTTCAGACCTTCGATGCCTCAAATTTGTTAATGATAAACCTGCATTAAACCTTTCACCAAATAGTAGATATTCAATATGCTGAAAATTCATCTCCACAAGAGACCCTTCCTCTCTTATTTATACTTCTCCAAGTAGCTTCCTCTAGGGGTTATCATCTAACTAACTTTACCCAACTTCCTTCTTTTGGGGCTAACCCACTTCTAACCACTTGTCCACTTACAACCACTTTTCCACAAATAGTAAAATCTCCACTTCTAGTTGCAACTAATTTATTTTTTATTATTTTCTTATTGCAACCACTTAACCCATGACTAACCACTTTGACTCGTCAACTTCTTCTAGGAGCTTCTAGAATAATTTGACTTCTTTGACCTTCTAAGGGCGTCTATACACACATGAATGTTCTCAAACTTCACATGGCCATAACTCGATAACCGTGAGGAGTTATGTGATGTTCCACATATCACCGAAAATGGAATGACATGTACTATCTATAGAATAGTCTCACTGACAAATTCACTGATCTTCATTACATGATTATTCAAACAAAATTGGGTTCTCTTGTTGCCATGTTTTACGGGCAGTGTATGCTTATCATTGATGGAAAGTACAACAACGATGATGGCTTGAGTATAGGAAGGATGTGCCAGGTGGGCTCCATAAGTATTTTGGGAAGACGATGCAGAGCAAGCTCAACAAGATCAGAGTATGCAACGATGGATCTCATTGAGATTTCTTGATGAACGTCAGATCTGAGCTAGAGGTCCGACCGACGTTGGATCCAGGAGAACCTGCACGCTCTTTAACGAGTAAGGTGACATGCGAAACCCCCAAAAATCCAAAACAGGCACCTCAACGAAGACTCCATTTCAAAGTTTCGGTTACCAGGAGATGGAGAAGTCAAGAGTCGAGACTCTCCAACACAGGAGTCCCGAAGTCGCGAAATGCGAAACCCCGAAATCGCGAAACAGGCGCATCGCTCGAAGTTTCGGCTACCGGGAGGTAGAGAGGTCACAGACTCTCGTCATCAGGAGTCCCGAAGTGCCGAAATGTGAAATCCTGAAAAACCCGAAACATGCGCACCACTCGAAGTATTGAATACCGGGATTTCGGTTACCGGGAGATGGAGATGTCAGAGACTCTCATCAACAGGAGTCCCGAAATGGAGAAATACGAAATGGCGAAATGATTTGAGTCGTTGGTTCAAGGAGATCGTGGATCGTTGATCCAACTCCATTTCGAAGTTTTGGATACCAAGATTTTGGATACCGGGAGATGGAAATGACAAAGACTCGCATCATGAAGAGTCCCGAAGTCGCGAAACCCGAAGTCGTGAAATGATAAATACTCCATACCAGAGTTTCGGATACCGGGAGTAGGAGGAGTCAAGACTGAAGACTCTTCATCACAGGAGTCCCGAAATCGTGAAACCCGAAGTCGCGAAATGTCACAGACTACATACTGGAGGTTCGGATACCGGGAGTTGGAGATGTCAAGGTCTTTCACCATAGGAATACCGAAATGCTGATTCACTGAAATGAAAAACGTTGGAGTACCGGACCGTTGATCTGACTCCATTTCGGAGTTTCAGATACCAGGAGTTAGAAGTGTCGAAACACTTCACCACCAAGAGTGTCGAAATGCCGAAACGCGAAATTGCGAAATGCAGTTTCAACTAAGGCTGAGGTCACAGCTGTTGGTCACATCAGTGGAAGATGGGGGAAGGAGTTAGTGAAGACAAGCTCCTTTTCGGAGTTTCGGGGGTCGGGAAATGGAGAGTACTAAAATCCTCCACCACGGTGATCCCAAAATGTTGAAGAGTGGAATGCCGAAATGAACGCAAGATTTAGAGAAGTTAATCCAACAGTGCAGATGAAACTGAAGAAGATCGGAGGGCTGATGTAGCACTTCTCAGTGTTACTGCTAGAAACCACTGATGGTTTCTGCCAGGGGACTCGAAGAGACTTCTGTGTGATTTCTAGAGGAATTGAAGGGTCACAAGGAATCTGCCAGTAAGAGAAAAGACTGTTCGTGGAGGCTATTGACAACTGGAAGAGCATTGGAGCCGTTAACTGCGACAGAGAGGTTGAGGTTGACTGTAACAGAAGATGAAGAATTTCAACTGCCTATTATGTGAAGCAATTTGATCAGGACACCCAGTGATGATGGAGAGATGGGATTAACAAATAGTGAAGCTGAAGAGTTGCGAAGAGGAAAAGGCAGAGTACTGGGAACTATTGCATGAAGGGATGCACAAGATGCACGTGAGGAAGAAGGTGGAGTGCAGTAGAGGAAATAGAAAGAAAACAAAGGGGTCATTAAATGGGAAGTGCGCACAGAGCACGACAGGGGTAGAACAAAAAGTGAAAGGGATGTGTGCAGGAAGACAGTGAGGCAGAAAGAGCAGCGAAATCTTGCTGAACAGTGATGAGACTGGTAAGTTGTTGTTGCACATTATATCACTGTAATAAGTTTCAGTAACACATATTCATAAATCAGGGTGGTAGGGAGGTTCTAGGGAGGACTGGTGTCCTCAGAGGTTCAAGTGGGTGCTTGAACACATGGAGTTGTAGCTTCCTTCTAGTTGGTGCTAGAGAAACCAGGGAGTTGATGCTTCCTTCTAGTTGGTGCTAGAGAAACCAGGGAGTTGATGCTTCCTCCTAGTTGGTGCTAGAGAAACCAGGGAGTTGGTGCTTCCTTCTAGTGGGTGCTAGAGAAAACAGAGAGTTGGTGCTCTCAACAAATTGCAGCTTGCAAAAACAGAGGTTGTAGCCTCACAATGAGTTGGTGCTCATATGTATGATAATGTAAAGAATGCAAATAATACTTATCATATAAAGAAGAAGAGGTTTTTACCCTTTACGGGTTTCCTCGGGAAATATCTGTCTCTGTGTATCTCATATATGTGACTGATGCTGAATGTGCCATTGCTTATTTCCCTGCATTATTGTGATTATCATTGAGTGCCTTGTAAAGAATTTAAAAGAAGCATAATTGTTTAAGCACGGTAACAACTGATTCACCCCCCCTCTTAGTTGTTCAACATCTCTAACCACACTGCTAGGAATGCTCAACCACCTAACCATTTGGACTTCACAAAGCGTCTTCCCGTGAGGGATTTCAAAATAAGGGGACCACTTTGGAGTTCATCCATTTGGTACTTCCTATCAACCATGACAAAACATCAATGACACAATGATACAACAATGATCAACCTTTACATCAATGATAACACATCAATCCATCTACTCATCAATCCATCTATGAAATTAACATCAATGACATAATTCATCTACATATCAATGACAACATGACACCACTTGACATCAACCCTTTGACATCAATCCATTGACATCAATGACAATAATATAGTACAACAATCTCTCCCTTTGGCATTGATGGCAACACCAACATTAATGTCAAGACCAATCATTGATGGAAACACTTTAGACATAGAAATGCTCATGCTTCCTCTATGAGCATCGCTCCTCATCACTGTTAATCTCTCCACATCAAAGTGACTATCTCCCCCCCTTTGACATCAATGGAAAATGGTATTTCTCTCCTTGGGTCTGCTCCCCTTGTTTGTATGCCTTTGAGGTTCCTCTAAATAATATCTCCCCCTTTGGTCAAGGGATATTACTGTGATGCAATGATGATGGCATGGATGCCAACCATATCTCCTCCTGGAATCATGTTGCTGCAACCAATCATGGGAAGAAGAATAACTCCCCCTGTGGGTATGTCTCCCCATATCTTCTCTACAAGATGAACAATATGATACCACTGCAATCTGAAAATGTTGTTGCTCAATCGAAACATATATCAAATGCTCAAGAATGATCTTCTATTCCTATGACAATCCTTGGACCTATCCATGCATCAATAATCTAAACTCATGCCATATCATACATCAAGTGTTTTCCAATCATACATACTATCTCATGCATCAATCATGAAGCAAAAGACATGTCAATAATGAATCATGAACATACCATCAACCATGTACATCTTGTGCCATACCATGTGCCAACCATGTACATCAACACAATACCATATACCATAATGAAGTGCATCAACCATATGCCAAGAATATGTGCCAAATATGTACCAAGCATATATCAATATCATCAACAAGTGCCTCTATCAATGTAAAAATAACATAATCAACCATACAACATGCCAACCATGTGCCTCAAACAAGTTTCATATCACTCATGATATGCCTCTACCATAAACCAAATTCCACAAACAATGTGCCAAGAAATGTATCAATCATGTACCATATATCATCAACAAGTGCATCAACCATGTACCAAACATGTATCACCACTGGTACCAAGAAAATTCATCCTCAAAAATATGTACCACAATCAAGATATCCATGCCACACCATCCATAAACCATGTGCCAATGATACTAATAGCAAGTGCCTCAAAAAATGTGTCAAGTCTTCAACTATAGATCAAGCTATGACTCATCAATCATGTACAACATCACTACCTCATCAACTCATCAACTACATGTCCCAATATGTAGCTCAACCATATGAAAAATACATGCACCAAGACATCCTCTAAAAACACATCACAAGATATATCAATGGATCTCACATATGTACCAACCATGTACTATAACAGATCTGCCTCAAAACCACACACTAAGATTTGTACCATGCATCCAAGATAGGCCTCAAACATAAGCTTCAAAACTCAACCATACGTCATCACCATGCAAATAGACATACAAGCATATAATCATGAAAACCTGAAACAAACCATCTCGGATCCTACAAAACATAGTTATACTATCAAACCATGCTGCAACTCATCTGTACACCCCTCTTCTTGAGAATTTTACCACAGGTACGCGCCATGTTCCTCAGACAACTTGTGTATGTACGCGACCTTTCTATATGTCACCCCGTGTATGTACACAACTTCTCCCACAGGAACCCACGTATGCCTCATAAAATGTGAAGCTTTCCTCATTCTTTGTCCTTTCATTCATGTTTGGTTGTTCAATCTTCTTCATCCACTTCTGAGAGTGTCCCGTTCTCTGAGTATCAGTTTCCTGAGCTTCCATCCTTTCAACATTGTTCTTCTTCCATGTTCTTCTTGCCATATCATATGAAGCTTTCCTCATGGATGGCCTCCTTGTATTCCAACAATCCTGGGATTTGTGGCCAAACCCATTGTAGCTGTAGCATCTCATGGTGTGACAATGTGTAACAATGTGTCCCACAAGATTACATCTCCAACATCTTATCATGTTGTTGAATCTTCCAATATCTTTCCTTACATAATGTCTACAATCCAAAGTTTTGTGACCATATTCATTACATGTGAAATCGTGACCATTGAAAACATTTTTATACCTTTTCTCTTGTGTCCACCTTGAAGGTGTCTCTCTTCTGAACTTGCTTTGAGGTGTAGGACTTGCTTCTTGATGTATTCCTTGTTCTGATATTCTGAAGGTTTCCTTGCTTACAACTTGATTTCTACCTTTTGAAAATGAAGGACCTACATCATGATTCTTAGAAGTGCTATCTTCAGAGTGTGTTGCTTCCTTGTTGTATCCAAGACCTGATTTATCATTTGATGATCTTTGACAATCCAAGATTTCATCCAATATTGTTGAGTTGTTCATGAACCTTTTTGACTTCTCTTCTTTCCTTTTGAGATCAACAACTTCTGCTTCCAACTTGTGGCATGATTCTTCCTTTTCATTTACTTGATTCTTCAATAGTTCCTCTATCCTTTTGGATTCTTCAATTTTGGTCTTTAGATTGACATTGACTTCAAGGCTTTTGCTAAGCTCATCATACACCTTCTTCTTTTCTTCTGCTTGACTAATTATTTCATTCTTTAGTCTCATAATTTCTTCTTCTTATTTCATGAGTATTTGCTTGAGTGAGACAATATGCCTTGGAAATTTTTCTAGGGATTCCTTAATGTATCCTTCAAGATCCTCAAAAGCATCTGAATCATATTCTATTTCCATGCTGACTTCTTTTAAATAATATACAAAATTATTTTTAAGATTCAACAATTTTTCATCTTCTTCTATAAGATAACTGTTATCTAATTCTACACAAACTATATATTCTTCTTTATTTGTAGGAGTATATTCAACATCACTACTCTTAGAATTATTGCAATCGGAAGATTTTGGAGAATCTTTACCTTCATTGATGATTCAATCTTGATATTCCTTCTCTAGCTTCATCCATAGGTTCTTGGTGAAGGAATGATGTCCTATGCTTTCTTTGACAGACCTTGATAGTCCTTTTAAGATGATCTTGAGTGCTTCTGCATTGTTCTTCTTTGCTTCCTTTTGGGATGCAGGATTCTTTGAGGGAACTGATCCACCAACAAATGCATTCAAAACATCTGCTCCTTTTGCCTTCAAATACCCTTTCATTTCCACCCTCCATGTTGGTTAATCTGTCTCATCAAAGAAGGGAACTTTATCCACTTGTGTGTCCATGGATCTCCTTTAATATTGTAAGGCTTATAGTCAAGGCCTTCTCTGATACTAACTATTGGACACACCGACCACACTGAGAGGGGGGGAGGGGGTGAATCAGTGTGAAACTCTTTTTACACTTCTTACAAAACTTTATTTAACAATCACAATTCACAACATCAATACTCATTACTTCCATTCACTCTTAGTTTGATTGCATGTAAACAACATATATCAACAATAAATAACTATGCATCATCTCAATAAAGAACATAAGGAACACTAGATATATATGTAAGCTTTTAGATTATGTGTTATAAGAGACTACAATCCTTGGGGTTTATCAACACCAATTGAAAAGGATCACCAACTCCAAGAGAGAACTAACTCTCATGCAATACCCAACCTACGTATCTCAGCACCAACTGAGATGTGAGGAATCCAACCCTCAAGTACAAGACCTAGCTTGTAGACATAAAATAATCTGTCAAATGTACCACCACACCTTCAGAAATAACCTTTAATCATGTAGCAATCATTAAGAAGTATAACATACCATGCAACAGTTGGAACAATTCCAATATGAAAATCTGATGTGGCTAACAAATTGCCAACTTTCTACAGCTTCCAAATCACCCACGGCTACCAAAACTGCTATTTCTGTAGCTATCGAAACCTGCAGCTACAAAAACACCCGCAACTACAGAATTATTGTTTTTTGCAGCTACCGAAACTTTCTATAGCTACATAAACACTCGCGGCTACAGAAACACCCGTAGCTACAGAATTTTCGTTTTTTGCAACTATCGAAACCTACGGCTACAGAAACACCCATGGCTACATAATTGTTTCTTTCTGCAGCTACTGAAACTTGTGCTTCTTCAGAACTTTGTTTCCTTAGATTTGTCAATGATGTACATGAAATAAACCTTTCACCAAATAGTAGATATTCAATATGCTCAAAATTCATCTCCACAAGAGACCCTTCCTCTCTTATTTATACTTCTCCAAGTAGCTTCCTCTAGGGGTTATCATATAAGCAAATTTACCCACATTCCTTCTTTTGGGGCTAACACACTTCTAACCACTTGTCCACTTCCAACCACTTTTCCACAAATAGTAAACTCTCCACTTATATTTGCAACTAATTTATTTTTAATTGTTTTCTTGTTGCAACCACTTAACCCATGACTAACCACTTTGACTGGTCAACTTCTTCTGGGAGCTTCTATAATAATTTGACTTCTTTGACCTTCTAGGGGCTTATAGACACACATGAGGGTTCCCCAACTTCACATGGCCATAACTCTATAACCATGAGGAGTTATATAATGTTCCACACACCATTTGAAATGACATGACATGTACTATCCATATAGAATAATCTCACTGAAAAATTCACTGATCTTCAATACATGACTCTTCAAACAAACTTGGGTTCCCTAACCACACTGCTAGGATCGCTCAACCACCTAACCATTTGGACTTCACAAAGCGTCTTCCTGTGAGGGATTTCACCATAAGGGGACCACTTTGGAGTTCATCCATTTGGTACTTCCTATTAACCATGACAAAACATCAATGATACAATGATACAACAATGATCAACTTTTACATCAATGATAACACATCGATCCATCTATGACATCAATATCAATGACACAATCCATCTACATATCAATGAAAACATGACACCAATTGACATCAACCCTTTGAGATCAATCCATCGACATTAATGACAACATAGTACAACACTATAAAAGCGTCTCACTTTGTACAAAAGTTGTCCTTTGGTGACCATTGCATCCAGTGGTCTCTTGTAATTCAATATGAAAATAACTTGTCTTTGAAATAAATTGATTGGTTCTCAATGAAGCCTCTATTAAAAAAACCATTGTGAAAGAAGTCACCTCTTTGAGGACCACACACACTAATAGAAGCCATGGGCTATGTTGAATACAAAATCTCAATTAAGTATGCCAAACAAGCCTACATTGAGTGGATTCAAGATTTAGTCTCGGATGACCTATTTTTCAAGTTGGGCATGCCTGATCCAACTACTTGGTGGAAAGATGAAAGGTGGAATCACTCAAAAGGGTTAAGAAATATAATCCTTGTTATGGGTAATGGTGACTCAAACCTAGGCCAATCAATGATGTCAAGTTAAACAAACTCTAAAGGGTGGCATCTACGTAGACTACCTGGCTTTCTCAGTTCTATACAATGTGACAAGATTTCATCGAGTCTAGAAAAGCTATGTTTTCTTGGTCCATGCTTTTAGGTAGCCAAGTTCCTCTTGGACAATGCCTAAAGTATCTTTGAGTTTCCTATCCTAGATGCCATTTCTCTCACAAATATGAAACATTCAGGCATTTGTTATAGTTTTGTCACTATACTAAGTTAGTGTGGATTTGGACCTCAAACCCTTGTGGTTTACCTCCTCCTTGCATCCATAACCTAGAAGTACACTCTCCTCGGTGATATGCTCCAATGGGCAATACAATTTCATGCATCATGGCAACTTGTTAGAATGAAACTTTTATTTCTTACTTGGAAGAAAATGAAGCAAACATTATTTTTAAGATTTCTTATATGTGTCAACATTCACTTGTAGACCTAAGTGCAAGCTGGGAAAGTGGATTGTTACCAAATCTAAGGAAACAACGAGAGTACTAGGGTGGCTCCTTACTCTATGAGTAGGGTTTCCTAGAGGTTCTCTCCTTGCCCCTAATTCAACATGATCACATATATAACGTAACATGCCATGTCACAAAGCAAGCCACTTGGTTCAAGAGTGTAAAGAACACCAAAGACAAAGCCAAAAGCACCATAGTTTCTCACCTCATCCTCAACATATGAATCACAAGTTCCCATGGACAAATATCTTAAGCAACAAAATGATGACACGACATATGGAAGCCTAATATACCCACTAATGATTATAATAGGGTTCAAATCTAAATGATTATAGCTCTTCTTTTAATATAAGATTTGTATATATTACTTGGTATTCATGATCTTTATTATGGTTAACTTTTTTTTTTGTTTGCTAGTTTGTCTGTGACCTGCGAGACTAGCCTGTGGTTGAGAAACCGTGACTCAGGGGCATCTAAGCCATCAAAATCACCTGGGGATCGCACCCAGCCTGAGCCACACCAACCCTTAACATGGATGGATTTTTTTTCCCCGCAGGTTTCAAACCGATGACTTTAACATCACGGAGTTCCTTAATAGCACACTCCGTCACCGACTGTCCTACACCTCAGAGACTTTATTATGGTTAAATTTTTTTTTTTAAGTAAGAAGTATTGTATATTAAGGTCCTGCCAAAATTCAGGTAGGTGTGCCACATTACATCCATAGTCAAACTAGCTTCACTGGACTGCCCCAACAGAGGGGAAACCAGTCCAGCCAGCTTAGGAAGTATGCAAAGCAGTTCTGAGACTAAAAAAAAAGAAAGTTTGGAAGAACTATTCTTCCATTAATACTAACTGAGACTAACATAGTTTGCACATAAAAACAAAATTAAACACCTGGCAGGTATCCCAGGCCCGTGGCAGAGAGGTCCCCCAGCCAAGGTTCCTCCTCTATGTAGGTCGGCCCCGTGTCCCACATCATCTCGTCATTCAATTTGTTCGCCGTGCCCTCGGCTACTGTCATCTCCACCTGCTTCTGTCAAGTTGCCGAATCTGCCTTCGCGATCTTGCAATTGGTGTGCTCCAGACCAGGCTTCTCTGCGCTCTGTTCCTTGGCGTCGCCTTCCCCGGTCGCTGTGCGGGGCATCTCCTTTGAGGTCGCTCCATCTGGGTGAGAGGGAAAGGCCTCGCTCATGGAGGCCAGGAGTTGAAGGAGGGCCGCAACCTTATCATTCGTAGAGTGCAACCGAAAGTGGAGGTCCTCCCCCCCCCCCTGGCGTAATTCAAACACCAGGCCATAGATAATATCTAAACTATCTCGGAGCTGCGTGCCAGTGCCGGAGTCGGAATGCTGGTGTTCAAAATTCCCTGGCCTGCGGGGAGGAGGGGGTCCTCCTGTAGAGCTTCGGGGGAGATCAACGACTGGCGACAGGACAGGTACCGACACGGTGGAGGTGGTGCAAAGACGCAGGGGAGCATTCGCTGTCCAAGGGACAATTGCCAAAGAGTGTGGCTGCGAGACCATCGGGGAGGGTTGAGGTGGAGGTTCGAGCTGTGTGGGAGGTGAAGAGCAGGTAGAAGGCGAGCCAGGAGGCGAGAGTGAGGGCCTGCGAGGCCTCCAAGGAGAGCCCCTCCTCGGCCTCCCTCTCGTGCGAGGCATTGGACCGTTTGTGGAAACAAGGTGCGACAGCCTGAAGTGGAGGGCGTGGAGACGAAGGAGGCTAGCTGAGAGCCAAAGGAAGCAGATCATGTCAGCCCAAGAACGCAAAGGGAGACGCTCTTCGCCTCTCGACCAGAGACGGGAGCGGTGTATCTGCAACAGAGCCATACTAAGGTAGTCGAAGTAGAGGGAGGGCGCGTACATGAGCAATTACGTCGCTGGGGGAGCGTTTTAATGCCGGAGGGGGGTGACGACAGTCTTCACGGGCCCGTCACGTGGTCTCGTGCCTGGTGGGCTAGTGCCGACCTCCTCCGCTTGCCATGTGTAATACAATATCACCCCATCTAGGGGTATTATGGTTAACTTAACTCCAAATTTATTTTTGTTTTTAATGTAATACTTAACTATATTTTTATATTAAGATTATAACACATTTAAAAATTAAACATTATAGTTTTTAATAACCCTATAAACATAGACTAATTCCTTAATTTAGATTCGTGAAAACTACTTTAATAATCGCACTTTATATGTATATACATATAATGTACAATATAGTTTTTTCATATGCACAATAAAATAATAAAAAATCATCTTAATAAAAAACACACACTTTATATGTATATACATATAATGTACAATACAGTTTTTTTTTATATATAATAAAATAATAAAAAATCATCTTAATAAAAAAAAAACATATTTTTTTATTATGTATAATAAAATAATAAAACATCATCTTAATAAAAAAAAATACATATAAACTTGAACTTGAAATGTGCATTTATAAACTTCATTTTCACCTTTTTAAATTTGATGCATTGCTAAATAAAATGTTAATGAAATTAATAACCACGACATAAGCAAAAGATATCATTTTAAATGTAAGTATAAAAAATGAAATTTCAATTTAAAATCACATTTAAAAATAAATATTTTTCAAATTAGTTTAAGTGTTTTCATCTTTAACAATGTACATGAAAATCTATTACTTTGATCCAAGACATCCCTTATCGAATTTTTAAGTCAGCGTGCCTCTTTGAAATGTACACCTAATTTCAAAAAAAAATTAAAATATTTTTAATTATTATTTAAATAATAAATAAAAATAATAATTTATATTATTATTTTATAAAAAAATATAAATAAAAAAATATTGATATTTATAAATAAATATAAAAATAAAAACAAATATTTAAATCATGTTTAATTTTTTTTTAATTATTATTTAAAAAAAAGTCAATAAAATTAAAATATAAAAAAGTCTAAAAGTTGTAATTTAGATCAATAATCTCTTACCACCCATATATATTGCTCTGAATTTTAGTAAAAGACATCTAAGAACTAAAATAAAGTGGGCTAAAGATGTTGATTCTTAAATTAGAGGAGCAAAATCTTGATTCTATTAGAAGTACTATTACAACCAAATTTAAAGAGAAATTATGGTGAAATGAAGAAAGAGGGAATAAGAGAGCTAAATATTATAAAGAGATTATTAAGTGTAACTTAGAAGATCGAAAGCATATTTCTATTATAGCTAGTTTAAAGATGAAAATTAAGATTGTTAAAATAAGAGCGAATTTTCACGACCTTCATAGTGAAATTGAGCACTAGAAAAAACCTAAAACACCAAGGCAATAAAAAATATGTAATTTTTATGGTACTAAGGAAGTGGAGGATGAAAACCACTTTCTCTTAAAATAACTTGTCTATGTAGTCACTAGGTTTCAATTTCAAAATTTGTGTAACATTGTCAATTATCATAACTTGTTAATTCATGAAAACCAAAGAGATTTAGGAAAGTTTCTCTCCAATATTTTCGGCCATAGAAACAAATTGTTAAAGCAAATCAATTAATTCCTTATCAAATTTCGTAAGGTTCAATAAACCAAAATTTGTATTTGTGGACAGTAATCATCATCATCATTCAACAACTCAATTGGTATTTGTGGACTGTAATCTTCATCACCATTCAACAACTCAATTGGTATTTGTGGACTGTAATCTTCATCACCATTCAACAACTCATATTGTCTTTTAAGTCATAAAAAAGAAAAATCAAATAGTAACATTACAATAACTAATATCTCATTACTCACATTTTTTTGGAAAAATTTAAACAAACACTTTCAATAATTAATTTCTAATAAAGTGATGACATTTTTCTTCACTATGGTATTAACATTGAGAGGGGTTTTGATGTTATGGCGCCTGAATTCCAAAAGGACATTAAGTGAGGCATGTGACAAAGGCAACTAGCCCATAAAATCGACCTGAAGACCTCTTTCATGAATTTCAAAGCACTTAACCACTTGAGCTAACCCATCAAGATAATTTGTTTTGTGGGTGTTATCTATGTAATGTTCACAATAATTGCAAGTTTTACTTTTACAATCAGATATGCTTTCATTGGAATTTTGTTCACATTAATACTCATTTCAATTGTGTCCGTTGAATTTGTATATTGTGAGTAATTTTACATTCACAACTATTATGAGAAAGAGGTGGTGTATAAGGAATTATTTATACCAAAAGCTTTACTAGTTTGAGAATTAATTATGAGGTGAAAATCCACAATTAATGTAATAACATCTTCGTGTAATTCATTTTTTTCTCATTTTGGTGACCCATGTAAAATTTTAAGGATCCATACAAACTAATAAATGTAGAAATATTGGTGGATGTTACCAAATGATAAAGTGCCAACTATAATATGTTTGATGATATTTTGTGAAAATTTATAAGGATTTTACAAAGATTCTATAAATTTTTGGTGACTTTTAAAGTAAAACAACTTATTCTATCCAACTTCAAGAAATCACTTTTGGAATAAAACAAAAATTGCTAAATCATTTTTGGAAAATAAATGGAAAATTAGTCAAATAGAAAAATTTAATCCCTAATTTTTTTTTATTTGGATCGCATGTTTTTTATTTCATATATCATCATCTATATTGTAGAGGGTGTCCTTGCTAAATTGGGCTTATATCTTCTACACTTGATTGGTTTGTCAGTTACAAACCCTTTCCCTTTCCTAATTGTCTTTGGTTAATAACTCTAGTGCTTTCATGCACATGTGTGCCTAATTTAATTGGAACACCAAGAAAAGCTATATAAGTTAGTCAAATATTCATGTTGAATTGAGTGGTTTGGTATATGCTAATCAAGTAATTAATTATGAGGAAGTTAGCTTATTTAGGTTGATTGGGAAACACCACTCTTTAGCCTTGACCCTCTCTATGTTGGACACAAAGACCTTAGGCTACCTCCTTCATCACCAAACTTATCATGGTCTCATTGAAGGCATTCCCCTCGTTGGCCCTAACACTAGTCAAATGGTTAATGGACAACTTGCTAACATTTATTTTCTTTCCATCTTGGAGGAAAAAGCATTGGTGGACAACACCATGTAATTTGTTCATATCTTCAATGAAGCCTCAAGCTCCAAGTTGCAAATGAAAAAAACATAATTCTACAGGTTGGCTTAGGAAGATATTCTTTCTTAGTTATCCAATCAAGGGTGGTCATGGATTCAACATGGTTAGGTGTTTAAGTTTCTAGTGATACCTTTTGCCTTTTGAGCTTCCTTGAAATCCCTTTAGGAGGTGGTATTGCAACAAATAGCTAATAAAGTTTATAAGTGAATTTCACAGTCTTTCTCTGTAATGACTAGATTCCAGATTTTCTCAAAGTTGTTAGCTACTACTCATGCACATACTATTCTTTATGTTGGATTCCATCTATTGTGGCCTATCAATGGCTAGATAAGCTTGTTCAAGACTTTATCTTGGCCACCCTGTAGAGAGAAAGAGGATTTAATCAATTCAACTAGGGGCTCTATTGCAACCCTAAGTAGAGAAGCTTGGGGTTTGCATGTAAAGTGGGTGGTTCACATTATGGAGGGTTAAGAGCACTAGAAAGTGCTCTCGTGCAATTGCATCTTGTGAGGAGCCCTGTTATGTAAAATGAGTTGGAGGAATGTCGACTATCATATCTTGTCGCAATGAACTTAGATGAAAGTCCAAATCCAAAGTACATTTATGGCTCCAAGTATTTAGAAGGCCCTAGAGGTTATAAAACATTGCCTTTCCTATAAAAGTGACTCACTTTATACAAAAAATGTCCTTTGGTGACCATTGCATCTAGTGGTCTCCTCTAATTCAATATGAAGATAAATCTTTGAAAGAAATTGCTTGGTTCTCAATGAAGCCTCTATTCAAAAAAACCATTGTGAAAGAAGTCACCTCTTTGAGGACCACACACACTAATTGAAGCCATGGGCTATGTTGAAAACAAAATCTCATTTAAGTATGCCAAACATGCCTACAATGAGCGGATTCAAGAGTTAGTCTCGAATGACTTATTTTTCAAGTTGGACATGTTTGATCCAACTACTTGGTGGAAAGATGAAAGGTGTAATCACTCAAAAGGGTTAAGAAATATAAGCCTTGTTATGAGTAATGGTGACTCAAACTAGGCCAATCAATGATGTCAAGTTAAACTTAATCTAAAGGGTGGCATCTAAGTAGACTACCTAGCTTTCTTAGTTCTATATGACGTGGAAATATTTCATGAGCCCAAAAAATCCATATTTGCTTGGTCCATGCTTCTAGGTAGCCAATTTCCTCTTGGCCAATGCCTAAAGTATCTTTGAGTTTCATAGCCTAGATGGCCTTTCTCTCATAAATATGAAATATTCAAGCATTTGTTATAGTTTTGTCACTATACTAAGTTAGTGTGGATTTGGACCTAAAAGCCTTGTGGTTCACCTCCTCCTTGCACCTATAACCTAGAATTCTAGTCTCCTTAGTGATATGCTCCAATGGGCAATAAAATTCCCCGCATCATGGCAACTTGTTAGAATGGAACTTTTATTTCTTACTTGGAATAGAAGGAAGCAAAAATGATTTTTAAGAATGTTCATTTCTTATATATGTTAACCTTCACTTGTAGATCTAAGTGAAAGCTAGATGAAAAGTGCACTGTTAGCACATCTAAGGAAATTGTGAGATTATTGGGGTGGATCCTTACTCTATGAGTAGGGTTTCCTAGAGGTTCACTCCTTTGCCCTAATTCAACATGCTCACATATATAAAGTAACATGCCATGTCATAAAGCAAGCCACTTATTCAAGAGTGTAAAGAACGTCAAAGCCAAAGCCGAAAACACCATAGTTGCCCACCCCTTCCTCAACATATAAATGATAAGTTCCCTAAACTTAACTTGGTGATGGACAAATATCCTAAACAACAAAATGATGACATGACATATGGAACCCTAATATACCCACTAATGATTATATTATAATAGGGTTCAAATCCAAATGATTATGAATCTTCTTTTAATATAAGATTTGTATATATTACTTGGTATTCATAATCTTTATTGTGGCTAAATTAACTCCAAATTAATTTTTTTTAATGTAATACTTAACAATATTTTTATATTGAGATTATAACACAAATTTAAATCTTAGACATTGTAGTTTTTAATAATGCTATAAACATAGACTAATTCCTTAATTTAGATGCGTAACAACTACTTTAATAATCACACTTTATATATACATATAATGCACAATATACTTATGGTTTTTTATATTTATAATATAATTATAAAAAATCATTTTAATAAAAAAAATACATATAATTTTGAATTTGAAATGTACATTTATAAATTTCCTTTTTACTTTTTTTTATTTAATGCGTTGCTACATAAAATGTTAATGAAGTTAATGGCCACTACATGAGCAAAATATATCATGTTAAATGTAAATATAAAAAATAAAACTTCAATTTAAAATCACATTTAAAAATAATTATTCTTCAAATTAGTTTATTTAAGTTTTTTCATCTTTAAGAATGTAAATGAAAAGCTATTACCTTGATCGAAGACATCGTTTATAGAATTTTTTTAGTAAGTGTGCCTCTTCGAAATGTACACATAAAAGGCGTTTCCAAATTTCGTTAAAATATTCTTAATTATTATTTAAAAAATAAATATAAATAATAATTTATATTATTAATTTTATAAAAACATATAAATAAAAAATATTAATATTTCTAAAAAACACTGAAAATAAAATTCAATATTTACATATCAAAATACCCAAAGGCGTTTTCAAGAATTTCATTAAAATATTTTTAATTATTATTTAAAAAATAAATAAAAATAATAACTTATATTATTAGTTTTATAAAAAAATATAAAAAGATAAATATTAATATTTAAAAAAACATAAAATTTAAAATAAATATTTACATATTAAAATTAAAATTAAAATTAAAATTATGTTGTTAACAAAACAATAATTATTTATTTAAAAAGAAGGAAGAGCGAATAAAATTAAAATCTTAAAACTCTAGAATTTGTAATTTAGATTAATAATCTCCTACCACCAATATATATATATTGGTTTGAATTTTAGTAAAAGCATCTCAAACCTAACTTAAAGTGGTATAAAGATGTTGATTCTTAATCAAACAACTTAAAATTAGAGGAATAAAATATGAAGTTCATTAAAAGTATTATCATAATTAAATTTAAATAGAAATTATGGTAAAATGAAGAAAGAAGAGAAAGCTTAATACTATAAAGAGATCATTAAGTATAACTTAGAAGATCACATGCATATTTATACTATAGTTAACTTAAAGAAGAAAATCAAGATTACTAAAATAAGAACACATTCTCATACCTTCATAGTGAAATTAGGCACTTGAAAAAACCTAAAACATCAAGGGAATAAAAAATATGTAATCTTTGTAATACTAAGGAAGTGGAGGATGAAAAACATGTTCTCTTAAAATAACTTGTCTATGCACTAACCAGGTTTCAATTTCAAAATATGTGTAACATTGTCAATTTTCATAAATTGTTAACTCATGAAAACCAAAGAAATTTAGGAAAGTTTCTCTCCAATATTTTAGGCCATAGAAACAAATTATTAAAACAAATCAATTAATTCCTTATCAATTTTCTTAATGTTCAATAAACCAAAATTGGCCTTTGTGGACAATAATCATCATCATTCAACAACTCATATTATCTTTTAAATCATAAAAATGAAAAATCAAATAATAATAATAAGAATAATCCATTTTTAAGGTCACGACCAAGCCAGACACCTAATTGGTGTATGAGACCCCTTGTTTATGGGACAAGGGACCCCCTCCGCCCAACGATTTGACTGGTAAAGTCTACGGAGGTATACATACCCTACCCCCCTCTGGATTTGAACTTGTGACCTCTTAAGAGGAAACACATATTCTTAACCAATAGTAACATTACAATAACTAACATCTCATTACTCACATTTTTTTGGAAAACTTTCAACAAACACTTTCATAGAGAATCAGAAATTAATTTAAAAAAATTAAACAAGATGAAAAGTGTGATCATATTCATCTATTAGATTGACCAATAATTAATGTCTAATGCAAGTAAATTATTTTCACATTTAAATATCTTACATGAAAAAATGTTGTTGAAAAACAAATCCTTCGCGATGGTATTTTTCTTCGCTATGGTATTAACATTAACAAGAGTTTTGGTGTCATATCTTGTCTATCCTCTTTGACTTGTAGTTGTTTTTTGTTTTTTTTCCAAGGAACACCTTGTGGAGAAACTTTTGGGCACTTCCCCAATTCATGGATTGTACTCAGTGCAATCTGTACACATTAATTATGATGCATGACTTTCATAAGGACATTGAGTGAGGCATGGGACAAAGGAAACTAGCTCATAGAATCAACCTAAGGACCTCCTGCATGAATTTCAAAGCACTCAACCACTCAAGGTAACCCATCAAGCTAATTTGTTTTGTGGGTGTTATCTATGTAATGTTCACAATAATTGCAAGTTTTAATTTTACAATCGGATATGTTTTCATTGGAATTTTGTTCACATTAATACTCATTTTAATTGTGTGCATTGAATTTGTATATTGGGAGTAATTTTACACTCACAACTATTATGAGAAAGAGGTGGTGTATAAGGAATTACTTATATTGAAAACTTTAGTAGTTTAAGAATTAATTATGAGGTGCAAATCCACAATTGATGTAATAACATCTTCGTGTAATTCATTTTTTTATCATTTTGGTGACCCATGCAAAATTTTAAGGATCCATACAAACTAATAAGCATAGAAGTATTGGTGGATGTTACCAAATGATAAAATGCCAACTATAATATGTTTGATGATATTTTGTGAAAATATTCAAATTTATAAGGATTTTATATACTTTCCAATGTCAATAAATCCTTTTTGGAATAAAACAAAATATGGTAAATATTTTTTGAAAAAAATTAATGGAAAATTAGCCAAATAGAGAAATTTAATCCCTAAAATTTTCTTTATTTGGATCCCATGTTTTTTTATTTCAAATATCATCATCTATATTGTAGAGGGTGTCCTTGCTAAATCAGGTTTTATCTTCTATACTTGATTGGTTTGTCAGTTACGAGTCATTTCCATTTCCTAAATGTCTTTGGTTATAACTCTAGTTCTTTCATGTACACGTGTGCCTAATTTGCTTGGAACACCAATAAAAGTTATGTAAGTTACTCAAATATTCATATTGAATTGAGTGTTTTTGTCTTCCCTATTTGTACATAGAACAATGTAACATCACATACACCTCATCCTCAATTTCACCTTGTTTTCAAAATAAACGTATATTTAATTTTGAGTTTATATTTTTCAATTTCGAGGTGGCAAGAACTTAGCTTGAAGTGATAGATTATATGTTTTTTTATCCATAGAGATTCTCATCTTGGACTATTATTATTCTATGTAAGTAATCATTGGGTTGATTTTAGATTAATATAAAATCATTTTCTCACAAGGATCTTCCCACAATTTATCTATTACTTTCTTTCTTTTGTACCATCCCCGAAAGCCTAATGGTTCATCCAACAAATCTTCTTGTTCAATTCCCATTTTTTTAATCAATTCCAGCTTGTCATGATATCAACCCTATATTTTCTTGGTGGTGTTATTTATTTGTGTCCATATACCTTGTTTTCATTATATATGTTATGAATTGACACAATGCTTCTCTTTTTAATGGCAATATACATGTTTATTCTAACATCAATTAGCAAGAGGTGTGTATTTTAACTCTTAGTTCTTCTAATAAGAACCATTTTTAGCAACTCTCAACTTTCTTCCCCTTTTTTTGGAGAGCCCTCAATCCCAAATTAGCAATTGTACAAAACCATTATATATACCAATATTCTAAAAGAGATACTTCCTCAATTTTCAACACGACAATTAAATGTATCCACATTTATTTTGCATAGAATAATAAGTCACATACCTCTATTTCACATTCTCCACAAGTATATGGGTAAAATTAAAATACTTTCAAGTTGTATGTGTCTGTGACAAAATGTGAGTTGTCAAAAGCTACAATATTGCCAAAGCACAAGTAAGATAACGTGTTAGTCTTAGGAGTGCAATTTCCTTAACTTTGGCATCTAACTTGATATCGATATACATGAATAGGTTTTGGGTGGGTTATGTTGAAATATTGTAGTTGCAAAGAGTATTCTATTTATTATTTAGTAATTATTAATTAGATCAATCCCATTTTGTGGATTGATCATGTCGGGCATTGTAAATGACCAAATCCCCTTTTGTGGATTTGTCAAACCCTAATTATATTATGCTAATTAAGAAGTCGTCCTGAAGGCCTAATTAAAGTGGTTTTAACCACAAAGAAGAGAAGTCGGCCTTGCCCAGTGAAGAGACACATTTCCAGCTCCTACCAGCTAGTATAAATAAAAGAGGATAGAGCCTCATTTGTTCACTCACTCATTCACTCATCAAGTGCGCAAGTTTGGACAACTGTAGTTGGGAGAAGAAGGAAGAGGAAGAAGGAAGCTTTGTTGCGTTTTCTTCCCCATGAGGGTTTCCCAGGATAAATGTTGTGTATCTTGTGATTGTGTTTCTCTCAGTGATCCTACCTATGCTATGGTTATCTAGTAAATTGAAAATAAACCTAATAATAGCTCAAAACTTAGCATGGTATCAGAGCTAAACTGAAGATAGCACCTTTCATTGGATAAGCAAAAACATCACTGTTGTCGTACAAGAAAATTAGGGCTTTTTATTGGAGAGGAATTTCAGCCTAAAATTCATCAAGGAAGTGCGCCCTAGCCTACCGAACTCATTGGCAGCTTGAGCGCACTTTTACAGTGGACAGAACTCCCGAAAAGTGAAACATTAGTTTTCACTGGTACCAGAAAACTAGAACCAGTACCAGAAGTACCGATCCAGATTTTCGCAGGTCAAATTTGAAAGGGAAAAAATTGGATTTTCTGAAATCTAACTGCACCAGCCTACTCGCCCCAGCCAAGTGCACCCCTTGGTAAGTTCATATTTAATTTATGAGCACTCTCATTTTTTGGTCATTTTCTCAGCTCCAGGTCAAGATGTCTGGAAGCACCAAGATTGTTGACAAGTTAGAAGGTGTGGATAACTTCCGTTCCTGGAAGTATAGGATTTCACTCATTCTTGAAGAGAATGATCTTTCAAGATTTATCAAATAAAATGTACCAAAACCTACAGATGCTACAGCTAAAGCAAAGCACCATAAGGATATGGTTAGGGCCAAAAGAATCATTGTAGACTCTATCAAAGATCACTTGATCCCTCAAGTGGCATATAAAGATACCCCAAAATGAATGTTTGATTCCCTAACCATATTGTATGAAGGAAGAAACATTAACCAGAAGATGAAATTGAGAACTCAACTCAAGAATACAAAGATGCAGAAAGGAGAAACAATTCAGAATATTTCTCTAGAATCTCTCAATTCAAGGAACAACTCGAAGCAATTGGAGATACCCTATATGAAGATGAAGTCATAATTATAGCTCTTAATGGTATCACAAGACCTTGGGATGCATTCATCCAAACCATTTATGCCAGAAAGGAAAAACTACAATTTGATAGTCTTTGGGAAGAATGTGTTCAAGAAGAAGTAAGAGTAGCTAATCGAGAAGCAATATTATTAAGGGATGATGATCAAGATATAGATACTCATAGTAAAGGAGGAAATATAATGCCTCACTTCAAGAAAGAGACCCACCCACATAAGGAGTCTCACTCCCCAAACAAATTCATACATAAAGAATCTCACCCTCCAAGAAGATTCCAGAAGTTTCAGAAAGGTCAAATAAGAGAAAGAGATTTATCCTCTTATGAATGCTACCATTGTGATAAGATGGGACATATTTCTAAAACTTGTCTAGCTAGAAGAGAATAATACAAGAAGATAAACAAAAGGCACCATGCCCATACAATTGAAGAAGAAGAGCCACCCACAAAGATGATTAAAGAACAGATTGAAGACTATGTCTTAATCTCTTCCCTCTCAGGATCAATGTCACCTGGTGAGGATACTTGGCTCATAGATAGTGGTGCTTACAAGCACATGACAGGTCAAAGAGACATTCTCTCTAGCCTTATAGAAAATAACCTTCCTCAGAAAGTTACACTTGGAGATGATTATCAATACCCTATCAAAGGTGTGGGAGAGTCAAATTACAAACTTGATTCAGGAACCCCAATGAAGATGAAGGATGTACTATATGTACTAGGTTTGACAAAGAACTTACTTTCTATCTCATCTTTAGATAAGAAAGGCTTCATAGTTTCTTTCATAGATGGAGAAGTTCTTATGTGGCCCAAAGGAAAAACCATAGAAGATGCAATTGTTATTGGAACAAGGTGGCTTGTATAAGCTAAAAGGTCAACTAGTTGCAGCCTTAACTTAGTCTATTGAAAGTCCATGTGAAATTTGGCATAGAAGACTAGCTCACATCAACTACAAGGCATTACCATATGTGAGCAAGGTAGTCACAGGTCTACCGGAATTCAAAGTTGATCATGAAGGTGTGTGCAATGGATGTGCACAAGGAAAGAACATCAAGAACCCTTTCTCGAAGAGCGACAATAAAGAAGGAGTCTTAGAGCTCATCCACTCAGATGTGTGGCCCAATGCCATCAACCTCCATTAGTGGGTATGTATACTATGTATTATTTATTGATGACTATTCTCGCAATACTTGGGTTTACTTCTTGAAATCAAAAGATGAAGTGTTTGGCAAATTCAAGGAATTCAAAGCCTTGATAGAGAATCTCTTTGAAATAAAGATAAAGACACTTAGGTCGGATAATGGAGGAGAATACACCTCAAAATAGTTTTTAAACTTTTGTAAATATGCATGGATTAAGAGGGAGATCACCACTCCCTACAATCCTCAACAAAATGGTGTAGCAGAAAGGAATAACAAAACTATAATGGAAGTTTTGAAGACTATGATCCATGATCAAGATCTTCCAATGCACTTATGGGCAGAAGCATAAAGGAAAACGGTGTATGTACAAAAAAGATTATCCCATAGTGCACTTGGGTTCAAAACCCCCGAAGAAATGTTCTCCGGAAAGAAGCCATAAGTAAGCCATATCAAGATATTTGGTTGTCCATTGTTTGTACACATTCTGAAAGAGAAGAGAACCAAGAAGGACCCTTCAAGAAAGAAGGAAATATTTGTTGAATACTGTGAGGTCTCAAAGGCCTTCATAATTTACATACTAGGTTACCATCATATTGAGATCAACATAGATGTAACATTTGATGAAGATGCAACACTCAATAAAGCAAGGAGATGACATATTGAAGAAGTATATGAAGAAGAACCTGTAGCTCCCAGAGTTGCAGAACCAGTGAGGGAAGTCACTGTTTCCCTCAATGATGAGATTCATGAAGATCATGATATGATAAAATCTCAAGAACCTACCCAGATGAGGATCTCTCACAAGATAAAGACAACTTGAGCAAGGGAAATTATTCAAGATGGAGAGAAGTATGGTGCCCTCGAAGGAACCGTGAGGAAAGTTAAGAAACCTAAGCCATTATCCAGCTATATGGATTTGATGTGTGATCTCATAGAGAAGGAGTCTACTTGCTTTGAAGAAGCCATTAAGAAGAAAGAATGGGTAGATGCCATGACAGAATAATACCAATCCATTATAAAGAATGATTTATGGGAAATAGTTCCCAGATTGAAGAGAAAGGATGTGGTATCTTCCAAATGGCTATACAAGATAAAACATGTTGTTGATGGAAGTATTGAGAAATATAAAGCAAGGTTTGTAGCTCATGGATTTTCTCAAAAGGAAGGAATTGATTATGAAGATACGTTTGCTCCTATAGCCAGATACACTTCAATCGGAACCATCATAGCCCTTGCATCTAAGATGAAGTGGAAGTTACACCAGATGGATGTGAAAACAACTTTCTTAAATGGTGTCATTGAAGAGGAAGTGTACATAGAAAAACCTCAAGGGTTTGAGGTTGAAGATAGAAAGACACATGTATGTAAGTTGAAGAAGGATATGTAAGGATTGAAGCAAGCTCCTAGAGCTTGGTATGGAAGAATTGATAGTTTCCTTATGAGCTTGGGATTTAACAAGAGTAAAGATGATTCTAACCTTTACTTCAAGGTTATGAATGATGAGCCTGTTATATTGTTGTTGTTTGTAGATGACTTATTCTTAACTGGAGAAGAAAATCTCATCACTGATTGTACGGAAAATCTTGTTGTAGAATTTGAGATGAAAGACCTAGGCCTAATGCACTATTTCTTAGGTCTTGAGGTTTGGAAGAGCCCATAGAAGATCTTCCTTAACCAAGGGAAGTATACAGTTGAAATACTGAAGAGGTTTGATATGTTGGAGTGTAAATCCATGAATACACCCATGGAAACAAAGTTGAAGCACCTGGTTGATACTTCGTCAGAATTGATTGATGCTACACTATACAGACAAATCATTGGATCATTGATGTATCTGACGAACACCAGGCCATGCATATGTTTTGTTGTGAACACCTTAAGTCAGTATCTATTAGAGCCCAGACATGTTCACCTTGTTGCTGCAAAACGTGTGATGAGATACCTTAAGGGTATGTTGGAATTTGGTCTCTGCTACAATGGAGATCAAGACTTCAGACCGAGGTTATACTGATTCATATTGGGATGGAAGTGTTTCTGACATAAAGATCACTTCAGGATGTTGTTTCAGTCTAGGGTCAGCCATGACTTCATGGCATAGTAGGAAGCAATCCAATATTGCTCTCATCACGGCAGAAGCAAAATACATTGCTGCATGTTCCACCAGTTGTGAAGCCATATGGCTTTGGAAGTTGTTGACAGGTCTATTTGATCTGGAGATGGAAGCAATCGCGATTCTATGTGATAACCAGTGCTGCATAAAGATGACAGAGAACCATGTGTTCATTGACAAGTCAAAACACATAGAAATATGGTATCACTACATCCATGATATGGTGAAGAGAGGAGCCATAAAGCTCCAATATATTATCACAAATGAGCAGGTTGCAGATGTGTTGACCAAACCTCTATCTAGTGTAAAGTTTGAGCACTTTCGTGACAAGATTTTTATAGTCTGAAAGGACCTCCCTTGAAAGGGGGAGTGATGCTGATGATACTATGGTATCCTGACCAATAACACGTAGCTCAATTAGGATTTTATATCCTAGGGGACTGATCATCCCTAGACAGATCCCGATGGTCTGGTAAGGACGGTCTGTCAGAGTACCTGTGCATGTACATGCTATCTATGGTTAGTAGTGGTAGCTCCGTTAGGATTTTTATAATCCTAGGGAATCTTATGATTCCTGGGCAGATCCCGAAGGTCCGATAAGGACAGTGTGTCAGAGTACCACGTGGTAGCTCCGTTAGGATTTTATATCCTAGGGAATCTTATGATTCCCGCGCATCTCCTTAGGGACTTTCAGAGTACCACAAAATGTTGTAACACCTGCCTCATTCTGTTGCTTCATGATGATGTTTTTGATCCAGCCTTTGTGTTGTGATGATGTTGTTGCTCCGACCTTTGTGCTGTGATGATGATGTTGTTGTTGTTGATGTTATTGATGATGATGATGTATTAGTGTTATAATAATCCATGTTGATGCAGATAATGATGATGGCATTCCAACTCCTTGCTGTGGATGATGATATTCATGATGAGAAAAACTTCCGATGATTTATAGATATGCTAGTCATTGTTCCATATGTTGTTGATGTTGCTGCCCTCTCTCTCTCCTGATGATGTTGTCGAATACCCTTCTTGTTAAGGGAGAGCGTTGAAATATTGTAACTGCAAAGAGTATTCTATTTATTATTGAGTCATTATTAATTAGATCAATCCCCTTTTGTGGATTGATCATGTCGGGCATTGTAAATGATCAAATCTCGTTTTGTGGATTGGTCAAACCCTAATTATATTATTCTAATTAATAAGTCGCCCCCCAGGCCTAATTAAAGTGGTTTTAACCACTAATAAGAGAAGTTGGCCCTTCCCAGTGAAGAGACACCTTTCCAACGCCTCCAGCTAGTATAAATAAAGGAGGCTAGCACCTCATCTGCTCACTCACTCATTCACTCATCAAGTGCGCAAGTTTGGAGAGTTGCAGTTGGGAGAAGAAGGAAGGGAGAGGCGCATTGCTCAATGTTGGATATTCTCTAGTGTTTTGGTTTATTGTCTTGGCATTGTATTGGCTATCTATATTAAGGAAGTTTTTCTGGGTTTTCTTCCCCATGAGGGTTTCCCAGGATAAATGTTGTGTATCTTGTGATTGTGTTTCTCTCAGTGATCCTACCTATGCTATGGTTATCTAGTAAATTGAAAAGAAACCTAATAATAACTCAAAAATTAACAGGTTAGAGGGGTTTGGGAGAAATACATCCCCAACTCAAGCCAAAAAATAAGGTCCTACTTGAAAAAAAAACAAAAAAAAACAAGGGTGTTCTATATCCTCCTTCGACTGAAATTGATCTTGAAATGCATGCAATAAGAAATCAAGGAAATTAACAAAAGTTGGGAGGCTTGGAACGTATTGTTTCTAATAATTTTACATCCCAAGTAGTGATGGAGGTCATCGAATCATACCTAATAAACAAGTATACAAAAGGCCTCTGCAATACAGGATAGTGTGCAACTTGCACTAAATTCATTGGTCAAAGTGAGAGATTTTGTTGTTGCCAACACTAAAGGATCTCAAAAACATTTGACCATGACAATAGTGTATGGAGATTTAATAAAAAAAAAAACAAAGTAAAAAACCATTCAATTATAAATGAGAGGAATAACCTAATGGGTCAATTAAGCTTATGGGTGTTGAGTAGGGTAAAATTTATGCAAAACCTACCAATTGTTGGATGGATTTGGGTCCAATTTTGACATAAATCATGTTTCTTTTATTATTCTAGATTAATCATGGTTTCATTATTTGTTTATAGTTCCACTATGTTTCAAGGGATTGTAGGTTTTGTGAATAGACTCAACAATCCATAAAAACTTGAAATGCATTGCATCCTCAATGTTGTGTGTGTGTGTGTTGCGTAAACTTTATCAAGCCCTATGTTTATCACACTTCACAAGAAACTACATGTGAAATGAGAGAGAATTAAAAAAAAATATTCAAAAAGAATGAAACCTTCCAAACATGGTATTTTTTGTACATCTAACTGTAATGTCCTAGTTTTGACCCTCTTAAATAATTTGTATTTAATTATTTCTAAATATTTTTGCATATATATTTTATTACTATGCCTTATTCACACCATGAGGTAGACATGCCATGGTGATTTGAATACTTGTAAATATTGTTATTTTGCAATTAATAAAAGAACCAAGACTAAGTGAACATGAGTACCTACAAAGGCTATGATACCACAAGAGGAGAAAGTTGAGGGGGTCTAAGGGAATTTTACATGACTAGAATCCTATGTCACTTGTTCTACTAATCTTGTCATTAACCTTCACTATATTGAGCCTAGCTTGAGTCATTAACAAATAAGTTGGTTGAGGACTCTTGCTATATTTCACTCATGCAGAGAAAGGGAAATTCGAATGGGAAGAGAGAGATGATTTTTGGAGAAGAGAGAAGAGAGGAAAATAGAGTTCTTACTTGGAAAAAGAAGGCTGAAATACTATGGGATGAAACAACCATGAAAGGAAGACAATGGAACCTTGAGAAGAGATAAGAATTACGAAAAACATGCTAGAGCTAATAGATAGTAACTTGGACCTTTATATGCTCATATTGAAGAGCGTTGGAGGGAGGGACTTCTAAGGTATTGTTGAGCAGAGAAGAAATAATTATCCTTGTATTGTGTGGGGAAGTATTGTGGGTACTAAATCAATGTTCTATTTACAAGAAATCAACAGTGGGACACTTTATTAGTTTTCTTCTTTCTTCTAAGACGGAGAGTCTACCCCGAGAATTCTTCATTATTCTTTTTTCCTCTAGCGGTATTATAGCCTAGATAGGTGGTGGTGTCCACAAAGGACTACATGTGGTTGGGTGGAAAATTTCTCTGTCTCAGTCACTTGCTTGGTGTTCAATCTTCAACACATAATTCTATCAGTTTTATTATTAATTAGGTTATGATTTTTCACTTTGCTTGTGTTTCGCCATTTAAATGCTAAAGATTGTTTCCTATGGGCTTACTATTCATTTAATATGGTATGGTATCATGTACTCAATTTTGTGTTTTCCATTCTAATATGTTTACAATCTTCCTGAATCCAATTAGCTTGAATTATGTGTAACTATTATATCCTCCTGCCATTGAATTTTGTTTTGAAAATGACAGGATGCTACGTAATGTCTTTATCCATCCCAATACCAAAGAAAAAATGATTCTTTTGATTGTGTGATTGGATTTTGACCAAATAAAAGGAAATATTTTTTGACCATTCAATCCTTTTCCTCATATTAACCTTTCTTCACTCTATGCATAGGCCATGTAGAAACAATTTTGTTACTAAAGTTTCTTTTTTTATTCTTCCCAGAGTTCTCAATCCCCTGTGACAATTCATCGTCATTAGACCATAGCCTTGGGAAACCTAGTTTTTCCTTGTTTACAATTAAACTAATAAGAATAATTTTTTAGTTATAGAATGCAACCTCTAGAATGCACGAGGAAGAGTTTGATTTATACCATATATAAAATCTTGAATAACACAATTGATCCCTGTGGTGTGTTTCTAGCTGAGTTTGATATTCAATATGGGCATGGTCATTGTTGCTCCTTATGCTAGGCAACTATATTTTGTGGATGCTAGTGTCTGAGAGAACATGTTTTTAGTGGGATAGTAGCTTGTAGTACTTGGAACTGGGTCTTGTTGTATGGTTAAGAGTACACTCTCTTGTTTTTTTTAAGGTTTCCTAGTATGATATTGCCATGGAAAGAATTCACACATTGTACTAAATGAAATATTGGATTTTTTTATTCACAAAGTTGGATCTTTTATATGAGTTGATGCCTACTATTGATTTCATTTCTTTATTGCAAGTTTAATCTTGGATGCCCAAATGTTTTTCTTAATTTATTGCATGGTTGTCCATAAGTATCGTCCATAAGTTTCTACATGCCTAGATCCAAAGCTAAGTAGTTTTGTGTATTGAAATCTATTCTTGGATGATGTTTTGGTTCTTTCGCATGTGCATGGAAAAATATTATATTGATTACTATGTTAGTCAGATGAAATTGTTGTTACCACCCAATTAATTTAATATTCTATAATTATTCTTGCTTGTTTCTCTAGTCATTCATGTCAATGTTAAGAAGAGTTGTATCATGTCTTGGTTTTAATTTTCTAGTTTATATTTCTAGAAAGAAGGTTTGTAATTGCACAACGATATTATAAACCTAGAGACTAAAATTGTTGGACTTACTTCACACAAACCTAGGATTTATTTTTCCTAAGGTTATTCCTTGTTTATTAGTCATAATTAGTCATTATCCAGTCTCCTATATTTTAGGGGAGAATATTCCACCTGGAGAATATTCTCTTTCAGTTGACACTTCAGTTTGACTAGTTGAGTTGAGTTTAGATKTTKCATTGGTTTTGTCACCATGCAACATTGGGATCATCACCAACTCACTACTCTTTGTTCAGTCAGTTAACTGAAGACTAGTTGACTAGTTAACTCAACTAGGTGGCAGTTCACTCCCGTAACTGCCTGAGAGACTAGACTAGGTGGCAATTTACTCTTGTAACTTTTGGTGTGTGTCCAGATCAATCTAGACCACCACTATGGCTCATTAGTTACTCATTTATTCTATATATATTGTAAAATTATTCACTCTTTGAGTGTGGAATACAGTTAATGAGAATTCTTCCATTCTTTCTATCTTGCTTCTTCTTTCTCAATTTCTCTCTGCAAATGTGTGTAGTATTTTATAGATAGATCTATTTTGTGCAGGTTCAACACATTTACATGGTATCAGAGCTGACAGACTGCTAAGCAAAATCTACACCAAAAAATTTTGCAGGTACAAAAGATTGAAGAATGCAAAAAGATGGATTATTCGCCAGAAATACTTCTCACGCCTCATAACTATTTGGAATGGAAGCCAAAAATTCTGCTTATGCTCAGATGCAGAGGCTTGTACCAAATAACTATGGCAATGTAAGTAGAGCTTGATTCTGCCGATGAGAAAAATGACTTTCTCAATAGACAAGATATGGCCATAGGATGTATCCTCTATTTTATTTCTCTCGAAATTCTCCATCAAGTATATAATGACTCACAAGAATTCACTCCAAATGATTTATGGAGAAAATTGAAGGTTTTATTTGGGAATAAGGAAGATTGCATGCAAAATGTTGACAAGATAGAGAATGTAGAAAAGCCACTGGAAGATAAATCATCTCAGTTTGAAGAGCCTTCTACACAAGTATCTACAAAAATTTGTATTCCATTAATTGAAGATGATGTCTACCCCATTTCAGATTTGTTTTCTGAAATTCATGTGGAAGATATATGGCATGTATCTCAGGAGTCACATGCAGACACTTTTGCATGCACCATGCATGCATCTCAGGAGACAAAAAGAGAGCCGCGCAAATCAGACTCCATTCTGATATTTTCTGAGTGCAATTTGCAGAAAAAAATTGAATATTTGAATTCCTTTCGGGAAAATATCCAATTAAAAAAAAAAATCGTCCGAAATGGAGTCCAGAAAGTGAAGTTATGATCTTTTTTAAAATCAACAAAATTTCAGCGTTTTTCCGGAAACGACCACATAGTTTTCAAAATCTCATCCAAATTTTATTTGGATATTATTCATTACAAGAAGATAAAGTGGATATGTGTGGAAATATCAATGATTCATATACTTCATCAGATCCGTGCAGACAACTACATCTTCAACAAAATCTTCAACGAGCACAAACTTGCACAATTGCGAGGTCTTCTTGGAGTGAAGGACACGATTGCTTAGCAACTGCTTTTTGTTCCTTCTCATTTTTATTTTTTTTACATGCATTTTAATTTGAGGGGGTGGGTTTCCCATGAGGTTTTCCCTCTTTCCTCATTTATTTCAGTGTATCTTTTGTATTTGGGTACCTAACATGGCCTCGTAGCCGGGACCCATTCTCTATTTTCACCATAGTGATGTTCAGGGGGGGTGTTGGAGTTACTTCACACACACCTAGGATTTATTTTTCCTAAGTTTATTCCTTGTTTATTAGTCATAATTAGTCATTATCCAGTCTCCTTTGTTTTAGGGGAGAATATTCCACCTGGAGAATATTCTCTTTCAGTTGACACTTCAGTTTGACTAGTTGAGTTGAGTTTAAATGTTGCATTGGTTTTGTCACCATGCAACATTGGGATCATCACCAACTCACTACTCTTTGTTCAGTCAGTTAACTGAAGACTAGTTGACTAGTTAACTCAGCTAGGTGGCAGTTCACTCCCGTAACTACCTGAGAGACTAGACTAGGTGGCAGTTTACTCTTGTAACTGTTGGTGTGTATCCAAATCAATCTAGACCACCACTATGGCTCATTAGTTACTCATTTATTCTATATATATTGTAAAATTATTCACTCTTTGAGTGTGGAATACAGTTAATGAGAATTCTTCCATTCTTTCTATCTTGCTTCTTCTTTCTCAATTTCTCTTTGCAAATGTGTGTAGTATTTTCTAGCTATATCTATTTTGTCCAGGTTCAACACATTTACAAAAATAACATGTATCATTTGGTCTTACAATGAAAATGAAATGTAATGTGTCCAACATGTATTAAATATCCTTTAAAAGAACAACACTCAATCTATCTGGAAACCATGCCAAAGTCAAAAAGGTTATTTTCACAAGACGTTTTCCATTACCCGATATTGAATTTTTCCAAATGTTTCCTTACAATTTTGACCACTTGTGTAAAGAAAGCATAATCTTTTTGCGATATAGCTTGTCCTCCAAATGAATGCATTTTAAATTCGTTTGAAACTGATATATGCATGCACATGCTCATGATGATTATATGAGTTTGTTATTATGTGATGTTTTAGGTCTGAAATGAATGTACAAGTAGAATCATCTTGAAATCCAGTCACTTATAAGATTAAACAACCAACTGGCCTTGGTTCTCCAGTCACTTATAAGATTAAACAACCAACTGGCCTTGGTTCTAGTAAAGTGATAGCTACTTACCCTCCTTTCGAGCATGGTGTCCCATAGTGGGCATAATGGAGATTTTGACTATTTGAATAGGCCAACTCTAACAGATTGTGGGTTTTATGTGATGAATGATGATGTTCGTATTGTTATAGATTGATGTAATTTTTCTTATGTTATTTTTGGTATTGGAAAACCTATAAGGAATTTATTTCATTTTGAGCATGCACACATCGAATCAATGACAATGATTTGGACAATATTAGACACTTTGTAGCAGCTTGAGTGAGTATTTATGACATACATATTTATTCCTATTTATACATTGTGGATTGCACTTGTTTATTAACATGCTCAATTTTTTGTATTTTCAGAATGATGATGATGTCGTCTTTTTAAAAATGGTTGCATTACATTAACACAACTTAAAGAGATATAAGTAAAATATCAAGCTTCTATATGAGGGGCATTTCACCTTCCCTTAGCATCCTACTCAAGGGTTTGTGATGTTCATCATTCTTCGAATGGGTTTTGGTGTCATTTAATTTCTTATAGTTTAAATCTTCTATGTGCATGTGCATCATTTCATGTCTTTTCATACCACATTTAGGAGGTTGAATATGCATCCCTTGAGGAGACCAACATCTTGAATCTCTAAGTCTCATCCGATTAAATGTCACATGGATGCTAAATAACATATGTTAGATGTTCTTGTGAATGTGTGACTATGCTTTGATATTGAATCACATATGTTAAATGTTCTTGTGATTTTGTGAATGTGTTTTGGTACTTAAATACCATATGCTAGATGTTCTTGTGATTGTGGTTTTCTTATTGTGTTTGAGAAAGTGGCACGAGAACATGCCAAAATGTCCACTTTGTTCTAGCATAAATATCAAATATTCAAAACTTTATATTAAACCCATCTTCTAAGTTACAGAGTTCATTTTTGTGCCCTTTCATAAAAACGAGTCCACCATCAAAGTTTAGCAATGTTCATTTAAATGACATTTTCTATAAATATTTTAAAAAAATGAATGAACCAAAGAATTAATTCTCTTTAGGGATGATATTCATCTCTAGTTATCTTTGCCACTGATCCATATTGGATTGACAATGAAATGAAATAACATAGAATGTTGCAAAGAGAACATGAGATATAATATCATATGAAAAGTGTTAAAGTGAAACCAAATTATATAAATATGAATCAAAGGAGGAATACCTTGCAATGTACATAACAATTCATAGTGTTAGTGATAAATAATTATCTCCTAATCATGAAATTACATGTAGAATGACATATCAAGCTATTAGTTGTGAAGCCATGTAACGTTGTAAAAGGGACAAGAGAAGATCCTAAATTAGTCAGTATTGTGAGAGAATCACTCCCAAGTAGTTAGGAGATTGTTCAAATCTTGACAACCTCACTAATTGAGGTTGTTACCTATAACTCTTATAAATTAGGGTCCTTGTAATCTATTCACAACAAGAAATTATGAATTGAAGACAAAATTTTGGGAGTGGATGGTTCCTCTAGACATTGCAGATATTTACCACTATAGATATGATGTTAATGATGTGACTAATATGTGCAATATACGTGTATTGGATTATGTTTACCATGTGAATTTACATTAATAATCATTCCAATACCTTGAATTCAATGTAGTATCAAAGTGGGCAGAACCCTACCATGTAACTTTGTCTATGATGATTGTGTATGAAGTAAAATCATAATGATATTTTGTGAAGATGGGTTATAGAGTTGCAACCATGCATGATTGTCAGGATATTATTCCCTCCAAATACATTTCTCTCAATATATTACTTTCCTTAATTTTGGTGCATCATTGTTCATTGGTTTATCTAAGCTTGAGGTCATGCATCACTTAGTGGAATAGATCCAAGCTTCTCTAACTAAGACTATCTACAAATCAAAGTTCTTAAACTTTCAATCATTTTTGTGTGTATTCATTATTCTGTACATGGGTTGGATCTCCATCTAAGATTGATGATTGCATAAGTATTTGTTTTGGCTTTGACCCCTTTCTTCATGATGATTAAATGGGTGTTTTTCCAGCCACAAAGAAATGGTGGATTGCAAAGACAAGTAGCTAGAAACATACATCTCCATTCTTTATTGTGTTTGATTTAAAGAATCATATTTTTTAACACTACTCATCAATTCTCTCATGTGAGTAATTCCATTACCCAACCTTCTCTTTGGGGTGTGAAACCAATTACAAATACATGCACACATGGAGAGTATTCCTCATGCTATCTACAAGTCTCCACTCTAAGTCAATAGTTACAAGTGTTATTTGGATAATTGTTTTTGATAGTTACACATCTAAATTGGGGTTGACCTTGTGCAATTATTCTCATGCTAAGAAGAACCGTTAAAAATTGGGTTCATGTGGAAATCAACCATTACAAGAGCTATAGGCATTGCGCAATGCTTACACATAAAACTCACAGACATAAATATATTCAAATAAGGAAATAGTGTCTATAATTTTAGGTACACAATAGGGAACAAGTTTGAAAGAACCAAGTTTGACAATAAAGCAGGTGAGACAAGCAAACCAACAACTAAGACATTGAAGCATAGAACAAAAATTGAGAAGATTCAAAGAACTGTTCAAATGTAAGCTCTAGAATACATCTTTAATGTAATGTGTTATGGGGCAAAAGTAAAAAATAATGTTGGAGATGCGCAATGTTCTTGAGTGGTCATTGTTACCCCCCTAGGATAGGGGTAACTAAGGAGATTATGTCTCGAGGCCCGAAGGTTGAATACATGGAGTACCGAGAGCTAGATGAGCATGCAAAGCCACTCCTCTCACCACACATTAACAATAGCATCATCCACCACACCATCTTGGCCCACAATGGACAACAAGTCTTTTTTCATGAGGTAACAATTCCTGTCTCATGGTAAATGTAATTTTAATAATTAAAGCATTTGAAATTTTTTTAAAGAGTCATTTCTTGATTATGAAGAAGTTTGCTTGGAAATTATGCCTTTTACCTCATTTCACCTTGGTGGTTGACATGTTTTCCTAGTAAATGGGTCACCCTTTGGAAAAGGGTTTCTACTAGGGGGTCTCCTTGAAGGGTAATTGTACCATTCCCACACATACGTATCATTTTCCACTCTTCTTCCCTTTCATCTCCTCATATTATTGGTTTCTGGGCTTATTGACCCTAAGAAGGGATTATAGCTCACTTCACGGGAAGAAGGGGCTAAAGGCCCAGAGGTTTTGTAGCTGGAAAAATATAAAAGCCATAAATTATCCTCTAGATTCTCTCCTTAAGGTCCTGAGAACAATGAAACACTTCTCCATAAAAGTCAAGGAACTTTAAGAAAGAAAAACACATAATTAATAAATGTCCCTCTGGTTGATGGAATGCATTTATGGTGTATTTTACTTTCCTTGCACATGGTAGTCAATTTGTTCTTAGCTCCAAGTGGAATTGGGATGCTACTTACTTTCCATTGCACATAGAACTCAATATTTTGGACCATAATCAATTAATGGTAAATAAAATGGCTTGGAAAAAGTTTCATTGCAAACGAGGATGCAACACACCCTCTACAAAGAAACCCATAAGTGAGACAATATGAGTCCTTGATATGTCAAGAACTCCATACCCAAAAGTGATACCCCCATCCACCTCATACTCATTACATGACTTAGAGAGGGTCTTCTTGGGAAACACTCTTTGACTTGGGAATTTATCTACCCAATAGGGCACCATGACAACCCTCCCATACTTAAATTTATCAAGTTGTATAAGGTCTTTGAGCATTTGTTTATTTTGAAAATGGGGGATTTAATGAACATGTTTGGGTGGTTCTTTTATTAAATGTGGCTTACTTGGCATGATACATGTGACTTTTGGGCCCTTGGAGGGCGTACTTGTTTTTCTTTGCAATACCTTGCCAGGTGTAAGCTATTCCATGGAGGATTGTGCCATTTTGACCTTCATGGGGGGTTGAAAACTCCAAGGATGGATGCCATACCCCACAAGATGGGCAGAGGATCCCGAAGCCATTGCACACTTGATATGATGGACGTTGCCTTTGGAGGCACTTGGAAAACACTAGGTGATGACATCATATCCCCTTGCACTTGGTGGTTGGCCTTTGGAGGCCCAAGATGTCACCTTCCAAGCCTTGAATTCATGTGGAGGATAGGGTTTTGATGAGATTGATGGTTCTGGAAGAGAGATGATGTAGTTTTCAGAAGGAATATGCATGTCATGACACTCCAGATCATGAGAGATGGACGCATGGCCTTTGGAGGCCCAACGAATTGCATCTAGAGTCTCAACCTCTCACTTTTGAGGCCTAGTGTTACCCTTTTAAGGAATGGCGTCACCCTTCTAAGGGATTTACTCAATGTAATTTTATTTTTTTTAAGTTGTAAAGGAACATAAAGGGGGCCGACCTCCTTTTAATTTGTTGTTGACAAACTTATGTGGACAAATTGGTTTTGGATTACCTCATATAAATAGAGGTCATCTCACTTTCATTTTACACAACTCACTTGAGAATTACATACATTCTTGGCATGCTGAAATTTTCGCCCTACTTGGGCAATTCACTCCACCTTGTCTCTTGTGATTTTGGATGTTTCTCTTGTCCATTGGTTGAAGGAAGGATAGCAACTTATCTTGATGTTTGTTTCTTGGAAATTGTGGTGGAATATTATTGATAAGTAAGGGTTTTTTTGTTGATGTTTTGGTAGCTACGGGAGGTATTAACCTCCACGTGTAACCTATAACTTAGAATAAAATATTTTGGAAGCAAGTGAACCATTAAAAAGATGTGTGGAAACTCTAGAACACAAGTTAGCCTAGCAAGATAATTAATATTAGAATATTATTTTCTAGAAATACAAGTGAGCTCCACAAGAAAAAGATAAACATAAAATATAATTACCAGAAAGTCAGGTCGGCCCAGCCAAAAAAGTCGATGGATAATTTAATATAAATAGAGGAGGTTTTAGCTCATTTGGATATCCAGTTAGTGTGTAAGTCTTGTGGAGAGATGTAGTTTCAACTGCAACTGCAACTTCAAGGAGGAATAAGGGCGCATGGTCATCTCTTGGTCTTGGTCTCTCTCTTGGTGATTTTCTTGGTGACATTCTTGGTGATACTCTTGGTGATATTCTTTCTAAGTATGTTGCAAGTTTGAGAGAGTAATGCATCTACAACTACTGCACTTGTGTATGACACTTATCCTGTGGATATGGAGACTCTATCTCTTGTGCGCTACCCTTGGAGAAGGAGCACTTTACTTGTCTTGAGTTGTTGTTGCAGTTAGCAACTAGGGTTTATCTGTTGGTTTTGGAGTAGGCTTGCCAGAATTATTCTAAGTAAAGGTTAGTGTGCTCGGGCTGGCATATGTGAATGCCTATGGTTGGGTGACAATGATGTGACATTTTCTATGGTTAAACGAGCATACCAAAATTTCAACATGGTATTGTTGAAGCTTGAATCTGTCAGTACCGAAACGACAACCTCATGAGGACACTAGTCCCCCTTCGTTTTTAGAGAGGTGGTTCTCCTCTTTGGATAAAATATATATATTTGAATATCTTGGATTAGGGAGAGTGCTAGGCAACAAACCCCAAATATTTATTGCTTGGATATTCAATAACATGAATACAACCTTTATGTGCAACAAAATCCTTTTTACAATAAGAAAATATTGAAGGAGGGCTTCAACATCATAATTAAATTGTGATCAACATCACACACAATATTCTTAATAGTATATAAACACATACATATCTTCTTCATGATAAATAGGAGAGAACGATTTGATCATCTCAAAGAATTTTAATATAGTACTGCAATTAGTAATAAAAGAGAAATTTATAGGTCAACCTCAAATATCTCATACTTAAAACTCAAAGTTACAAGATACAATCAAGATCAACCCCGAAGCAATTCTTTGTGGAGTTTATTCATGAGAAATGTTCTTCATTACCAAAAAATTGACAGTCATGTATGTGGCTGCAAATACTCCATGATCATACAAGAAAATATTTTAGAAGAATACAAGAAAAACACTCAATAACTCAGCCTTGTGCCCAACTCTGAGATTCAAGCATAAAGCTATGAGAAGTGGTGTAGAAGAATAGAAAGAATGGAGAATATGAAGATTTCTTTCTTTAGATCAGAAGCTTGATTGTGAATCCATGGTTGTACCTTCTTCTTCCTCTAATCTTCTTCCCTTCCCCTCTCACAATACTGATTATTGGAACCTTTGATGAAGCCTCTCTTCTCTTTTTAAGAAGAGACTTTCTAACTACTTGAGTAGTTAGGGTTTTCTTCCTCTCTTGAAATTCCCGTACAAGTTTCTTCTTGAAACATTCCATTTAATTAGTGCATCATTAACTTCTCATTAATAAAATTATATCATCAATATATACATATCTAAAATGGATCCCTTTCACCCAGATGGGGTGACACGAGGTGAAAATGAGAGGACACTTGGACGAGACATATGGCGAAGATATTTAATGTCCTAGGCTGCCACCCCCAAGGATATAACTCCCCATGCATCGAACTTTGATGGAATTTAACTCAGTGCGCCTGGGCAAGCACCCGGATGAGCGCTCCAACCAGACCACAGGTACTAAGAGCTTGAACCAGTCCTTTCAGCCTTTAATGGCGATGGGAGAGGTTTCAATGGACCTCAACGGCGTTAAATTTGTCCATGGCGCGTTCATTCTTCTACTCGTTTCTAGTAGCTATTCCAGCACTGTGCACTCACACCAGCAACCCTCAGTCAACCATGCACACCCCAAAATTGGAAATTCCATCTCCCAAGACCCAAACCTCCTTGTGCACTCCAAAGGAGGAGACCCCATCCCCCACCATGCATTCTCAACTACTGCCTCTTCTCTCACCAGCCATCGCTTCAAGGGCAGAGATTCCTCCGAGCCTCAACTTGGATAAAGGGGAGGCTCCACCTCCTATTCGGCATACAAGGCCACCCTCTTATTCTCAACCAGGCCCAAGCCTAGAGCTTAAGGAATATTCTCCCTCCGTCCTCAACTTTCAGCCTCATCGGTGGGAAGGTGGATGCATTGTAGAGGAGGAGATCCCTCCCAGCTGGCAAGTTTCTGAAGGCGGAGAGAACGTCCATTATCTAGCCGAGGAGCACCTTGAACTCCTTTTTGATATCAGGCAATGATAGGATGAGCAGGAGCAAGGACAAAGGATCATCAACCACCATTTGTATTTTCTATATGAGGCCTTCTCAAATGCCCCAAAGTCTGCAAGTTTCCCCACTTGCAAGAAGAAGTTTGTCCCGACCTTCACTTCTAATGGACACCCAGTTTCCCCTTTGGCTTGAAGCAGCCTACCCCAGACTCTATTTTCTGTCAATTATAGTTTCAAATCCTTTTTACAGTTGTATAGTTAGCATAGTAATGGCGGCTCTGAATGAAGCACGCCCTAGTTTCAAATATTTTTGTACAATTTTGCAAACAATTCCACAACCATGATAGAATTATCATCACTTGGAGCCACCTGTCCTGGTTTCCCTTCTATGGTAGGACAGGTGGTTGCCAAACAACTTACAACTGTAAACTGATGATATAATACAAGGTTCCACCTTTTTTATTTACAAAAAAAAATGGATCCCTTTCCCTTTTTAACAAAAGTTTTTAAATAAATTTTATTTTCACAATTTAATTAATTTCCCATTTAAAATAGGAGGAATGTGTTTCAATTTTTTGGGAATGATAATCAAATTTTTATCCATGTAAATCACTTCTGATGTGATCTTCATCATATTATCTTTCCAACTATATAAATTTTGCACAAATCCGTCACTTAGATCTCAAGATATGAGGTCGTGAAGTTGAGTTGTCATGCAGGCCCATTAAAAATGTAGCTGATTGATATTTTAATTTATGAGAAAAATGTATCACCTTTCAGCACTTGAAACCTATACCACCATACTCTACGTCTAAATAAATTTCCAACGAGGCATCTACCACACAACAAAAGCACAACAATCACTAACGAAAAAAGGAGGCGAAAAAAGTTATAAACAAAACTATGTAAAAAATAGACAATAGTTACAAAAGCTACTAATGCTCGAGTGTTTGGGCTCAAGCATAATACTTCTTAATATAGAGCCCATTTCTAGGCTTTGGTAGCACATTACCTTCATAATCTGTGAGCTCATAATATCCTTTCTCCAACACCCGTCACATGATATATGGGCTGTACCACATGGGATTGAACTTTCTTGCCCCTAGGGGTTTCTTATCCTGTCCATCGGAGAAAAACCTAGGACGAACGAATTTATCATACTGAGACTTAATGCGCTTCTTGTGCACCTTGTTTTCTAAGGATGCATCTCTACATTGCTCGTCAAGATGTTCGAGATATAATAGGCGCTCCTCAAGCTGAGTCGTATCAGGAAGGAGCTTGACCATGATATTTAGTGAAGGGATCTCACATTCAATCGACAAAACTGCTTCCACTCCGTGGACGATTTGGAAAGGAGAAAAACCAGTAGCAATTTTGATTGAGGTTCGGTAAGCCCACAATGCTCGATATAACATCAAGTGCCAATTTGTTCAGGTTGAGTTAACCATTCTTCTTAATATCATATTTAATGATTTATTTACAACTTCAACATGGCCTTTGGATTGAGGATAGTAGGGAGACAAATGCTCCTTCCTAAAACTCAACTTTGATGCTAATTTAGTCATCATGTGGTTCTAAAAGTGATTGTCATGGTCCATGACAATCTCCTTCGGAACCCTGAACCTAACTATGACCTGATTAAAAATGAACAACGCTTTAGTTTCCCCATCGTTATCAAATGTTGGAATAAGCTCGACCCACTTGGTGAAGTAGTCAACGACCATGATAATGTATTGATTTCCCCTAGCCAAAGTCAGGTGGCATGTCATAAAATATACCCCCCACTTGGTGAAAGGGCTAATAGTAATAACGAGAAACATGGGAGCGGGATGAATGCACATTTTCTTAGTGAATATCTGACACAGGTGACATTTCTTGACCACCTTGATACAATCCTTGAAGACCATGGGCCAAAAGTATCCGACGCACAAAATCTTTTGTGTTGTTTCCAACCAAGATAAGTGATCACCACATGCTCCACTATGGTAGTAATTTAACACAATATCTTCTTCTTCAAAATTCAAACAAAAACGAAGAATCGAGTCCACCCCACACTGATACAACATGTCTATGATAATGAGGTAGTTTTTAGTTGTGTGACAGATTCATCATCGCTCTTCTTGTGAATAGTTTGGAGAGAACTTCAGAGTCTAGAGATATATAAGAATATCTCGATACCACGGGTCAAATGAAGAGATGAGGAAAATATGCTCATCTGAAAATGAGTATGTCATTTCACTTTTCTCATTCTCAACTGGGAACTCTGACATTAACTTGGAAAAGACTAAATACTTTTTGGACTTTGTAGATGCGAAATCCAAATCGAATTCTTGAAGCACAACAATCCATTTTTTGTACTTCCTACCAATAATTCACCTGGTCAAGATGTATTGGAATGGATTAATGGTGGCAATATCTGTTGTTTTACGTAGCAAAATGTTGTGTCAAAGTCACTGGACAACATGAAAGGCTGCCAGTGCCATCTTTTTAACATGCAAATAATTTAGTTCAAGACCCATCAATGCACAACTTAAATAATATATGACATGCTTCCGGACATCATCATCTTCCTCAATAAGAACCATGCCAATCGAGGATTCAATTGCTGCCAAATATAACAATAAATCACGATTGTAGTCGGGGGGGCCTCAACAAAGGAGTCGAAACCAAATATTTTTTTAATGCATCGAATGAACATTGTGTGGCTTCATCCCAATAAAATGGGATCCCTTTTTTCAAAAGGCGCATGATGCCTTTCGTGATGTTGGCATAGTTCAACACAAATTGTTGGAGGAAATTTGCCTTTTCGTGCATGCTATGAAGTTGTCTAATCGTACATGGGGGAGGAAACTGAGTTATTGCCTCAACCTTTAAGGGTTCAACCATGATCCCTTTTGTCAAAACGATGAATCCTAGAAGACGACCAAAGGTCACGCAAAATATACACTTGTGCAGATTCAATCGGATCCGATAGTAACGACATCGTTCAAAAACCAAGCAGAGGTGTAAGAGGTGTGGGATATTTTCTACGAATGAGCTGTAAGATCATCTAAGTATGCCTCCACTATATGCTTCAATTCATGAAAAGAAAACATCATGGCCTGCTGGAATGTAGCACCAACATTTTTAAGACCAAAGGGCATCTTCTTATAAGCAAAGGTTCCCTAGGGACATATAAAGGTTGTCATGTGCTAGTCCTCCAGACAAATCTCAATCTGGTTGTAACTGGAAAAACCATCCATAAATGAAAATATTTCACTCCCTGCGCACTCGTCTAATATTTGGTCGATGAATGGCGTTGAAAATTTATCTTTGGGACAAGCCTTATTTAATTCTTGGAAATCCATGCATATGCAAATTGTACCTTGTTTTTTATCAACCGAAACTAGGTTGGATACCCATTCCATCAAAGGCACGGGGTAGATGAAGCCCACGTAAAGCAACTTTTCCACCTATGCTTTGATTTCCACCGCCTTCCTAGGGTTTACAAGTCTCAACTTTTGTCAAACCGACTTTGTGTTTTCATAGGTTCAAATTTTGTGTTGAACTATCTGAGGTTTGATGCCAGGCATTTCCTCATAAGACCATGCAAACACGTATCGAAAATCTTTAAAAAGTGTCGTGTACTAAACGATCTCATCTTGTTTGGCCAAGGGATTGACTATCCTATAAACACTTCTAATGATAGCTGAATTAAAATATCCATTCTCTATGTGACTGAGTTCAGGGAGGAAATATGATTTGTGATGCATATCTCCCCATGGCCTTGCAGCTTCGACCATTTCCTCGATAATAAATTTATCTAATGGAAAGACAGTGTCTAAACAATCTTGGGAGCTTAAAGAGTTTTGAGCCCAAACATGATTGGGAAAAAGATCATCCTCCTTAGTGACCGAGGGAGTTTGGTATGGGTCTTTCGTGGCCTGTTGAATGGCTTGATAAGCTATTTGAACTGCAGACAAGAGTTTGGCCATCCCAACATGGAATCAACCTTCAACTGAACTAGACAGTGAGGGTAGTGTCCATGGATCATGTGTATACAACATTCTAAGTGAACTGACCCTATCGATGTAAGTCCTAGAAGTTGACTTGTGGAAACTGACCGGAGTGGAGTGAACATACGAAATCAGTGTGGAGAAATCAAAATATCCCATAAGCGAAGGGTACGTTTCACAACCAATACTCTCAGTTTGCTCCTGAGAGTTTTTTATCCAGGGGATGGTAGTCTCGGGGCTAGCTTCTGCATCAGAAAGTTTGGATGCCACCTGATAAATGGTCACAATTATTCCCTCGTGGTGAAATCATATAATCCAGAATACTGTCGAGATGATAAATGTCATGGCATGATATGCCCAATTTCTTCCTAACAACATATTATAGTCGAGCGACACATCGACTACTTTAACCTCCATGCAAACGGATTTTCCCCCTAGCATAATTGGACAAGAAGGAATTATGCTATGTGGTCAAAAAAATCATCCATCAAAGGGAATCAATAGGGTAGGAGAGGGGGTAAGCTCAGGAGAACTGATAGCTTTCCAACATGACAAGGAAATTACGCATGTCGAAGCACCCTCATCAACAACGGTTCTGTTAACCAAAATATTGTTGCAAACAACTCTAATCTAAAAAGATACATGATATGGAAGGTGAGGCCTCACACCAATAGCATGGAACTTCATTACAATCTAACTGGAGGAATCAACAACTCCTATGGAAGACAACAATGCAGCGCGCTGTGAGGGGAAACATTGGAGCACATCTAAAGAGGAAATTGCATAGGGCGTCTGATCCAAATTCTTGACAATCAAATAATTGGGGGTGACTCTCACATTGGGGTTGTGCATTGTCCGTTTATATATTTCCTTAGGTATGCGTAGCATTGTCTCTTTCTTAGGATTATTTATGTGAAGAGGGGCCTCATCTTCTAAAGTTTTCTTACCCTTCTCGGTCGAATCTAGATTATCATAATTCTGAGATTTTGTCGAAAAATATACATCCTTTAGACTCAAATGTCTAAGCATATTCACTACTCCTTGATATCCATCAAACGAAGGTGCACTTGAAGTGCCCCCTTGCGGGTTGAAGTTGGAAGAACCACATTGCAAATTCTTCCCTTGTGGAAAGGGATTTTTCAACACAACAGGTTGTTGTTGTTGATTCAAATTTATAATACATTGGGCTTCTTCTATCCGTGGGAACTGATGTGTAAGGTGATATTCATCACAAAGATTGCAAGGAAATTTCACCTTCCTTTTTCATCTTTGTCCCCCTCAACATTCTTATCATATTTTTTGTTATTTCCCCAACTACCCTTCTTACCCTTTCCTTTTTTCTTCTCATTGGGTTTCTGAGGACCCTTCGAAGTCTTCATTTGCATAGAATGTATGTCAGAAGACTAGGTGATGGGGGTGGTCGAACTAGAGGTCGGACCAACCACAAGTTGCTGAATAAAAAGTTTTTGTATTTGGCTTGTATCTAGGCCTATGAATTTCATTTGAGCAGAACCCACTGTGCCATCAACATGTGGGTTAGACATTGGCTTTTCCAAGTCAAGAGTAGACCACGAAGCATCTAGCATAATATCACAAAGCATGCCTGATTGGGAGTAAATGAGGTCTAGTTGTTGCGCCTGAAAAATCACTTGTTATTCTGAAAACACTCTCAAAGTCACAACATCCTTCGAAATGTACGAGAGTAGATATTTCAGGAACCACTCAAGGATAAAATTAGGTGGAACCGTAGTTTTAATCAAGCGCTTCCTTCTCCTCCATTCCAAGATATGATTGGAAATGTGGTGGCCTTATCTTTCTCAAACTTGGCTAGCAATTCTGTCACGGAGTTGTGTCGGACAAGGAGTAGGAAATAGTTTAGGAATACCATGGATAAATCACCAAAAGTCAAGTACTTACCTCTTTCAAGTTCAATGTATCACTTGGTAGCACCTCCGGTAAGAGTACGCTGGAACAAACTCAATTGAATCGAATTGTCATTAAGCGAGTTGGATGAACACCACAAGTGGAAATTTGTTACGTGGTCATGTGGATTCTCGCCACTTTTCCCTTCAAACTTGGGTATGTCCGAAGGTAGTTTGGTTGGGACCGCAGGAAAACTACGGTCATGACGAATGGGATCATTCATCAACTTGGATAAGTCTGGAAAATGTAACTTTGCCAAAAATGGTAGCCTAGGTTGTGTCATTGAATGATTGGCAGCTTGAAAAGAAGGTCCTGGTTTGAAATTGACACTAGGTTTCCAAAAAGAGTTTGCAGTTGAACCAGATCTTGGGATAAAAACTTGTTGACCCTAGTTGAATGGAGGAAATCCTCCACCCATCTGGTTCCCGAGAGGAAAGTCGGGGTTGCCCTCAGCAGACCCCCCACAGAAAGGAAAAAATCTTGGCATGGGGGTAGACTGACTGGGAAATGGGTTTCCCCCTTGCAACATACCTTGAGAGGGATTACACTGGCCTTGGAGAGGGGTACTCCCAAACGTTTCCCCTAGTGAAAACAAAGGTTCTTTCCAGGAAATGGATTGACCTGGGAAGGGGTTTCCCCTTGTCGACACTGCATATGTGGTGAAAAGGTTACTATTAAACCCACCATAAAGTGTGAATAGGGTCGATGTAGTCGACATAATAGCGGATTGTGATCCACTACCAATAGAGGCACCCCAACCCCATGCAGGGTTAGGGACAAAAAATTGGAAAGGTTTGCTTCCTATGAATGGAGCTGACAGAGGAGTGTGAACTTTACCCCAAGAGATGGATTGGTAAGGAGATAGAGTGCTCCCCGCACCAAAATTCAAAGATTGGGATGCTGGATAAGAACTAACCAACACGTTAAGCGTGTCCATCAACGAAATTATGTATGAAAAAACATTTGTTTTTGATAAAAATGATGCAGTTGCACTTGAAATTTGAGTGGGACCGATGATCTAGATTTATGAGAAGAACGAAATGAAACCACATATTTATAATGTTAACACAGAGACATAGTGAACAATAACAAAAATACAGTAAAACTTGACTTCTATTAAATAAGAAATAAGTTGAAAACTGTAAAATGTAGACTGAAAACAAGCTCGCTAGAATGGTGGCAACTTATCTCTGAGAAGAGATGTGACGGCTACGCTAATTCACAAGAAGATGAGTACAATGAGGCTCTGAAGGAATTTTTACAATAAACATGAATGCAAAAACCATATACATCTAAAAACCTAACCCTAGGAGATGAAGTGCCAAAATTCATGTGTGCCCCATTGGGGTATGTTAGTACATCAACTTCTGGGAGTTGTAAATTTTGCATACGATCTCTGTTTAGGGAGCACACTATCTCATTGGAAAGGTATTGGCGAGGAAATTCATTTAGGGTGCTCAATCAGAGCCTTTGGCTATTCTTGAGGTGCATAATCATGAAAAAATGTTTTTTAGGCCCTCAAAATGCCCCAGAAGTTGGGACTGCTAAAAATAGTAAGTTGCCAAAAAATTGTTTTGAGCCAGTTGGACAAGGTGGGTGGCCACTGAGATCCTCCTGGATCAACCAACCCTCTTAGGAATAAATGGTCTCCATTCAGTTGAGTGCCCCCATCATATGAGGAAATTTCTGTTGAATTTGGCCCCAAGTGAGCCACTTGCCTTGGTGTAGGAGCTGCTCTTCTTTGACAACCCGATAAAGATGGATCCTCTGCTCGTGAGTTCCCTTGACCTATGTTTCCATTATCTAATCAATGGATTCCTATTCCAAGCAGTCACGGTTGAGATCTATTTGTGTGAACTATTCTTGTATCTCCGAGGTGTCCAATAATGGTGGAAAATAAGGCCGAAGAAGGTCCACATTAAACACTGGGTGAAATCCAAGGAAGGGGGGAAGGTTGAACTCAAAATCATTATCACCCACAACCTTGGTGATGGTGTAAGGTCCATAATGGAGTGGGCAAAGCTTCTGATGAGGCCCTATAAGGCATTCTTTCTGCAAGTGAAACCAAACTTTTTCGCCCACCTGAAAATGGTGTGGAACCCGATGTTGATCATGGTGCTACTTGTACTTGTCATTGGACTTCTATAAATATCCTGGACCTGTTGGTGGATGTGCTGGATCCGCTCAATGAACCAGGTGGATTTTTCAACTTTAGTTGGAGCATGCAACGAGTCTCCCTGGGTGGCCACAAGGGGTAGTGCAACATCCATGGGACCCAATGGTTGAAATCCGAACCCCACCTGAAAGGGGTTGTGGTCGATTGAGCTATGTATGGCTCTATTGTAGCTATGTTGAAAATAGGGAAGACTCTCATCCCAGGTGAGGGGGTTCTTGGAATTGTACATGCGCAGGATTGCACGATCATCCGTTTGATGACCTCGGTTTGGCCATTCATCTGGGAGTGGAAGGCAGTGGACTTGGTGAACTTGGTGTCTAGCAGTGACTGGAGGCTTGACCAAAATATGCTAAGAAATCGTCTATCTCGATCTGAGATAATGGTTTGTGGGATCCCAAATTTCACCCACACTTGTTCAAAGAAGAGCTTGGCAGTGGCCTCTGCTGTGATGTTATTTTTGCAGGCGAACAGAATCTCCATCTTGGAAAAGAGATCAACAACCACAAAAACACATTCATTTCCCAAATTGGTGGACGGAAGGCCTGACATGTACTCCATTGAGATGTATTCCCAGGGCCTATCAAGATTTGGTAGAGGAGTGTACAAACCTTGTTTCTTAGTGGTCAGTTTGGAAATAATGCAGATAGTGCAGGACCAAATATACTTACTGACATCCTGTCGAAGTTTTGTCCAGTAGAAATGTCACTGCAGCACTGCCACTATCTTTTTCACATCGAAGTGTCCTGCCACCCAATTGTAGTGGGATTCACAAATGAGCTTCACTTGTCGCTTGATGGAATGTAGAGATGGCCCAGATGGAACAACAACCTGTCCTAAATATGTAAATTAGTGACAATTGTGTGTGTTCCCAACATATGGTAGGTGTTGGCGAAGTCAGGATCTGTCTCATAGAGGTGGTGCCATCTAGAGGTCTCGTGGCCGCAAGAGTCTAGCACTGTGGTGAGTGCCCTACTGGAGGTCATCTGAGGCAATCTGCGACTCAGTTGGAACTTCCTATTTTATACTTGATGTTGAGGTGGAACTTCTACAAATATGTGGGCCACTTCTGATGCGGTCATTTTGCAATTTTCCTTGTGTCTGCATGAACTGCATTGGCTTATGATAAGTTTGGATGATTGTCTCCTTCCCGAGAATGTAATGGATCCATTGGCGGTAGGATTGCACAATATAGTACATTTATTTTTTGTAAGTAGGGTACTTACGAACAACATCTGATAGTGTCTCACTATGATAGGCCACGAGGTGGTCGTGCTCAGTGAGGACTGTGCCCAAAACATAGTCTGAAGCATCTGTCTCAATCTCGAAGGGATGTTGCAGGTTAGGTAATGAAAGCAGTAGCGCTGAGCACATGAACTGCTTCATATCATCGAACACTTTCTGTTGGGACAAGACTCACATAAATGTTTCCTTATCACCACCCATATTTACTTGGCTGAGGGACCATGCAATATGGGATAATCCCAACATGAACCTGCGATAGAAATTGGCAAGGTCAAAAAAGTTCTGAATCTCGGTGAGCATGGTTGGGGTTGGCCAGTCACAGATGACTTGGATATTAGCTAGATCAACATGCAAACCATACACATCAACAATGTATCCTAGGTACTAGACCATGTCCATGTCGAAGGATCATTTTTCCAAGTTGGCATATAGCTTGTGCTGCCGAAGAGTGTGCAGAACTTGCTGAATATGCTGCAAGTGTTCTACCCAAGTCTTATTGTAGATGAGGATGTCATCCAGATACACAACCAAAAAATAATTAGTGAAAGGCCACAAGATATCATCCATCATCCTCATGAAAGTTGTTGGGGCATTTTTCAAACCAAAGGGCATGACCATCCATTCAAAAAGACCTTCTTTTGACTTGAAGGAAGTTTTCCATACATCTGTATGTTCTATTGGGACCTGATGGTAGCTAGACTTTAGATCAATATTACTAAAGTATTTGCCCCCCTTGATTTGATCAAGGAGATCGTCAATTCAGGGAATCAAGTACCGGTTCCTGACTGTGATTTTATTTAGGGCCTGATAATCAATGCAAAGTCGTCAGGTTCCGTCTTTCTTCTGCATCGACACAATTGGGCTTCCACAAGGTGATGAGTTGGGTTGGATGTGCCCTTTGTGGATCATTTCTTGGATCTGACGCTTGATCTCTGCATTTTCTAGCAGAGAGCGACGATATACTGGCCCATTGGGTAGCAGTGCCCCGGGGGCTAGATCGATGTGATGCTTGATCTGACAGTGCAGAGGTACCCCAGTAGGTGATGAGAAGATGTCTTTGTATTCTTCCATGACCTTATCCACTTGATTTTTCTGCATGGAGGGGTTAGTCATGGAGGCCATAGATGTGGTGGAAATCTTTTGCTCACTCTGAGAGTGAATCACGAAGAAGACAAACTTCCCGATCTGAGAAATGACCTTCCTACATTTTTTGGCAGAGATCAAGGAAATAAAACTAGGTTGGACTACCTCACATATCTTGTACAATTTCCTTTTCAAAGTAATAATAACACTGTGAGGCCTAGACTCATATACAACATGACATTTCCATAAATAAGGTTGGCCCAAAATAACATCACAAACTTCAAGGGGAGAAACATCACACAATACCTCATCTTTGAACGGCTAGATGCCGTAGGACACACGATACTGTTGGCTGACACAAAGATCACTTCCTTGAGAGAGCCATCTGATGGTGTAGGGACGCGGGTGCGACATTGTCAATAGGGATAGCTACTTGATGAAATTTGATGAGATGAGTTTCTTTTGGCTACCACTATCAATGATGAAGTGAAACAGAGTGCCTTTCACCCACATCTGTGAATAAAACAGGTGCCCGCCTTCCTCTAGCTCATTAGGTTCACTGGGATGGATCTTGGTGGTAGAAACGGTGGCACTAGGTTCCATGCCAATGATCCGTCTCCCCTTTTCTGGTTCTAACTCAAAGTCGGAACCCACATCTGATTCAGAGGCTCTTACCTCATCTACCAATGATTTCTTTGAGTGGCAATAAATAGTGTTATGCCAGGGGCTCTTATGGAATCAACACCACTTCCCAAAATCTTTCTTCGTCTTCCCATTGTCCTTATTTTCTTGTGGCTTGGACTAGTTGTCCCGAGGTTTCCCATATTTTCTCTGTCCTTTGTTCAGTGGATCAAGGATTCCCTTGCACTACTTCTGATGTGAGGGGTTCCCAGACCCAAACTGCCGCGTCTTTTGTTTAAGCTTTTGCTCGATTTTGACGACATAACGATAGGTCATGCCCAATGATAAGATGTCCAAAAAATCCATTTTTTTCTAGATGTATCTATGCATACCACTGCGGTACTTGAGCACCAGATGTTACTCAAAATATTTGATACCCAGCTTGGTGCGCAAGGTATGGAAGACATTGGTGAACTCTGGCACTGTTTGGTCTTTTTCTTGCCGCAATGTGGTCCATATTGTATACAAGTCGTCATAACTTCCAACATGGTAATATTGTTCCTTAATAACATCCCTAAAGGAACCCCAAGTGGGTGCAACTACAAATAATGTGGAACTCTCTATTTCCTTTTTCTCACAGAAAGTCTCCAACCAATCTTTAACATGGGTGACGACCTTGAGGAGTGCAAATGTAATATTTTCTCTATTGAAAATTTTGTGGACAAAAAAATACCCTTCTAGAAGGTTTAACCATTTATCTACGTCATCCGCATATGTTTGACCTTCAAATATAGGAATATCAAAATTGATCTGTACCTTGAAGGGGGCGGAGCCTCTGCTTGAGGTGGATGTGTTGCTTGTCAGCAGTCGTCGAAGTATTTGTGCAAAGTTGTCCATCATCTCGTTCCTCTGTCGCTCATGGATTCTTCGACCAAGATTTTGAAAGGATATCCTATTCCATCGTATTTATTTTATCCCACCATGGATGGTTTCTTGGGCGTGCAAGAGAAAATGTCCTTAAGAGAAACAATCTCGAGACCCAACTCTCTATACCCTGACCGCGTCGAGAACATGCATTAAAAAATGACAAGGAACCAACCGCTCTGATACCACTGATCCAGATTTATGATAAGAACAAAATTAAACCATAGATTTATAATGTTAACACAAAGACTCAATGAAAAATAATAGAGATACAATAAAACTTGACGTCTATTAAATAAGAAATATGTTAAAAACTGTAAAATTCAGATTGAAAACAAGCTTGTTAGAATGGTGGCAACTTATCTCTAAGAAGAGATGTGACGACTACGCTCATTCACAAGAAGATGAGTACAATGAGGATTTGAAGGCCTTTTTACAATAAACATGAATTCCAAAACCCTATACATCCAAAAACCTAACCCTAGGAGATGAAGCGTCGAAAGTCATGTGAGCCCCATTGGGGTAAGTTAGTACATCAACTTCCCAGGGTCGTAAGTTTTTCATATGATCTCCATTTAGGGAGAATGATATCTCGTTGGAAAGGTATTGACGAGGAGCTTAATTTAGGGGGATCAATTTGAGCCTTTATGTATCATCGAGGTTCCATATCATGAAAAAACATTTTTTAGGCCCTCAAAATGGCCCCGAAAGTTGGGACTGCTAAAAATAGTAATTTGCCAAAAAAATGTTTTGAGTGAGTTGGAAAAGATGAGTGGCCATCGAGATCCTCCTGGATCAACCAACGACCAATGAGGCAATGCTTCTAGTTGACGTGATGATGGTGGATTGAATCACACCTTTCGTTTGGTTCGGCATACCACGAGGAAAGATTCCACTTGTGACTATCGTCGAGGTGGGAGTTGCATGGGCTCCCAACCCTGACACTAAAAGAGTGTCATCCATAGTGGCCCAGTGGGGAGGGATACTATCAGAGACTTCCAATATGGGAGGTGGTACTTGTACTACTAGAAATGGAAAACTCCTAGGTAACGGAGGATTAAAGTGTGGAGCGAACTCCTTAGCTCCAAGATCCTCAATGATTACCTCCTTTGGTTTTGAAGAGTTAACTTATAGAGTGTCAATGTCTATGATATTGGTCTGACCAACCGGTAGGAAAGTGCTAGATGGATCAAACCAATGCCTTTGTGGAGGTGGGGGAGAATTTTTTCTAATCTCTTCCTCGGGTGGAAGGCCTTGGATTCTCCTCAATCTTCGGGGAGGTTGATGAGCCACTTTGATTGATAAGCTCTTGATGAAAATCCAATCGCATTCCTAAATTTGAAGTACATTAACCAATAACACCACTACAAGGCCCTAAAAGATAAGACAAACACAAACAATTTTTTCAAGATTCCGCCTTGGATAACAACAAAGTGGGCTTGGGCCCTTCTGGATGAAGGCATGGGTTGATTAAGTCTAGTGGGCCAATGGACGAAGGTATGAGAAGCAGTTATCTTGACCTCCAAAGATCATCCTTATCCGGTGCAAGAGATATCGCTTCGCGAGACACCCTCCAACAATACTAAAATGTGTGATGCAAAATCAGCCCTAGGTACTACGACAAACCTTCGTAGTCACCTTATGATAGACCTAGGAGAATAAACTATGGTTACCAGCTCGTGGTTGGTGCCTTGGGGGTACAGTTGATAGTCAAGATTGAATATATGGGAGGGGTAGCAAAGCCCGAAGCCTCGAAAGCACCGCTTCTCACGGAGGTATGGGTACAATCAAAACCCACAATACATGATCTCTATGCTATGCTCATTCTATCTGTGGAGGGGAATCTCCTCAGCTACTCATTATGCGACCTCGTGTTTAAATCCCATGTTAGAGAAGCTTCCAAACTAAACCCATACAACAACTGGATCTTCACTCCCTATCTCAGAAACCTCTGTTGGTTTAGTGGCCTTGGAGAAATTTACTCTCCAACCTACACCAAGGCCTTAGCCTAAACTTGTTTGTTCACCCTCTAAAAATGAAAGTTTCTAATGGATTTTAGTTAAGCGTTCATTTTAATGGGGTGGTATTTACTCAGAAAGGGTGTGGATGCAACTTTGGTGATGTTCTAACTAACTCCAAAAGTAATGCAAAATAAGAACACAATGTAGTTTCTTCAAATGAAAAATGGATGCAACTACTTTTACAAAGCAAAATATTTTTATTTTCGATGAAAGCAAAAAATTTTGAATGCAAGATTTAATACACCTTGAAATGCACACTACAATGTTCTTTTCAGAAACCCAAATGCAGACAAGAATGCAAAGCTTGCATGACTAGATTCTTCTATTTTTCCAATGAAAGACTACCACTACCAAAGTGCTATGGAAATGTAACTACCTGAATGCTAAATAAATAGTTACTATTTTTCTATAATTATGAGAGGCAAGGGTTCAAGAAAGGATATGTAAGCAAACAAGCATATTTTTTTTTCGTTTTTTGTTTTTTCAAAAGAAATGAAAAGAAAATAAATGAAAATTTTCTTTTTCTTAGTAGGTATAACGAGAGAAACAAACAACCTGTTAGCGCTGCCATTTTTCTCTTCAATTAGAGTCCATTTTAGTTGAGTTATTTCCCATGTGTCAAAATGTGTGAGGTCAGGTATGTAACAACAAAGGGGTCGAAGTCAACAGGTGCTTGGTTGGCCCTTGGAGTCGGGAAGGGATGTCAGAGTTCAAACACGCGTAAACAAGTACGAGTCTATTCCCAAAGGGCTGGGTCCTGCCAAAAAGGGAGTTTCTATGTGCCCCGGGTCTAGGCAAGTTGTTAATAGAAGTTGCATCGACAAAGTGCAGTAACCATGATCGAATCATTATGAAGGTTGGAAGAGTAAGAAATCGCGACGTTCGTATCATGTATTCTCTTTAGCCCTTATCAGTTGTACTTTACACGCGCATATGTGCTATGGGAAATCTGCAATCCGTTCAGAAACATCCAGTCACCATGAATTCAGTGTTCCTTGGCACGGTTCCTCCTCCTGCCTTCTTTGTTATAAATTTCAGATGCTCTGCATGCGTTCTATTTGCAAATCGGGGTTATGCATTGTTTGTAATCTTCTCTTGCAAGCCCAGGTTGATCAAATTATTCATCTTAGGCCTCTTCCAGATCCACCGTGCGTAAGACGAATATGGTTGCACCATGGAAACCTCCCAAATCGTGAGAAAGGGCGCACGAATTAGCAAAAGCGTCAGGCCTGAGCCCCAAAGCGACTGGTATTCATTCTCACTCACAACAAGTGCCCCCAAGGATCCAAAGGGATTTTCAATTTTCCCGTGGAAGCAAGGATATCACACCGCTCGAATCCTGGAGTAGAAGAAGCTACGCAGGAAGGAAAGAAGTTATAAACCATGTCTCCCCAACAACAGATACCCCTGAGAAGGGGCAGGCCAAGGAAGAACAAGTAAGTTGGGGAAAGCCAAGTCCCAAACAAGCCGCGTGCAAAATCGACTGCCGAAGAAGTACTTGCGCGCTCCATTCAGTTGGAGCCTGCCGAAGGTGCAATCCGAGGAAGCGGGAGAAGAACAAGGAGGAGAGATGTCATGGGTACTAATGTTCGAGAGCCATATCAACAGCTGAAGCAGGCACAACTCATTGTCGTCGAACTTTACCAGGAAAACATGGAATTGAGACAATAGTTAGCAACAAAGACCCTTGAAGATTTAGCATCGCAAGGTCACGAAGGAAACGTGACATGGCTCAAAAGACAACTCAGAGAGGCATAGGATACAATCATACAACTACATGAAACACAATGACTGTCAGAATAAAGGAATGCAGAGCATTTCAGAGAATGTAAAGTGACCGAGGAAGAAGTCCACGCAACTCTTGCGAGTGTGAAAAAGAAACATAATTGACTGGGTTCATTCTCGTATCATCGAATGGAGCGTGGATCTTGACAGTTTTGAAGGAGGCATTGCCCTTAGATGGATTTTTCATTTTGGTAACGGTCGTGACAGTCAGCAACCACGCGTCACACACACACCCCAACAAAGAAATGCGCGACAGAAATCAAGGCCGTTACGGTAGATGGAGGGAGCATGTAAGAATAATTGATCATTCAGATACCTCGTTGAAGTAAGGTTTTGACACATCATTCCCCCCATGATGAGACCTTTGTTGATAACTGAATCCTCGTGGCGGAACACAAGCAGTCATGATGAGACTAGATGTAGTTGTTTTCTATTTTTGGAAAGGCATCATGCGGAGAGTCATTTAGCATAGAACAATCAGTTTCCTAAGTTCTAGGGACAATAGCTAGAGAGCAGGGCAACCCAAGCAACGCCCTTGCCTATATATTTTATCTTTTCAATGTAAGCCGGGTTGGTTGGAAAATTAGTGTAGACAGTGACTATTGTATGTAGTTTGAGCTCAATAGAAATTTAATGCAAAACTCCTGAAGATTTGATGAAAAGATTCTAATTGTAGAAGTTGGATGGATTGTTTCCTTTATTTGCATACATACTTCTTGTTTCCTCTATTCATATCTTTTTCTGTCTGAATCAGAACGAAATTTCGAACCTGGGATTTGCTGCACAACGCCCCTTGTTCGCGCCATTTAGACAAAACTATTTACTCTAAAGTTAACTCCGAATTCATCCTCAGCGGTGCTCCGAGTTGCTTCCCGTGTTTTTCTCCCACCACACACAACGATTTTTGCACTGAATATTGTTACTCGCTTAGCCTTTATCCTATCAAGTTCATTCACCGAGTCATTTGTTTCTATCGTTTTCTCGAAATGACTCCATAGCCCAAGGTCTTACTCTCTTGCTCCAATATAACAAGAACTCATTATTTCAAAGGTGTTAAATCTAGCCGATAGCTCAAAGCCATATCCTGTACCGAGACAAAGTCTCCCGAGAGAGCCCTGTCCAAGTCCGAAAGGCTAGTTTCAGATCTCAAAGTTGGTTGAAATAGTTACCTTTATCATCTGTTTATGAGCCGAGCATATTTCCAGAGTGCTAACATTCTAGCGCTGTTGCCAGGGATGGAATTGAATAAATTTTCCCTGGGGGAACAACTAAAGTTATAGTTTTGACCCCTGAGGGTAACAGAGGGACAAACATCTACACTGGTTGAAAACCTTTACCCTGACGACTCCATCCAAAAAGACCAGTAGCATCAAGTAGCACAGTTCAGGAACACTGGCTCCGAAGATGATCTATACCAAAGAAAATCCTGACCCAAACCCTGTAGAGCCTGTGTGCGATCCCAAGAAACTTTTTCACAGGACTAGAGAGCAAGTGCCGGACCCGTTCTATTACCTGGAAAAAATTCTATCCTTACCCAAAGACGACGCACAAAGCATTGACGACCTCGAGTTTGACGCATTATTTGAGCAAACCTTGTTCAGGTCTAAGTCGGAAACCAGCTTGGATGAGATAGTTTTCGACCATAAGAGATTCCAAGCCCTGATATATAATAATATCCCTAAAATCCCCAACCCTCTTAGAGCCATGACCGCCAGATTCCCCCCCCTCATTGTTCCATCTCAACTACATGATTTTCCCCAAAATTATAGCCAGAGGATTAAGCTCTACGATGTTGAAGGGAACGTTTTAGCCCAGAAGCATCTGGATTGGTTCAACTATTTCGTCGACCTAGAGGAGGTGGACTATGCAGACGCAAAAATGAGGTTGTTCGCGCAGAGCCTTTCGGGGGAGGTGAGGAAATGGTTCAAATCCCTCCCGACTGCAAGCATTAGAGACTTCTCCGCGTTTGATATGTCTTTCATTAATAGATGGGGAGACAAAAAGAACCCTTTGCAGCTGTTATCGCAGTACAATAATATTAAGAGGGTACCGGAGGAGACAGTGCGAGAATTCTCAGCCCGTTTTATGAAGGTTTATAAATCGATTCCTGTAGAAGTCCATCCCCCCCCTGGGGCTGCGTAGTTGCGATACACCGACTCCTTCGAGAGTGATTTCGCCTTGCTGTTGAGAGAAAGAAGGTCAGTAAATCTAGACGCAATAATGAGCAACATGATTGAATTCAAGGTAAATATGATGGCATCGAGGAAGATCAAAAAAATATTCAATAGAGGCGATAAGAAACCCCAAGGAGACACACAACCATCGACATCTCGGTCCTCATATGGCAAGTTATAATTTCTGATGAAGACGATGGAGAAACTGATGGAGAGAATGTCCGTGGGAAACAAACCTGTCATCCGAGAACAGCATGACCCCCAACCCAGAAATCAGAACCTCAGAGGGGGTCAAGTTCCTCAGATCATATAGAGGGAATAAAGGGAGAAGAGAGATCAAGACGATCAACATACAAGGCCTCCATTCCAAAACAACTACATAGATGAAGACTTCGATCAGATGTTTGAAGACCAAATGCATTGTTGTGATGACAAGAACCCGCTTGTATTTTTGACAAAGGGTGAACATGATCGGTACTTGAGAAAAAATGACAGTTTTATGCTGGAGACGGATGACGATATGATACTCGAGACAGATAACATGCTGTCCTGGGAGACGAAAGAGTTCATAAAGGGTTATTATAATGCCATCATGCAGTTTCACATGAAATATAACCTCAGGAGAAAGGAAGCGTCTATCGAGCCTCAACAGAAAAATCCCATAAGGAAGCCTCCGACGGACACCCCTTCCACAAGACGATCGAAGCCGGACAACCCGACCAAGGATGCAACTGAAAAAATGAAGTCAAAGGAGGAGGCCCCGAGGAAAGTGCTGGAAACAGGCCGGAAAGTGTGTGGAAAAGAGGTAGAGAAAGTCTGTCCCCCTTTTAACTTTGAGCATGAAATGGATAAAATAAAAATCTCAGTCTCGTTAAACGAACTTATCAGAAAGGGTGAGGATCGAGAGAAAATTATTAAAATGATGAAAATGGGAGGGTCCCACGATACTTTGAATGTCCAAGATGATCACCTTGCTATTATGTTTGGTCCATGCGTTGAGGAGACAAGTGATACCGAGGACGTTCCCCCGTTCTATATCAGTCTAAAAATACTTGACATGACCCTGCATAAATTCCATGATGGATTCTGGTGCGTCGCATAACCTCATGCCAATGGTAATCATGGACGATTTGGGTTTGGACATCACTAGGCCCTATAAGGACATTTTTTCTTTTGATTTGAGGAAAGTCAAGTGGTTGGGTCTCATCAAGGATTTGGTCGTGTCATTGGCCCAAATTCCTTCGAAGAACATGGTTATGGATGTGTTCATGGTAGACATATCCCCTAAGTATGGCATGTTGTTTTCCAGGTCGTGGGTTGTGAAGTTAAAAGGGACCCTACAAATGGACATGTCATATGCCACCATTCCTATCTTCGGCTAGGATAGACGGTTGTACAAAGAAGTGTTGTTGAAATACATGGTAAGAAGCAAGACACAAACAAATAACCATCCTATATACTCCATTGACACTGAGGTTGGTTCCTCTATATTCTACAATGACCTGAGCTTCGAAGAGGAAGAGCCGAAATCCAACATGACAACCGATGAGGAAACCGCGCGACAAGTAGCAGAGTGCACTGACCCAAAAAACCACGCGGAAAACAATATATGGAACATGAGTTTCAACAACGCTGTCAGTAATGAAGGAGCAGGGGTTGATGTATGGATAAGCCCCCCCAAGGTGGGAACAAAACTATGCTCGTACAAACTCGCGTTCAAATGTACAAACAACATGGTCGAGTATGAGACACTGATCTTGGGTTTGAAGGTTTTGAAAGAACTGGGCGCGAAGAGGATAGAATTGCACGAAGACTACAAGATGATTATAAACCAGGTAAAGGGCATATATCAGTCCAAACACCCAAGGCTGAGAGTGTACATAAACTTGGCGTTGGACCTCCTCGAAGAATTTTCAGAGTATGATATATCTGCTATCCCAAGGGAGAAAAATCAGATCGCTGATGCGTTAGCCACCTCGGCCTCAGTTTTTAAAATTCCCATATTCCCAAATAGAAAATATGAGATTGAAGTCAAACACAGGTCGGCAGTGCCTGATAACATCAAATATTGGCAGGTGTTTGAGGACGACAAACAAGTGGAGATATTTCTCTGAATGAGTGCCGAGTTCGCTAACATAAACATTGATGGCAAGTGTTGCTGAGATGAAGATGGGAGTGTAGAAGAACACAACGATGACGAACATTTCCAGAACTATATAGAGGGAAGGGAAATAATACAATTGAAAAATAACATCATTCCAAAGGGACTAGTTCCGTTGGAAAAGTTGTTTGACGAAAACGACGTGGCTAGAAATCCCAAGATCACTGCAAACGATGAGGATGTGGAAGACTGCAACATCGGGACTGGGGAGAACCCGAGAATAATCAAATTGTCTAAAGCACTCAGTCCATAGGTCAAACAAGACTACATCAATCTCATGAAGGACTTCCCCGATGTTTTCTCTTGGAGTTATGACGACTTGAAGGTGTATGACACTAAAGTGATTCAACACGTCATCCCTCTCAAAGAAGACCAGAGGTCGTTCAAACAAAAGATGCGATGGATAAATCCCCTATTGCTGCCGCTAATTGAAAAGGAGGTAAAGAAACTCTTCGAAGCTAAAATTATTGTTTCTTTAAGGTTTTCTAAGTGGGTGGCCAACTTGGTACCTGTTAGAAAAAATAGCGGCGAAATAACACTGTTTGTGGATTTTCGTAACTTAAATAAAGTGTCCCTCAAGGACCACTACCCACTCCCTAAAATGGACTATATCTTGTAAAAGGTAGTGGGGTCCTAGAATATGTCCATGCTAGACGATTTTTCGGGTTATAATCAGATCATGGTCCACCCAGATGACAGGGAAAAATTGGCTTTTACGACACCATAGGGACGTTCATGTATGCCAAGATGCCTTTCGGCCTGATGAACATTGGAGCTAGTTTCTAGAGGGAAATGGACATAACATTTGCTGGCAAAAGGAAAAAATCATTTTAATATATCCAAATGACATCACAGTATACTCTGACTTCGACGAACAACACCTCGAACATCTGAAGAAAGTTTTCTAGAAGTGCAGGAAATTCAGCATATCACTGAATCTGAAAAAGTCACATTTCGGGATGGAAGAAGGGAATATTTTGGGGCACATTATCTCGAAAGAAGGCATTAATATAGACCCCATCATGGTTGAAGGAATCTTAAAGATTGGCACTTCGCGCAGTAAGAAGGAAGTGCAATCCTTCCTGGGAAAGGTAAACTTCTAGAGAAGATTCATCCCAAACCTAGCATAAATTATAAAACATATCACCTGCATGCTTAGAAAGAGGAACAAGATCAAGTGGAACCCAAAATCCAGGAAATCATTTGAAGATATCAAGGTGGTGATGACTAAATATCCCATTTTTTCCAACCTAGACTTCACGAAAGACTTCATCCTGTTTTCATTCGCCTCGAAGCATACAATTGTCGGCGTGCTGTTACAGAAAGATGATCAGAACTTTCAAAAACCCATAGCCTATTTCAGCATGATGCTGAGGGATGCTCCACTAAGGTACGAAATTATGGAGAAACAAGCACACACCTTAGTAAAATCCCTAAAGGAGTTTAGGACATACATTTTACACTCCCACGTTATTGCTTATGTGCCTAGCAACTCAGTCAAGGATACCCTAACTCAGCCTGACCCTGAAGGAAGGACAATTAAGTGGATAGTAGCCATGATAGAATATGACCTTGAGATTAAGCCTACAAGACTAATTAAGGGCCAGGGCCTTGCAAATTTTGTGGTGCAGTCGGATTGCGACGCTATGGGAATCAACTTCATTGTTGATCTGTCAGAGAACCCTCAGGAGGAAATGACTATGCAAGTACCTCAGGGTTTTGTCGATTCACTGTGGTATACAGACATCATCTACGTGCTAAGGAACCTGCAAGCCCCTTCGGGTTTAAGTAATACCAAGGAAAAATTTCTAAATCTCAAAGCGGTCAGGTTCTGCATCCTGGATAGTTCACTATAATGGAAAGATCCCAGAGGGATATTGCTGAGTTGTTTGCTGGAAAACGATGCGAAATGAGCTATCGAGGGAATTCAAAAAGGCAACTGTGGAGGACACCATTACTGGAAAACCACCGCATACAAAATCCTAAGAGAGGGTTACTATTGGCCTACCATCTTCACATATGTATACAAAGAAGTGTCCAGCTGCCACGAGTGTTAGATTTTTGATGAAAGAAGAAAGATGTTGCCATTGCCACTAAAGTCGATCTTAGTCGAAGCACCTTTCTGTTTCAGGATTAATCCGTAAGTGCGGACACGAACCGATCTCCCTAGATCCACCTGGATCTAGAACAAAACAGGACAAAATACTACTCTTTCCCTAGATATAGCCTATTGAGTGAACTAAGAGACAAGGATTATGGACATACCTTATGAACGCTTTCCTTAGGTCTCTGTTGTACCAAGATTTACTCCAATGCTCTTGTACCGTTCAGATCACAATAGTCCAAACCAATCAAAGTAAAGGCAGATTAATATATTCAATAGCTAGTCTATACATATGATCAAGGAATTATGTAATAAAATGACATCATCTTTATGGGAAAGGGACATATTACTGTATTGAATTAATTGAAAGTGAAACTTACAACCTGAGCCTTGATGTCGTAGGTCTCCTTTCGATGGCTCCTAGTTCTGACACACACACTTTCTCATGCATGAAGAAAATCAACTACTTGTGATGAATTTGTTGTAATCTCTTGCTGCTGTAGCATCAGTCCTTCATACAGGCTTTCAACAATTCTCCAATCAATCTCTTGCTAGCTTGCTTCTAACTTTTTCCATGAGCAATCTCCTCAATATATAGGAGACGATAATTTAGTTACTTGGATAGAAAATGATCCCAAGATATCTGGAATGCTAGCACTTGAACAACCATTCGTTAGCCAACTCATTCTTCTCGAAGATTCTCTTCTAGAAGGCTCGAGAACTTCATCTTTTTCCTCTTTAAAAAGACGTTCGCACCCTAGCCTTTGTTACAGTGCGAACTATTCGCACCCTATCTTGATGCAGCCTGCGAGAATCAGGCATTCTCGCAGGAAAGTATATAGGCAGCCTGCGAACTTCTTGAAAAATATAGTTTCTGGAAGCAGACAAGTGCAACTTTTCTCAGGAAAGTATTCTTATTGAAGAGCTTGATTTTCCATCATCATGACATCATCATAACATCATCACAATGACCAAAATTGAGGATAACACTTTCATGCAGTGGGGTTTGGATTTCATAGGGGAAATAAATACGCCATCCTCAGCGCAACACAAATGGATACTCACGACCAAAAAATATTTCACGAAATGGATAGAAGTGATCCCCACGAAGCAAGCTACCGATGCAGTCATCATCCAATTTCTAGAGACAAATATCTTGTCGAGATTCAGATGCCCTGTCAAGATCATAACAGACAACGCATCTGCACTCAAGTCCAAGAATATGGATAAGTTTTTCCAGGATTACAATATAACTTTGGGGCATTCTACAACGTACTACACACAAGGAAACGGATTAGCATAATTGTCAAATAAAATCCTGACCATGATCATCAAAAGACTCCTGCAAGACAAAAAGAAAGCTTGGCATAAAAAGCTTATCTATGCATTGTGGGTAGACCAGGTTACCACCAAGAAGTCCATATCAACGTCGCCTTTTCAGATTGTATACGACACAGATGCAATTTTCCCTACCACACTAGGGTTGCCCGTTAGAAATTTGCTGCAAGAGAAGGAGGCCGAGCTAGATGACACGCAAAGGAGAATAAATCAGTTGGTTCACACACAACAGATGAGGGAACAGGTGTACAATAAATCACAACTCCACTAGGAGAGGATGAACAAAGCCTTTGACAAGCGTTCTAAGCAAGATGATTTTCAATTGGGTGATTTGGTCTTGAGATGGGATGCGAGAAATGAGGATAAAGGAAAGCATGGAAAATTCGATAATCTGTGGACAGGTCCATTCAAAATTGGCGCACATCGCAGAAATAATGCTTATTTTATGTAGGAACTAAATGGAGAGTGCGTTGGTTGGGGGCCTGTAAATGGCAGGTTCCTCAAACATTATTTGATGAAATAAGATTCGTTTAAGTCACATGTCATTGTAAATAGTCGTTTTTATTTTTTTTATGTTGAGTCAGTATGTCAGCAGAAAATTGAAGCCCGAAGTGAAGGCCCTGAGTTTATGCCGAGTCTTTTAGAAACTACATTGATAGGTTTAGGTTGTGTTTTGTCTTTCATATTTCAGTGTCTGAAAATTGAATAAGGCCTAATGGTCAGGAACTTGGTCTACTGTTCTTTTCTACCTTGCGAGGAGGATAACATCCCCGTTAGAGCCAACTGTTAGCACCGCCATTTTTCTCTTCAATTAGAGTCAAATTTAGTCGAGTTATGGCCCATGTGTCAAAATGTGTGAGGTCAGGTACGTAACAAAAAAGGGGTCGAAGTCAGCAGGTGGTCGGTTGGCCCTTGGAGTCGAGAAGGGATGTCAAAGTTCAAACATGCATAAACAAGTACGAGTCTTTTCCCAAAGGGCCGGGTCCTATCAAAAAGGGAGTTTCTATGTGCCCCAGGTCTAGGCAAGTTGTTAATAGAAGTTGCATAGGCGAAGTGTAGTAACCATGATTGGCTCATTATGAAGTTTGGAAGAGTAAAAACTCATGGCGTTCGTATCATGTATGCTCTGCAGCCCTTATCAATTGTACTTTACACTCACTAATGTACTATGGGAAATCTGCAATCCATTCTGAAACATCCAGTTTCCATGAATTCAGTGTTCCATGGCACGATTCCTTCTCGCACCTGCTCTGTTATAAATTTCAGATGCTCTGCATGCGTTCTATTCACAAATCGGGGTTATGCATTGTTTGTAATCTTCTCTTGCAAGCCCAGGTTGATTGAATTCTCTATCTTAGGCCTCTGCCAGATGCACCGCGCGCAAGACGAATATGGTTGCACCATGGAAACCTCCCAAAGCGTGAGAAAGGGCGCGTGAAGTAGCAGAAGCATCAGGCCCGAGCCCCAAAGCAACTGGGATTCATTCTCACTCACAGCAGGCATCCCCAAGGATCGAAAGGGATTTTCACCTTTACCCACAGAAGAAAGGATATCACACAGCTCGGAGCCTAGAGTAGAAGAAGTTGCGCAGGAAGGAAATATGTTAGAAACCTTGTCTCCCCAACAACAGTTACCCCAGAGAAGGGGTAGGCCAAGGAAGAATAAGGAAGATGGGGAAATCCAAGTCCCAAACAAGCCATGCGCAAAATCGACTGCTGAAGAATTACTTATGCGCGCCATTCGGCTGGACCCTGCCGAAGGTGAAAGCCAAGGAAGTGGGAGAAGAACAAGGAGGACAGATGCCACAGGCACTAATGTTCGAGAGCCATCTCAGCAGCTGAAGTAGGCGCAACTCGTTGTCGCCGAACTTTACTAGGAAAACATGGAACTGAGACAACAATTAGCAACAAAGACCCTTGAAGTGTCAGCATCGCAAGGTCACGAAGGAAATCTGATGTGGCTCAAAATATAGCTCAGAGAGGCACATGATACAATAGTACAGCTGCACGAAACACAATGACTGTTAGAAGAAAGGAATGTAGAGAATTTCAGAGAATGTAAAGCGACCGAGGAAGAAGTCCGCGCAGCTCTTGCAAGTGCGCAAAMGAAACATAATTGATTTGGTTCATTCTCGTATCATTGAATGGAGCGCGGATATTGACAGTTTTGAAGGAGGTATCTCCCTTAGACGGTTTTGTCGTTTTGGTAACAGTCACGACAGTCATCAGCCACGTGTCAGGCATGCACCCTAGTAAAGCAGTGCAAGGAAGAAATCAAGGTCGTTACGGTAGATGGCGGGAGCCTGTCAGAATACTTGATTGTTCATATACCTCGTCGAAGTAAGGTTTTGACACATCATTCCCCCCATGATGAGACCTTTGCTGATAACCAAGTCCCCGTGGCGGAACACAAGCAGTCATGATGAGACCAGATGCAATTGTTTTCTATTTTTGGAAAGGCGTCATGCGAAGAGTAGCTAGGGATAGTAGCTAGAGAGCAGGGTAGCCCAAGCGGCACCCTTGCCTATATATTTTATCTTTTCAATGTAAGCTAGGTTGGTTGAAAAATTAGTGTAGACAGTGTATGTAGTTTGAGCTCGATCAAAATTTCATGCAAAAGTCCTGAAGCTTTGATGAAAATATTCTAATTGTAGTAGTTGGATGTATTTTTTCCTTTCTTTGCGTACATACTTCTTGTTTCCTCTATTCATATCTTTTTATGTCTGAATCAGAATGAAATTTCGAACCTGGGATTCGTTGCGCAGCGCCCCTTGTTCGAGCCATTTAGACAAAACATATTTCCTCTAAAGTTAACTCTGAATTCATCCTCAGCGCTGCTCCGAGTTTCTTCTTGTGTTTTTCTCCCACCACACACGACGATTTTTTGCACTGAAGATTGTTACTTGCTTAGTCTTTATCCTCTCAAGTTCAGTCACTGATTCATTTGTTTCTGTCGTTTTCTCGAACCGACTCCATAGCCCAAGGTCTTACTCTCTTGTGCCAATATAACCATAACTCATTTTTTCAAAGGTGTTAAATCTAGCCGATAGCTCAAAGCCATATCCTGTACCGAGACAAAGTCTCCCGAGAGAGCCCTCTCCAGGTCCAAAAGGCTAGTTTCAGATGTCAAAATTGGTTGAAATAGTTACCTTTATCTTCTGTTTATCAGCCGAGCAGATTTATAGAGTGCTAACACAATCTAAAGCCACTGAAAACTTAGCGAAACTTGAAACACTCCCAGATGAAAAATACTAAAGCTTCAAACACCTAAGAACCTTATAAAAAAAAATGACAGTCACAAAGATTTCTTTTTATTTTTCTGTATAATAAAATTTTTCAGAATAGAGCCAAGCCAGAAAGGGACTCAGGATACTCAAGGGAACTGACCAAACCAAAAACCAAACCCATAAGCAGAAGAGATTATTTCCAAACACTTAAATTTTAACATAGGTCTGTGACTATGTGTAGTGCAACACATGGATATCCGCGAAATGTAGAAGGGAAACTCGTAGATGTACATGGGTTGTAGAGAAGCAACACGCAAATGGCTTGGCAATTTCAGAAAATTGAAAAATCCACTCCAGGGAAGAGGGATTCCAGAACTTGAAAACAACTCCTGGGAAGCTAAAGCTCTATGAAAAACCTAGAAACTACAAAAAACACAACAAGCCAAGAAAAAAGAAAGGGAACCTAAACAAATTGAACCAAACTAGGAGAATCCCTAGTATGGTCGCCAATTTTGTTGATGAGATATTTCCCCCGTGACTTTGGGTCAAGTCACAACAGATCGAGACCAGATTGAGAAGACTGAAATCTTCCCTCACAAATGAATATACAAACTGAAAAATAACTACTTTTCACTAGGAGAGAGTGGGGAAAGAGAGAAGGATAAATTTTGCACCTTAAACCCTTTGTTCGATGCTGATTCTTGCTCCTTATTTTTGAAGCGCTCCTTAACTTTGTTGGAACAATCTTGCAAAATGAAATCAAGAAAAAATGTTGCATCAAGGTAGTTACGTAATCAAGTAGCATATATATATCATGTGTTATATCCAAATCAAGTATGAAAGTGATAACATACAATATTGCAATGAACACCAAATTGGAGGGAAAGATAAGTCTTTTATTAACACCAAATATGAAAGTTAGTTACAACCCGACTTGCTTTCTATGGGCTCAAATCTGTCATAGAAGTTTTGGTATGGTTACATGATTGTCTTGATGGATACTTTAGCTTATGGTATGGTGAATGCTTAAGGCATTCTTGGTATGGATATTGTGATATGGTTTTATTGGCTCATTGACTGAGTGAGCAACACTCTTATGTTTCGGTACTGATACGGTTTCCATAGTATACTAGTTACTTATGATTGAGTAACATTCATATTGTATGGTTGAGGAGCATGAGTAAGTTGTTGGAGATCATAGATGTTTTTTGATTGGTTATGGCACATATTGGAATATTAAAGGCAGAAGTGGATGTGACTGAAGGTTGTAGAGGATCTGAGTTTTTCAAGGAGAGAAAGCCCTAGTTGATCAAAAGGCATACGTAGGCTGCAGTACAGATAGGTCACGTACATGCATGAGTTGTATTACTGGTAGGGAGCGTACATACACATGCTGCACTACTGAAAGGTCACGTACCTATCGATAGATTGGTATCTGTTGAGGATTGAATCCTCTTCTCATTTGGTGCTGAGTTGTGTAAGTTGAGTCTTGCATTGCAGAGCTGGTGCTCTTGTGGATTTGTAACTCTATTCATTTGTTGTTGATAAACCCAAGGATTTTAGTCCATAATAAAAGAAAATTGTACATACATCTTATGTTCTTTGTGGTGATGGCTTATTGATGATATATGTTGCTGTTATTTTTTGTTGATATATGTTCACATACAACAGGTTATAAATGACAGTAATAAGTGATGAGTAAATGGTGATTGCTAACTAAGGAGTTTTGTGAAGGGAAGTTGAAAAAGAGCCCTACACTGATTCACCCCCCCCTCTCAATGTGGTCGGTGTGTCCAACAATTGGAATCAGAGTGAGCCTTCACTATAAGCCTTAACAAGCTTGGAGGAGATCCATGGACACATAAATGGATGATGAAGTTCCAATCCTTGATGAGGAAAATTATTCAACATGGAGAATAGAAATGAAAGTGCATTTGAAGGAAAAAGGAGCAGGTGTTTGGAAAGCAGCCATTGGTGGATCAGTTCCCTTGAAGAATAAGTCAAAGTTTGCAGCTCAAAAGGAAGAAAAGAAGAGTGATGCATTGGCTCTCAAGACCATTTTCAATGGACTCTCAAGTTCTATCAAAGAAAGCATGGGACAATGCACTTTCGCCAAGGATCTATGGCTAAAGCTAGAGAAGACATACCAAGGCAAAAAGAAAGACACTAAAGAAAACTCCATCAAGAAAAATGAAGGTAAAGAATCTCCAAAATCCTCGGATTGGAATAATTCTAAATGTGATGAAGATGAATGTTTCTCTACATGTGAAGAATAAGATCTAGAAATAGTTTGTATATAATCAAATGATAGTGATCCCATGGAAGAAGTAGAAGAAGAACTTTCAAAGCTTAAAAATAAAGTTGATTGAGGTCTATATGAATACAACTATGACCATAGTTATATAGACTATAGCTATATTTCCGAGAACACTAAAAGGTTTCTTGAAAGAAATGAAAAGTATATCTTGCAACTAAAGGAAATGCTCAAAGATAAAGAAGAAAGTAAAATGACTCAATTAGAAGAAAAAGAAGAAGAGATCAAAAGACTAAAGAATGAAATAGAAGAGAATAAGAAGGTAGATGATGAGATTAGAAAAAGTATTGAAGTTAATGTCCATATCAAGACCCAAATTGAAGAAGCCAAAAGGGTAGAGGAACTATTAAAGAATCAAGTAAATGAAAAGGAAGAGTCATGTCATAAGTTGGAAGCTGAAGTTGTTGATCTTAGAAAGAAAGTAGAAAATTCAAACAAATTCTTGAATAGCTCAACAATCTTGAATGAGATCTTGGATAGTCAAAGATCACCAAATGATAAATCGGGTCTTAGATACAACAAGGAAGCTACACATGTTGAAGCAAGAACGTCAAAGAAGCATGAGGTAAGTCCCTCACTCTCAAAGAATGGAAATAATGTTACAAGTCAACCATCTACACAAGGCAAGGAAAGTTTCAAAAGAACAAAGAAAGGAAGACATCAAGAAGCCGTCTTTACACCTCAAAGAAGAGAAACACCTTCAAGATGGACACCAAAGCAAAGGCATGAAAATGTTTTTCATGGTCATTGTTACTAATGTAATGAATATGGTCACAAAGCTTTGGAATGAAGATATTATGCAAGGAGAGATAATAACACCCTAAGGTGTTGGAGATGTAATCAAGTAGGACACATTGTTGCTCATTGTCACACCATGAGATGCTACAACTGTAGTGGGTTTGGCCACAAATCCCAGGATTGCTGGAACACAAGAAGACAATCCATGAGAAGTGCTTCATATAGCATGACTAGAAGAAAACATGAAGTTAGGAAGGAAGACATTTTTGAAAAGATGGAAGCTCAAAGTTCAAGTTTTGAGAAGATGGGACATCTTCAGAAGTGGGTGAAGAAAACTGAACAATCAGAACATAATGACAACCTTAAGGGAAGCTCAAGTTTTACATCTTTAGAACCATACTCGGGTTACAATGGTAACAATCGCGTACATACGTGAGTTGACCTATAAATAGGTCACATACATACGCGGGTTGTCTTTATTGCAGGTCGTGTATATGTGGTATTAGCTTTGAAAAATGCTATGTGTTGAAACAAAGCTTAATTTTTTCGTTCCTAAGGTCTAAATTTTTATTTTTAAGGTTTCGACTTTCCTCAAAGAAAAATTTCATCATTTTTGAAATTCGTGATACCTTTTATTTGTTTTTGAATAAAGAACAGATGAAGGTTTACAAATATATAAATTATCCAACACTTTTAAAAAAAAAAAAATCTTTTAAAACGGGCAGTAATTTTAAATTCGCGAGTTTTAGTTGAATGTTAAAGAAATCGGGATTCGCGGTTTGACGTAAACAAATTTTTAATGCAAATCAAATTGTGAAACCCCGATCCCCGATTTCCCGATACTTTAAACTTAATTAAAACATAAATTACTTAATTCTCAATTAAAAGGGTTTAAAAAGTTAAATTAATCACGTCGCGATATCAGAATTCGCGGTTTAATAAGATCATATACTCTTGTCATTGTGTTTCCCGATTTCCCGATTTCGAAATACATTTGATCCTTAAGTAAAGATTTGAATTAATCTAATCTCTGCTAAGAATGATTAAAAGTTAAATAATTACATCGCGATTTCGGGATTCGGGGTTCTATGAGAAGCGTGTTTCTTGTCATCATTTTTCCCGAAATCCCAATCACCAAAATCTCGACTCATAATTCACATTTGAAATAAACTATATCTGTTTTGGCCTTAATTTTGATTAATGAATTGATTAATATAAATTAAATCATGTTTAAAAGAAATAGGTCATCGCCATTTCGCGATTTCGGGATTCGCAATTCCATGAGAGCACGAACTCGTGTTATCAGATTTCCCGAAATCCCGATTCTCGATTTTCCAATTAACGACATCCCGAAAAGGTCTAATCTCGATTAATTAACATACTAAAAACATTTTAATTTAAATTAATACATCGCAGTTTTGGCGATCGGGTTTCTTCGATGACATATTTTTTCGACATCAAGAGTGCCGAAACCCCGAAAAGTCATGTTTTCAGAATTAACTCATAATTAACATTAATAAATCATCTTTTTAAACAGGTTTTAAAGTTAATATTTCTTTGAATGTTCATTAACGCGTCGTTGTCCGATTAAGTAAGTTTCTATTATATTTGAAAACACCGAGAAAGCCTAGGTACAGTCATTAAATGCATATCTTCGAAAATATCTTTTGCATTAAGAGCTTTAACTTCGTAACAGAGGTACAAATCTCAATGTTTTTATGATATATTCGAAGTAAACGTTCGAAACTTCTGTATTTTCATTCTAAAGTTGAGCTTACTCATCCACTCTCTGTGACATGTTTTCAAGCTTAACGCAGAGCTATGGCACCCAAAAAAGCTCTGAAGAAAAACGAAGACCAGCAAGAAGGCGATGTTATTTCTGATACTACTCCACTCGGCGTACACTCCGTCAAATCGTGGACTGGAATTTCCGAAAAGCTGGAGGATGAGCTCAAATATGCAGACCCTGATTCAGAAAATCACCTCCGAGATATTTCCGAGTTTGAGCTTCATAAGGTTGTTGTGCATCCGAGACTTGTGTCATATACCGATATGATCGGTTGGGCTCTGGATAAAGTAGATATCTCAACAAGAAGCATTCTGAACGAGCAAGGAGCTGTCATCGGCTCATTCAGGCCTGAGCACATTCAAGTAATGTATAAGCTCTTGCCCAATTATAGACACACCTTTAATTCTGAGTTTTTAGCCGAGTTTCAAAGAAAAGAATGCATTGAAGCGGGCCAAACATACCCTGACATGATTAAAGGATGGGCCAGGGATGAAAATAAGTTTAGGGCTGATTTACATGGGATTTATGCCACAGCTTCCTTAAACGGATATATGGTTTATGTAGCAATGATGTTATGTAGACTTTTCGGGAGAAAGGATCCTTGTCACTTTCATGCAGACTGGACACCTTTCCTAGAGGAAGTTTCAGAAGGACGTAGTTTTAACTGGCATAAAATTTTGTCAGATAACCTCACATCATAGGTTGTGAATTACAAAGCAGCCAAGTCAAAAGGACAACCAATGTCTTTTTATATGCCTGCATATATTATGGATGCCATTTGTTTTATGACTCCTTTCCCATTAATGAATTGGAGTTGGAATGTTTCTTGCCCAGAGCCTGTTCATAAATACCACTCAGCTCTCTGGGAAGAAATAGCAAAATATGTTATTTATGATGTTTGTCATTATGTAATTATCCCTCTACACAAAATATTCTTCGGATGCGAACCCCCTCGCATTTCTGACACAGTTATAAAAAGCCTCAAATCGGTTGCCAACTGGTTTATTGAGGAAAATTTTTCCTATGTTAGGGTTTATGGCTGTTCCATTCTGCCTAATGACAATATATATTCTGTGGGAAACCTAATGACTATGCTTGAGCAGAAGGATCAAGAAATAATTCAGTTGCAAGACAGATTAAAGGAAAATGAAAGAAATATTGGTTGGGGAATACAGAAGGGTCTAGAACAAGCTAGACTCAAAGATATGCAAGAAATCCAAAAGTTGAATAAAAACTTGGATGAGGCAAAATACATGATACAGGTCACTCAAGAACAGGTTCAAAAGCTGGGCGAAGAAAATAAATTTTTACAAGACAAGATTATTTCTATTGCTAACCAGGTTATTGAAATTGAAAATTTCAGGACACAGGCATCATAGATATATGTAAAAATAGAAGAGGAACAACAGAAAGTATTATGTAATATGGAAATTATCCAGAACTATTTTCAGGAATCAAATAGGTCCATGGAACAGGTGTTCCAGAAAGAAAGAGAAGCAAAATCAGCAAGGACTACTTTTCAGAAAGCAGTGGCTTCTTCATTAAAAGATGAAATTGGAAAAAATCAGAAATTATCTGTTTCTGAACAGGTAAAAGGAGATATAATGATAAAAGTCTGGGAATCGAAATTGGCTGAATATAAAAGAATCACAAAAGAAGTTAATGAAGACTGTCAAGGAATCTTCAATCTCTTTGAAAAAGATTCATTAAATATTGGGGCAAATGGTTGTTCTGGGTTATTAGGCGAAATCAACATTGCCAGGCATCAACTGAAGTCAAGAGAAGAGCTCGAAGAAAGGAAAGCAGA
>ML797016.1:4086-66246 GCA_009831015.1 Picea engelmannii
AAAAATAAGGGACAAAGCATGAAACCTAAAATCAGCTAGAAAAAATAAGGAACAAAGCATGAAACCAATGCATTTCATATCCAATGTACAACACTGGCTATTTGGGAATCTAAATGACACTTGGTTCTAAAAAAACACATTGAACTACACATAAAAATCCAAACATAAATGAATCTTCTAATAATCTCTTTGTTGCGATCCACCTACTATTATGTTGTCAAAATTGAGGAACAAAATTGATAGAAGTGCAAGAAAGAGTTTAGGGAGAAAAATAAATCATGACATAAGAAGCGTAAAGGCAACTTTAATTCACATAAAAAATGATGTTGTAAAGAAAATTAATTTGAATACAACCAATCAAAGATGGCAAGCAATTCCTTGGCATGGTAATGATAAATGGTACACTATACATATTTTATTGTCCAAGTTTAAATCCTCATACTTTGATTCATGCCCGAAATAACAATATTCCATTAATAATAGGAGGTGGATCTATTATCGCCCAAAATCACACTATATAATATTAAGTCCCTAATAAAAATTAGGGTATCTTTAGGGATACACAAGAGTATTGATGCCCAATATCACCACAAAAGCCACTGCTCTTCACTTCTAGTTTGTTCTTTTCCAACTCAAGGAGGAATCCCTAAATGTAAATTTACTAAGGCAAGGATACTTAGATATTCAAGAAGATCCATGAAATATAAGAACAAAATTAGAGTGATTGAATCTAATTAGAGTGATTGTAGTTGAATCAGTAATCTTTTTACTCTATCAAAAGTGGATAAACCATAAAATCTTTCCAAGGAATTAAAATAAACCATAAAATCTTATTTAAGGAGTGAAAATAAACCATAAAATAGTTCAATATCACCAAATTACTAAATCACACAGAAACATTTTAAGTACTGACCTTCAAAATATCAACTATGTAGAGTCTGATCAATTCAATGTTTCTCTTCTTGAAAAAGAATTGAAACCAAGATTTCATAAAAAAAAACAGAACACCATTGCATCAGAACACCCGAATGATTGTCGCAACTATAGAAAATGATTGTCGCAACTGTATAAAATGATTTTCACAACTATAGAAAATTTGTCGTAACTGAGATATATATAGGATTGATTTTGTCAGTCTTCCAACGAATTCGGTCAAATTGACCAAACAATAAGTCAATGACCGTTTGATTCTCACACGTGCCATAGTTGGTCGTTATAACGACTAAATTTCATCGCTATAGTGACTAATTTGTGGTTGGTCTCTCTAGCAACAAAAGTTCGTCTCTATAATGACCAACGTGGAATGTTGGTCGCTAGAGTGACGAATAGTTAGACCCCGAAAAAAAAAAGTAAATTTAGTCCAAAAAGAGAAAAACAATTACGACGAAATTTTAAACCATCGTAATATTTTGTCGTAATTTCCACCCAATGTAGTAGTGTAAGTGTAAACCAACTATCACTACCAAAATACTTTCCACTATCACTTACACTATCATTTCCCCTACAATTATCACTAAAACTCCCATTGTCATTGCCACTTCCACTGTCATTGTCATTGTCATTGTCACTCTCACTATCACATCAACATATAATCTATCAACCTGACATTGTATAAAACATGTCACATCAACTTGTCACTCTATAAAACCTGTCACATCAACCTGTCCAACCTGTCACTATCATCTATACTCAACCAGATCTTCTCACATGGATAATATACCAAGGACACCCCTCAACTAGATTTCCAACATCACCAACACATGCCTCTACCAAGCATGTACCAATATCACTAACATACCATCACAACATATTTGTCTCAACCATGTACCAAAGCATGTTCCATCCAAGCATCAACCATGTACCACAACAAGTGCATCAACCATGCATCAACACCTGTACCAAACCTCAACCATCAACCATGTACATTGATACATGTACCATGTACCAAACCATGCATCAAGCATGCACATCAACCTGTACCATATCATGTACATCAATATGCATCAACCAAAACATGTGCCATACCATGTGCATGTTGGGTATGTGTTATATTCTTTGCATGTGTGTGTGTGGGAGGTTTTTTCTATTTTAGCGGATTTTGTTATTTTTAGCGGTTTTCTAAATTAATCATGGATTAATGGATTAGGGTTTTGGTAGCTACGAAATACCTAAAATATTGTATATATTGTATTGTGAATGGTGAAATTAATACAATGAAGAGTTGAAAGGTGCAGCACTAAGGAAGGTTGGTTTTCTCCCAGTTAAGGGTTTCCAACGTAAATCTCTGTGTATTGTGTGTATGAGCCATTAAGTAATTTATGTTTTTCTTAAGAATTTGTATGCATTTCTTTACTTCACAGGTTTAAAACTTACATGTGGCATCAGAGCCATTTTTGGCTTCAAGGGGATGCCTTTGTTGTTGAGGTTTTGGTTCGATCTTGATAGATCAGGTTTATCTTGGGTCTTTGATAAACCTGGGTTTAGTGGGATCTTTTGCAGTGGTAATTCGAGTGTATAAAGAGGAATGGAGAGCTCTTCCAGAATCAAGATAGAGAATTTCAATGGTAAAAACTTTGAGCTATGGAAGCTCAATATGGAGGACCTTCTTGTAGACAAATAAAAATGGATCATTGTGGATACTAATACACAGCCTACTGGTATGCAGTCTACTCGTACACAATCTACAGGTACATAAACTACTAGTACACAACCTACTGGTATGTCAAAGGAAGATTGGGAGAAGTTGGATAGAAGAGAAAGGAGTATTGTTCGACTCTTCCTGGAAGATTCGGTGTTGTTGAATGTCTCAGAAGAATCTATAGCCAAGGAACTATGGGATAAGTTAGGGAATTTCTATCAATCAAATTCCATGGTAAACAAGATGTTTCTTCAAAATACGTTGTATCATCTTAGGATGGAAGATGGATATTCTGTGACAGAACATCTAAATTCCTTCAATACTCTGGTAAGTCAACTTGTCTCTGTTAATATTACAATTGCATAAGAAGATAAGTGTATTACTTTGTTATGTTTTTTTTCCAGACTCTTGGGATAATCTAGTTGTAGCAATTGGTAGTACCACTCAATCTACATTGAAGTATGATGATTTAGTTGCATCCTTGTTATCTGAAGAAATGAGGCAGGAAAGCATGGATGGTCAGAGCACAAATTATTTATTTGTAAGAGGTCGTACCCAAGACAGGAATCCCAGTAAGTCTTCAGGGAGGATATCTAAATCTCAAGGTAGATCTAAGTCTCCAGGAAAATATTTGAGGAAATATTGGAAGTGTGGTAAAGCAGGGCATTATAAGAAATATTGCATGTCTAAGAATGTTGATAAACGAAAGGGATCTGATAACGCCTCTTCCACGGAGGTGAAAAACTCCACTGAAGGAGGTGATGTTTACTTGGCATCCTCATATACACATGCAAATCGTTGTGTATGGTTGATCGACTGAGGTGTGCCATATCATATGACTGCTCGTAGGGACTAGTTCTGTGAATATGAAAAATACAATGGTGGTGATGTATTCCTAGGAGATGACTCGACAGCCAAAATCATGGGACGTGGATCGGTTAAGTTGTTCCTAAAATATGGAAGGATTAGAACTCTCCCTGGGGTTTTTCACATTCCAAAACTATCCAGGATCCTAATATTTGTAAGCAAGTTAGATGATGCAGGTGTGGATATTGTATTAGGAAAGGGCACTTGCAAAATGGTACAAGGAGAAATGGTGTTTATGAGGGGATTTTAGTGTGGAACTTTGTACAAGTTATTGGGAATCACTTATACTAATGGGTGTAATAGTTCTATTGTCCCTGAGCAGAGAAATAAATAAGACAAGATCAATACTATCCCTGGAAAGAATACCTTGTTGTGGCATCAAAGACTGGGGCATAGTGGAGAAAAGGACCTTCAAATAGTACACGATAAAGGTATGGTTGAAGGTATGTCTAATTGCACTATGGATTTCGATTTTTGTGAACATTTCATATATGGTAAACAAAATCGAGTAAGATTCCCATATGGTGCTACAAGATCAAAGGGGATATTAGAGTTGATACACAGTAATGTGTTTGGACATGCGTATATTCCATCACTAGGTAAATCTATGTATTATGTTTCATTCGTAGATGTTTTCTAAAGGAACACATGGATTTATTTTCTTAGAAAGAAATCTGAGGTATTTGATAAATTTAAAGAGTTTAAGGCTCTAGTAGAAAATTAGACAGAGAATAAAATAAAGGTATTGAGGACAGATAATGGTGGAGAATTTTGCAGAAACGAATTTGAAGAATTATGTAAGAAGTGTGGTATAGCAAGACAGAAGACTACTCCATACACACCTCAGCAGAATGGATTTTTAGAAAGGATGAACAGGACACTGATAGAAAAATGAAGGAGCATGCTTAGTGGTGTTGATTTATGATAGGAATTTAATGGGAAGAGGTAGTGGGTACAACATGTTACATGTTCAATCGATCACCCTCATCAATGTTGGATGATAAAAATCCACACGAGGTATGGACTGGTAAGAAACCCTCTCCTGAACATCTTAGATTTTTTGGTTGTGATGCTTATTTACATGTTCCAAAGGAAAATAGGAGTAAGGTGGATAATAAAGTTGAAAAGTGTATCTTTATTGGTTATAAATATGGTGTGAAAGGTTATAAGATTTGGATCCCAGAAACTAAGAAGATTGTTTACAGTCAGGATTTTGTTCTTAGAGAGGTGAAAGATGTTCCCAAACAGGAATTCCTACCAATGCAAGAAGAACCTGAAAAATTAGAGTTTGAATTGGATGATATAAAATCTAAATCAACTGAAGAAGATGAAGCAAAAGAAGAAGAATCACATACCCTAGTATTGAGGAGATTAGTGAAGGAAACAAGGCAACCAAAAAGGTATAGTCCACCTGAGTTTCATTCTAATTTTGATTTATCTACTACTGATGATGATCCCAGAACTATCAAGGAAGCAGTGAATTCAAAGGATAGTAAACTCTAGAAGAAGGCCATGCTTGAAGAAATGGATGTCTTGGATAAGAATGAGGCATGGTATCTAGTTGAGTTGCCAGCTGGAAGAAAATATTTTAGTAGAAAATGGTTGTTTAAGAAGAAGTTTAATGTGGAAGGAAAAGTGGAGAAATACAAATCTCGATTAGTGACAAAAGGTTATTCCCAGGTAAAGGGAATTGACTTTGGTTAGATTTTTTCTCCTATTTCCAAGTTAATTTCTATTAGATTTCTTTTATCCATTGTTGTGATTTTGATCTTGAAGTGGAATAGATAGATGTGAAGACAACATTCCTACATGGGGATATGGAAGAAGAAATCTACATGAAGCAGCCAAAAGGATTTGTAGTGAAGGGAAAGAAAGAGTTATTATGTATTATAAAGAAGTCACTATATGGTCTAAAGCAATCACCTAGGATGTGGTACCAAAAGTTTGGCACATACATCCTTAGATTGGAATCTATGAGAAGCAGGGTTGATCACTGTGTATATTCCAAGAAATTTGGTCATCAATTCATTTATGTAGTGTTGTATGTTGATGACATGTTTTTGGTAGGAAATAACATGGACGTGATCAAGGAGGTGAAATCACAACTATCCTTCAAATTTGACATGAAGGATCTTGGTGTTGCTAACTTCATTCTGGGAATGGATATTAAAAGAAATCATACAAACAAGAAACTCTGGTTAAAATAGAGAAAATATTTTGAGAAGATATTGGATAGGTTTAATATGTATGGAAGTAAACCATTCAAGGTTCATATTCCTATCGGTGTAAAGTTACATGCAGATCAGTGTCCTAAGACACAGGAGGAAGAAGAGGACATGTCCCATGTTCTATATGCCAATGTAGTTGATAGTTTGAAGTATGTAATGGTTTGTACTAGACTGTACATTTCACATGTAGTGGGAGTTTTGAGTAAGTATATGTCAAAACTAGGGAAGGAGCATTGGACAACAGTAAAGAGGGTCTTCACATGTTTGTGTGGCACTACCAGTTATGGATTGTGCTACCAAGGAAGACCATGATTGGACGGAGTGTTGGACATACATGGGTTTGTTGATGTAGACTGAGTTGGATATATGGATCACAGAAGATCTACAAGTGGGTATGTGCTTAACCTATTTGGAGGAGCAATCAGTTGGATGAGAAAAATATAGGTTGTAGTGGCACTCTCAACTACAGAAGTTGAATACATGGAAACCACTCATGCAAGCAAGGAAGCAATATGATTATAGATATTGTGTTTAGGTATTGGGTTGGTACAACAAGCAGTGAGATTATATTGTGACAGTCATAATGCAATATTCTTCGAAAAGAACCTTTCTTATCATTCGAAGACAAAGCATATTGATGTTCAGTATCATTTTGTGAGAGACATGGTTGAAGAAAAGAAGGTGTTGTTGGAAAACGTTGACACTTTGAAGAATGTTGTAGATTCATTGACAAATTTTGTGAGATTAGAGAAGTTCTTCTGGTGTAGAGGAACAATGGGCATTGTTTCCCTGTATTTTTGACTATGTAATAGAGTGAACCCATGTATGCAAAGAAAATAAAAAGTGGGAGAATGTTGTGTATGTGTTATGTTCTTTGCATATGCGTGTGTGGGTGCATCAGATTTGACAACTACGTCTAACGATCCCAACTTCCTTTGCTCCTTGTGTCATGTGCGATAGGTGATTTCCTGGGGGGTCCCAGAGGGGGGTTAGGATTGGTCCACCTTGGTAGCCGACGAGGTTTGAGTCAGCGCCCAAAAAAAAAAAAAATTGGGTGGTTTTGTTATTTTAGCAGATTTTGTTATTTTTAGCGGTTTTCTAAATTAATCCTAGATTAAGGAATTGGAGTTTTGGTAGATACATAATACCTAAAATATTGTATATATTGTATTGTAAATGGTGAAATTAATACAATGAAGAGTTTAAAGGTGCGGCACCAAGGAAGGTTGGTTTTCTCCCGGTTAAGGGTTTCGAACGTAAATCTCTATGTACTGTGTGTATGAGATATTAATTAATTTGTGTTTTTCTTAAGAAGATGTATGAATTTATTTACTTCACAAGTTTAAAAATTACATGTGGTATTAGATACATTTTTGGCTTCAGGGGGACACCTTTTTTTATGATGGTTTGGCTCAGTCTTGATAGTTCAATTTTATCTTGGGTTTGTGATGTACCATGTACCAAATCATGCATCAATCATGCACATCAACCTGTACCATACCATGTACATCAATCTGCATCAACAAAAACATGTGCCATACCATGTGCCAACACAATATCATGCATCAACAATGTATCTCACCATGCATCAATGTCACCAAGGAATTCCTCATACATATACCAAAAATGTATCTCAAACAATATGCCCAATATCCAAGATGATCCTCAAATGATGTGCCTCAAACATATACCATATCACTCATGATTATTGTTGGTTGTGGAGCCTGATTATCTTCCTGATTTAGAGGTATCTTTTTTCAATTGTGTTTATACCACATGAAGTTTGTACACCCATCCATGTGGGGGAGTTGTAGGGGGGCTTTACCCCCTATAGGGTTTATGGGCTAGTGGGTATTCGGGGGAGAAGCCCCTGAAGAAACAATCTCCTTGTAAATGTATATTGTAATTTCATATTCAATCTAGATCATTCATTATAAGGTTGCAGATCTGACAGTAGAAATTATTTTAGGGATTTTTTCCCTAGAAGGAAACCATGTTTTATGAGGAAATTGTATTGTGGTTGTGCATGTGTGTGATTATGGTATTCTAAGAGAGGATATTGTGAGAGAAAGAAGAGGAAGTTGTAGTGGGTGTGTTATAGGTTGTATTCCTTCATTTTTTTGGATAATAAAAAGGAAGGAACTAGCAATTTCTCTAGTGGATGTAGCCCACACTGGGTTAGCCACATATATTTGTGTCTCTATTGTATTGTGTATCTTATGTGTTTTATTTCCACATTTTTTTTTATTTTATTTCTCCATGATCTTATTTTTCTAACAACTAGTATCAAAGTGAAATGTAACTTGTAGGAAAAGAGGGTTCCTGGTTCGAGTGGGAGCAATGGCAGAAGATGCAAAGTTTAGGGTAGAGAAATTTAACAACCAAAACTACTAGTTATGGAAGATGCAAATGAAAGATTATTTATATCATAATGATATATTCCTACCATTTATATCAAAAGTATTTATTCCTATAATGAAGATTTCAGAAGTAGGGTCTATTGCAGATCATTTGAATGAATTTAATACGGTTACTAATAAGCTAAGTTCTGTAAAAGTGGACTTTAATGATGAGGTCAGGGCTCTTCTAATCTTGTGCTCATTGCCAGAAAGATGGAATGGCTTGGTCATGGTTGTAAGTAACTTTATCTTTGGTTCAAACAATATAAAATTTGATGATGTTCTTGGTGTTATCCTTAGCGCTGAAATGTGACGGAAAAGAACAGGTGAAACATCAGGTAATGCATTGACTGTGGAGAATAAAGGAAGACAAAAGGATAGAGGAAAGGGATCAAGAAACCATGGGAATTCTAGGAAGGATAGATCCAAATCCAGACTGGGAAATATAGAGTGTTGTAAATGTGGTAAGAAAGAACATTTGAATAAAGACTACAGAGCTCCAAAGAAACAAAGAGATGGACAACAAGAAAAAAATCAAGAATCAAATTTAACAGGTGATGTGTTACAAGATGCTTTGATTCTTTCTATAGATAATATTTATGAGTCTTGGGTAGTATATTCAAGGGTTTCACTTCATTCCACACCACGTAGGAAACATTTTCTAGATTATGTTCAAGGTAATTTTGGACAAGATCATTTGGGTAATGATACACCATGCAAACTTTTTGGAATGGGTAAGGTACAGATAAAGAAAAACAATGGAAACCAATGGTTATTGAAATAGGTAAGACATGTACTAGATATAAGGAAAAATATAATTTCAATAGGGTAGTTGGCAAGTGAAGGTTTTCTATCTATATTTACAGATAAGTCGTGGAAGGTCACGAAAGGATCACTAGAGATAACAAAAAGAGAGAAGATAGGTACATTGTATTTATGTAGTAGTAATATTGATTCTCCTATCTCTTTATCTTCTACAGGAGTGGATACATCACTATGGTATCATAGGCTTGGACACTTGAGTGAGAAGGGGATGAAGATACTTCACAAAATAAATTTGTTGTGAGATCTTAAACAAATTGATTTGGATTTCTATGAGCATTGTGTTTATGGAAAATAGAAGAGAGTATGGGGACCAGATCATGTATCATCTCTTGGTGGAACTCGTTATTATGCTCCTTTTATTGATGATGCAAATATAAAAACTTGGGTTTATTGAATTTGACAAAAATCTAATGTTTTTGATACTTTTAAGACATGGAAATATTTGGTTGAGAATGAGACAGGAAAAAGGTTGAAGCATCTCAGATCCGAAAATGGAGGTGAACATTGTAGCAAGGCATTTGATGATTATTGTTCATGCCATGGGATTCATTGAGAGAATACAGTTCCAAGAACACCAGAAGAAAATTTTGTGTCAGAAAGGATGAACAGGACAATCATGGAGCGTGCAAGGAGTATGAGATTGCATGCAGGGTTGTCCTTACAATTTTGGGCAGATGGTGTAGATATTGTTGTTTACCTGATAAACATAGAACCTTCAATTTCTTTAGATGGAGGCATTCCAGAGGAGGCATGGACAAGTAAAAAGGTAAACTATTCATTTCTAAATACTTTTTGTTGTGAAGCATTTGTCCATATTGATAAAGAAATTAGAACAAATCTTGAAGAAAAATCCAAGAAGTGTACCTTTATTGGTTATGGTGTTAATGATTTTGGTTATCGCTTATGGGATTATGAAAATCACAAAATCATTAGGAGTAGGGATTTCACATTCAATGAGAAGGTCATGTATAAATATCAGTTGCAGGGAAGGAAACAAGAAGAAGAAAAACTAGAATACACATTGTAGTGCTTCTTTCGTCACCTTAGTGAGAAAAATAGAGGTGCTTGCAAGATTAGTTGGGTTTGCTAAGCAGGACAGTTGTAAGGAAAAGGGTTAGAGAAAGAAATATAAAAGAACAAGTAAGAAATAAACTAAGAAATAAAATAACAACTAAACTAATGAGCATAGGGACATAAGGACAAAAGAAACAATAAGACCCATGTCACCAATGGTGTGGTTGATATTAGTGAAAGAAAACACCAAGAAGAAAGAGTCCCTTCTTCCTCCAAGGGAGGGCTCTTGGAACCCCACAAATAAGCTCTTGTTACAAATTTGAATGAAAATGCTGAAAGAATTCTTTGCTAATCCACTCAAGGGGTGAGATGGATTTCCCAATGCAATGGTGCTAGTATACTCTTGATGAGAATAAGGGATTCCCCACGAGAATAGCAGTAGCATAACTTTTCTATTGAATTCCTTAAAAAATGAAGTGCACCCATGGCCTTTTTATAGCACCTCTTTGAGGTATTGTGAAACCAACTTGTAGTGTGGAAAGAGGCTAATTAGGGGATTTTTAGGTCTTTGACCATCCACCCAGTCGAATCCAGTCCAAATTTGAGTGTCAAATCAACTTGGAAGCTGAACCAAAAGTGGGTGGGAGGCCGACCACTCTCATAAATGTGTTGTTTTCAGATGTGCGCGATTTTTAGCAACCACAGTCATGCATCGGGTGTATGTGTGCTTTTCTTTCATTTCTWTTTTTTGCATGTGCGTGCGCATCCTGTGTAGTCATAGCACACTTTAATTTTTTCACTGGTTGTATAGTTTTTGACCCTTTGGAAATTATTTTGTGGTAATTTTGGTCCATGGGTGACCTCATAACTCTTTGACGATGTTGAATTCTTGTAACCATTTGTGGATGAAATTTCAGTGATAACATATTCCCCCTGATGTATGAGGTTAGGAGAATACGTATAGCTGAAATCCATCAATGTTTCTTCTACTAAGAGTGTCATTCTAAGAGAGGGCGATAGTGGGATTATCAAGAGTTACCCGTTGGAGGGATAAGGGAACCTGTAGAACCCAACCTTCCATAAGGTGTGTAAAAATAAACTGTGTACAAACGAGGCGGGCATGCCCCATGCTCGTGTCATGTAACTCAAAAAGGAATGGTGTGTTGATGTAGAAAATTGCAACACCCTCAGGGGAAGTCATGATAAAGGCAGAAGACAATTCTATGTAGGAACATACTCTAAATAGTAGGCAGTGACATCTATAAGAAATGTCACGGATTTTTTAGGCATTGATAGCCCAGCCAAGTTCAGAGGTCTTCGGAAAATATAAGAGATAACTGCAATAGTTGCAAAGTAAGACCCATCGTAACATGAGAAAGTGTTGAAGTCAAATGTTATGGGGGTCAACGACAGCAGGGAGAAATTGTGGTTCTCCCTGTGTCGTCCAAGATCTCTCATTGGAAGGGTAATGAGAGTCAAGATACTGTCACCCTTCTAGAAACTGTGTTGATGTCGACAAAAAGGGGGACACGACTCCAAGAAGCAAAGGGCTTCGTGAAATATACTAGGTGAGGGTTAGGAACTGGAGGAGGTACATGGACAAAGTCAAGATGTAGGAAGACTCAATAATTCCCTTGGTTGGGGGTATATGTTAGGTATAAGTGGTCACAACCGTTCAACTAGGTCGAGTATCAGGGGGACAACAAGATAGGGGATTAGTTCTTCCAGAGGTGGGACAAAGTAAACAAAATCAGAGGGAAGAGGTAAGTGGCTTGTGGGATACTTGAAGTATATGGAATATGTCAACAGGGGTAGATGATGAGGAGTGCCCCAACCAAGGGCAACATGGGTTTTGTTTTCCAAAAAAGGGAAGAAGGTTGTCAAAGGTGGCGACAAAAGGATATGTAAATGCTGGAAACAAATGCTTTTTACAATGTACCAAATAAATAAAGAATAATTTGGGATGAGTGTACAAATACAGAAACAGGTGCCCCAATGTAATATGGTTGGGCCAGTTAGGGCACAATTTGCTTGGAGAACTGGTGGAGGGTGGGGGCCCCATGGGTGGGTTTCTGTATGAGGTAGGTGAAATGAAGGGAAATTTGTAGAGGGGCAAACTGATTGTGAATGAAATGGAGGGTTCACGATACTACGAAGGTGCAGTCAAAATAGAACCTTGAATAGATAATCTCGGAGTTTGGTGGGAAAGCTAGCAAAATGAGGAGAAGGAGTATGTGGCTGATTTGCGACATGATGTAAGACTATCGAGACTCCCATCCCTAAAGGGTTGAAAAACAACATGAGTGTCAAAGTGAAAAAGGTTGCTATGAATGGGACAACTCATGTGGGGGAGAGTGCTACCAAGTGACAATACCTAAGATGCAATGGAGGTGTTGGTACTGCAGAACTGGAGATGGGGATCCTAGAGGCAAATGTTAGAGGGTGTGACTGGAGATGAAAGTCAGATTCAGAGGGAATGGTTGCATGCCAATGTTGATTATACATGAAGGGGTTGCATTGATGGATGATGACCAAGTACCTACACAAATGAAAACCAAATACCCAACGTGAACAATATCTTAAGAGAATCGAACATATGAGCATTTATTTGATAATTTTGAACATGAGCATGCATACCTGGATGGGGAATGAAAACAATGGCATCCCGAGGGCTAAGGATGAAAAGTGACCCAAGGGATACCTGGATGGAGATGATGGGATGTTGATCCCATGGATGAAGATGGATCGAAGAACGGACACCCGGAGCTCTCATAATAGTGATTGGAAGTTTGGCGGAAAGGCCTATATATAGTTGTAGGGCCCACAGCTGTACAACCCATAGTTTGGATCGAGCTGTGAGGTTGTCCAAGTATGTGAGGATGATATGATCTAGAACATGAAAAATGTAGGTCATAGCCCATTGGAATTTAGCATCAGCATTCTTTAAGCCAAAAGACATGACACGATATGCAAAAGTATCCCAAGGGGTAGTGAATGTGGTTTTGTATTGATCGGCTGGGTGAATTTGGATTTGATTATAACCAGAGAAACCATCCATGAAGGATAGAGCTTCGTGGCCTATATAGTCATTGATGATTTGATCAATGAAAGGTGTTGGAAAGTTGACTTTGGGACATGCGTGATTGAGATCGTGAAAGTTCGTGCAGACGTGGATAATGCCCTATTTTTTGTTAACGGGAATAGGGTTTGAAACCCATGATGTCTAGGCAATGGGGTAGATGAACCCAACCACGTGTGATTTGTCAATCTCGACTTTGATGGTCGCTGCTTTGGATGGGTGTAGTGGTCGTTTTTTTTTATGAACTGGTGTACTATCAGGCTAGGTGTCGATGCAATGTTCGATGATAGAGGGATCAAGGCCAGGCATTTCTGTGTATGACCAGGAAAATATCTCGATATTATTGGAAGAGGGATTTATAGGTGGTGATTTCTTGAGGAGTGCAAGGGACGCCAATGGTGATTTCCTCGACGACTCCATTTTTTATGGAAATATCGATTTTGATGGTCGGGGAAATGTTGGCCATGTTGCCTTCTTCAAAAGCATCGGGGGTAGGAATGGGGTTGTTGAACTAGTTGATATGCCCTGATGGGATAAAATCCTTGTTTCTATCGTGTATATGGGGTGTTGGTTAGGAGGCATGAAGGCTTTTTTTGGAAAGAAGAGCGCTCTGTGGTGTAGTGCATCCCATGGGTAGTTAGGGGTGTTTAACTCTTCGAGTATGTCCTCATCATAGTGGAATTGGCAGGAATACAAGCGGTTGTAAAGAGTGATATCGATGACTATCGTCGTGTGGTTGTCCTTTGGTGATGAAGAAGCAGGGGGAACGACGCAATGATATTGTGATGGTTCACTCGACATAAACCAAATATCGAAGTATTGAGGAGTACCAATGGTAGTGGGATGTAAAATTTTCGTAGGGAAATGAATAGGAGAATTGGGGGGGTGTTGGAAGCCATTTCACATTTTTATGCTATCTTTATAAGCTGCCTACACAAGTGTTTTGGAACCCTTGATTCTCATTGCAATATTTTGAATAAAATGACATGATCATTTTGCACATTCGCACACCTGCCTTCTGTTTTCGTTTTCACGACTGCAAGTGTTAAAACCTTGGTTTGAAGTCATGTCGATGGCATTAAAATCATCACTGGATTATTATGGTTACAATTGTTTATGTGTTCATTTCACTCAATGACAGTCGCACAGTTGTCAAAACACCAAATTTTTACCCACTTTGCATTTTCTGTTAATATGACTTCATTTTATTAATGTGTGATGCAATGGTGTTCTAGTGATTCTAATTGAGTCCTTGATATAATGGTGGTTCGATGTTCTATTGTTTTTTATCGAATTCAATGGTTTCATAACAATGCATTAACATTGTGATTAGACCCTTAGTGCAATGGTTTCATACAAAGCATACATTTTATGAACGAATCCATGGTGTTATATTCAAAACATTGTTTTGGTTTTAAATCATGCAAACACTATTGTTGTGCAAATATTCGGGTCGACTTATCATAGTTTTCAATGGTTGTTTTATTGGCATTGTTTTAAAATACACCAATAGTGATTTGAATCACCATATCACCATCAATTGTACATTTTGATATGACTGTTTTGCATGGGTTTATTTCGTTCCACCACCCTCGCACACTTAGGCATCAATGCCTGCCTTCTATCTCGGGTTACCTCTGTTGTTTTTGGAGAATCCTGTGAGATTTTGGTCCTACGTATACCCTGTCCAAACCCTTGTCTATTTACCCTGCTCACTGTGTGTTCCATCCTATGGTACCTGTGGTGCACATAGAACCTAATGGAATTCAAACTCTCCTACTATTTGACAATGCTCGTGAAGACCTGCAGAATAGTGGCTGGCTAGTTTTAATCCAAAATTTTGAGGGTTTCAACCTTTCGATAGCCCAACAGTTTTCCCTCACCTTCAACGGATGCAAAGCTAAGTTCAAATACATACATCTTGAACTAAATGAGGAATTCCTCATCTCATCCACATGCTTACCAGCTAAAGGACAGAGGTGGTTTAAGAACTCAAAAGTGGACGAGGTGTCGTGGCCGCTCCTATTCACATTGAGGAAGATTGTTAGTTGTGATAGAGGTATTCCTATCACTGCCCTCAAGTCTAGATGGCATGATATTTTAGCCATTGTTAAGCAATTTGTGGCTTGTGAAGGTCATTATGGTTTGTTATTTCTTTATCATCTCAGGTTGCTTATGAATTTTATAGACTACCCCCTAAATATGCCTCACTATCTCCTACACAACCTGTACAAAATGTCCAAACGATTTAAGCATGAGAAGGCTGATAGAAGCCTTTTCCATCACTGCTTGATCAAAATCATTATCGTTCATCATTTAAAGCTTAGTGGTGACTGTTGGCAAGCCTTCCTATTAAGGAATGGATTTGCCACTCCTGAGTCTGTTCAAGTGGGCAAGGTTGTGGTCACTGAAACCCTGGTTGGGCCAGCCGTGCCACCTCCTACCCTTCTACCCCCTGTCAAACCCTCGAACTCCCCCAACATTGACCTACCCAATACCATGGTTGGCCTATGTGATAAAGACAATACTAATACCATCAAGAGGCCTATAAGGAAGAAAGTCAAAGATGATACTGGTGTCAATAGTAAGGTAAAGAAGAATGCACGATGGATATCCAGATGTGCTAGGAACAAGCCCAAACAAAACTCTAACCAGAAGCCTATCGTTTTGAGCGAGGATTCAGACTCTGAGATTGAGCGTTTCTTGACTGAGGAATACCCTTACTCTCATGGCCTCTGTTCTGTGGAACCCTATGACTATGTTTACAACCTACCTCCGTGCCTCAAGAATGACCCTAACTTCTCGGGAATTAAGATTGGCAGTGAAACCCCTAGTAACTTGAACAAACCCTCACCTGTAATGTCAAGGCCCAATCAACCACCGTGTACTCAATGTAATTCCTGGCTTGAACGTTACTACACATATGTTCCCCTACTGCAATCTAAGATTAAATCATTAGAGGAATGAGTTACTGTGTTGTTAAAGGAGAACCACAGGCTACAAGCCAACAAGAAGAAGCAAAAGACTACGGGTTCAATTGTCTTCAGAAATGTTGAGGCAGCTACGGCCTTTTTCAACTCAAAGCTATCCTGACTGAATCGTTTTTCTACAGCCCGGGTATGTATTTCAACATCGATTTTGAATGATTTGGTTAGCCGATTGTGTTCGTTCCCATTTAGTTCTGTTTGTTTAAATAGATTTAAAAATGATTCTGTTATTATGATTTTGTTTTGAATTATGCTTGCATTGAAGATTTGTTTGCTGAAATCGTATAGCTATGTTTTGATTGAACCAATTTAACACGATTTTATTTCTCTTGAATTAGTATAATGATCGTGTCGGCCCTGAGTTAGTTCGATTAAGTTCTATTTGGTTTGATCCAAAAACGATTCTAATGTTTGAATTAGCATAATCTTTTGTGTATGTGATGCATTAATATCAAAGATTGGTTTGATAAATACAAGGTAATCTATTGATTCGAAAAAACAACTCTGTTAGTTTTGGATTTAAAAAGGATTCTGTTAAGTGTTGGATTGACATATTGTATCTATATTGAATTCGTACCAAAGATTTGTTTGATATTCATTTATAGTCTGTTTCGATTGAAATGGATTCAATTACGATTTCGTTTGTTTAGATTTTGCATAAAAGTTTTGGCTTGTTTTGGCGTGAATGATTTGCTTTGTTTTCAATTAGTAATTAAATATTTGTTTAATAGGTCGAATATATTTCTGTTATCATTTGGATTGATTTAAAACGGTTCTGTTTGCAAATAAGATCAGCTACAGAATCCTGAGATTCTGTAGCTAGTCTTAAAATTTAGATTTTTGTTAATTTTACAAATAAAACATTATCTAAACTTGTTTATTCTTTTCCACCCACAAGTACCTACGAATTTCAATGGAAAATTGGACATGTTGTGGCAGTTTAGAACATGCATTTTGTGATATAGTTTTGTTTTAAGTTGTTAGTTATAGTCAGAAATAGAGACTTGGGAGATTGTTCCCAGATTTTTTGTAAACTGTTTTTGATAATTCCCATAGGGATTTTTTACCCTGTGGCCTTTATATACTCACTTATTTTTTGTAGTGAACTCGTCACTGTTGGGAGAACAAAGACTATGGATTTATGATGATACAGACTTGAATGGAAGTGGATCTTTTGTAACAGCTTTAGCTTTCAATTTATCATGCTTTCGTTCAAGTTTTGTGCATTTTAATTTGTGATCAAGTCATTGACTACTTTAGATATCAAGACTTGGTACAGGTTAATGCGTTGTGATTTAAATTCTATCCATATCTTATGTATCTCATTTTTAGTACAACAATTACTCTGTTTCAATTTAATGAATAAAGCTTTATCTTCTTCGTTAAATGAACTTTTCTATACAAATCTTCCCACGGGAATTTATCTAACTGTGATGATTTGTAAATTATAAAATTGTTGTCGTTTTATGTCTTGTTTGTTCTGTCATTTATATTCAAAGAGCACTATTGCTTCTTGTTTATGAGAAGCTTGTGGAGAATCTGGTGCGGGTTTCCTCCCATCAAACAGCTAAATCGAATACTGTGCACAAGACAAATAGGAAGCATTACTTCAGGTTAGTTCTTTATTTGCAATTTAATGGTTAATAAATTCGAGAATTATCAGTAATTTAGTTAGATATATAGTTCAGATTTACACATTAGGATTGTTATTTTAATTGTTTAGCTTTAGATAGTTTTCATTTCATTCCTTTCTCATAAAAATTATAAAAATCAAAAAACAATAGCTTCGTTGTTATTTTATAAATGATTTTTGCAAGTTTCGATTAAAATTTGTATTCTGTAAATACTGTACATATGTAATTAAGATTTAATTTTGTTGAGAGCTGAACATTTGATTTCATAGAATTATTATTGTATAATATTAGTTAGTAAACTGTATATATGCTTTAGATCTGTATATAGTTTGTTGTAGTTGTTTTTTCTCATTTATATTAGTCCCTTTAGTTTTAGTTTTCTTTCATTTTCTTAGGACTTATATCGGCCAGCGAAGCCGCTAAACCCGTCAGGGTGGATCATCCCAAACGACTTGGGTTATTAAGACAACCCCAGACTGGATCCACTCCTCTAGTTGATGAGTGTTCATTTTCACCCGTTAACAAATGGCACTAGAAGGAGGGCCTGAAAATTATTAATGGCACGAGGTGGTCATAAGAATCCTCCACCACATAACCACTCGCCTATAGTGACAAGAAGTCATTCAAATGACAACATCGTCCCTCAAACAACAACCACATCAAACGATGATCTATGGATCACAGTTGAACCAGTAACCCCAAATCCTATAGGTGGTGACGTACAAGAAATTGTCCACCAATATCTACTAAGAATGCATAGTGCTTCGCCCATTTAAGGAAACCAAATCGGCCTTTAGAACAACCTTTATATTTCTCTGATATTAGAGAACAACTTGGAGGCACTAACCTCACTTTAAATCCTACATATCCAATCCTCACTCCTACTACAAGGGGATTTGGAATACCACTCTCACCACCTCCATCACCTCCTTCTTCTTATGGAGAAGACTCTTCTAACGAAGGTAGTTCCCCTTCTCAGCCTTCCACACTGCCTACACCAATGGCCAACCAGAACAATCCTGCCAGACCCTGGCTCGACCAAGATGTTGTATCCATACCTAGGCCTCATCATCCCTTACCCAAACATCTGGAGAAGTGGCTTCCCAAGTTTGACCCTGACTCTAAACAGAACGTCGAAGATCACATTAAAAAGTTTATGTTATCCATTAGACTCTGTATTGTCGAGCATGAAGACGTAGTCTGTAGATTGTTCCCCTATACTTTCGAGGGCAATGCCTCTACCTGGTACTTTTCCCAGCAACCCCATACCATCGTGTCTTGGGAAAAGTTTGAATCCTGATTTCTTGAGAAGTTCGGTGATGATAAGTCCCCAAAAGTTCTAGTCATGGAGCTTTCTAGTTTAAGAATGAACCCCAAAGAGAAAATCAAAGACTTTAACTAAATATTCTTATCACTAAAGAATCGAATCCCTACAGACTCGATGTTTGCTGAGAATCTTATCATAGCATACTATACTAAAGCCTTGCATAAAAGTATAGCCATTTGGGTAAAACGATCTAAGAAAGCCACGTTGTTAGAGGCCTTTGAAGAGGCCAGCGAGATTGAAAAAGACATCCTTAGTTTAAAGGACACTACTAGCAATGAAACAAAAACTAGTTCATCTTCCAAAAAGAAGATCGAAATCCTCCCTAGACCTTCTCAAAATAAAACACAACCTGAAGGCTCGGATTTAGAAAACCTAACTAAAGTCGTTCAAAAAATGTCAAATCAGGTTATAGATTTGAAAAGGACGGTCGAAGAAGCTTCTTCGAGCAAAGGGCCCTACAAACCCCCGTTCAGGAAGCCTTTTCCCACCAACTGACCTAATCCAAATACCGAGGGCCTAAATCTAGAAAGTCTACAATTCTCCCTTCAAACAATTCTAGAAGCCCAGGATAACTTGATGCCTCCTGAGATTCCTGAGGAGGTAGTTGAACATAAGACATTTGAAGAAGAAGAATCTTCTCCGAACATTTTTGGACACTTCTCGAATAGAATTTGTCAAGCTAACTTTGAGACAGTACATCCCTACAATACTAGGAGTAAGATAACAAACAAACCTTCTTCCGAAAACACTACAACTTTTCCCCCAAAACAATATAAACCAAATGAGACTAAATAGAGTCATGTTAACCCCAACTTAGATTATGATTTAGTTGAAGATCTAAAAAAATTAAGGGCTAACATTTCTGTTTATGAATTATTAAAATTTCTGTTTCTGCTACAAAAAATGTTACAGAACATCACAGAGAATAGCAAAAATGGTAATTCAAACAGTAACAAGGTTGTTCAGAAAAAAGTTCCTCAAAAGACTTCTACTAAAAATAATTCTAATCATCACGATAAAGGAAGTCTTCTTGTAAATAATGTAACAAATATAGATAAATTAGCATTAGAGACTGGGAGTAAAAAGCCACAAGATTCCACCCTTAGTACTTTTAGAAATGTAACTCCATTTTTGTTAACTTTCGAAATCTTTAATAGGAACATGCACAATTGTACGGTAGACTCAGGAGCGTCATCCAGTGTGATTCCATGGTATTTACGTCAAAAGATTAATGCTGAAGTTGAACCATCCACTTTAAAAATCATCCAACTTGATCAAACTAGTGTTAAAGTCATAGGCGAATTAAGAAATGTGCTTATAAGATTATCGTCTAACCCCAAAGTTCATCAAGTGATTGATATTATTGTTGTGGATATTCCAGAAGTTTATGGTTTGTTTCTAAGCAGAGACTGGTCAGAGCAGCTACACAGCTATTTCGCGATGGATTGGTCTCACCTGTGGCTTCCTGAGAATGGAAAGCCCAACAAAATCAAGGTAAATCGTGAACATTACCTTAAGTTCACGGTCACAGATTTGAATGATCCCAATGAACCATTTACACCTTCTATTGATTCACCCAAAATACAAGGGATGGACACCTTTTTCGACAATTTCATGGCCGATACTTCAGCTATCACCAACCCAGAACAACAATCTGAGATTGTAGCATATGTGCAGCCAACAGATTCTACACAATGGTCTCATGCACCTGCTAAAAATCAAATTTGGTCTCTTTATTTTGATGGGTCAAAGTCCAAAGAAGGAGCAGGTACAGGCTCCATTATTATTGATCCAGCAGGTAACAAAACCTTGATTGCATGTAGGTTAGAATTTGAATGTAATAATAACACAGTGGAATATGAGGCTTTACTGTAGGGTCTCAGAAAAGCTTTAGATATGAACATTAAAAATTTGACTGTCTTTGGCGATTCTGAAATCGTGGTTAGACAGGTAAGAGATTCTATCCACTGTCTATCTCTGCATATTAAAATCTACCAATCCGAGGTATGGAATTTAATGAATAAGTTTTCTGCTTTCAATATAAATTCTATTCCTAGATTGAATAATTCTGAAGCTGATCTATTAGCTAACATAGCTTCCAAACTCTTTCCTGCAAAAGGCCTGTCCCCAAATGCATTCTTCGTCGAACTGTTGTTCAGACCATATGTTCCCAACAACATCATGAATTGGAGAGTCTTCGACGATGATCAACAGATTATTAGCTTCCTGCATATGGAAGAAACTTTCCAAGGCGCGGTGATTGACGAATGCACTCATGACGACAATTTGCACGATTTCACGGTAATACCAGATCCGAGAAATCCTGAAACTTCATCGGACATGGCAAATTCAATCCCTAAATCTGTAGTTAGATTAGAGAAATTTTACGATCTTCAAGATAAATTCAAAAAATCAGTCAACTATAAAACAAATAGTTCCTTGTTATCGTATGAAAAAGTAAACTTGGGAACTGATGACAATCCACAGTGCATTAATTTAGGGGTGGGGTGTTCTGAATAAGAAAAAGCCACATTTATTAAATTATTTAAGGAATTTAAAGATGTTTTTGCATGGACGTATGATGAGCTTAAAACTTTCGACCCTAATATCATACAACACGTCATTCCTATGAAACCCCAAACCTTGCCCTTTCAACAAAAATTAAGAAAAATGTACCCTAAACTCGAACCGACTGTCAAAAAAGAATTAAATAAACTCCTGAATGCTAAGATAATTTTCCCAGTTAGGCACACGCAATGGGTTTCTAACCTTGTCCCTGTTCGGAAGAAAAATGGGGAAATTTGACTATGCGTCGATTTCTGAAACCTTAATAGAGCGTCAGATCAAGACAACTACCCAGTCCCACCCATGGAACAGATCCTTCAACAGGTATCTGGTTCTGAGAGACTATCCTTATTGGATGGTTTTTCAGGGTACAACCAAGTCCTGATGTCTCCTCCAGACCAACTTAAAACTACCTTCCGCACTCTGTGGGGAACCTACGCTTACAGGAAAATGCCCTTTGGACTGATTAATGTTGATGCCACTTTCCAGAGAGCGATGGACATCGCTTTCTGAGGCTTAATCAACCAATCTATCATAGTTTACCTAGATGATGTTACTGTATTTTCCAAAAACAAAAGCGATCATCTAGCTCATTTAAGAGCCGTTCTACAGCGATGTCATAAATACGACATTTCCTTAAATCCTAAAAAATCTATCTTCACAGTAGAACAAGGTAAACTCTTAGGATTCATTGTGTCAAGGAAAGGGATGATTATCGACCCTGAAAGGACTCAAGTCATCTTGAAACTTCCCCCTCCCTCATCCAAAAAGTTCATGCAGTCTTTCTTAGGCCAGATAAACTTCGTCAGGAGATTCCTTCCCAGTTTCTCCGAGATGGTGAGACCTTTACAGAATTTAATTAAGAAAGATGCACAATATCATTGGGGACCCTTAGAAAATCAAGCTTTTAATTCGATAAAAAAGGCCATAATAGATGATCCCTCTCTCATGAGCCCTGACTTTTCGCAAGACTTCATGCTTTACACATTTTCTTCTGACCATTCCTAGACTTCCGTCCTAACTCAAAAGAACGTTGAAAACAATGAAGTACCCATTGCCTTTATGAGCTCTGCTTTCAAAGGTGCGGAACTTAATTACCCAGCAGTAGATCAGAAAGCCTACGCTGTTTTTAAAGCAGTCAAGCACTTCCAATCTTATATTTTGAAATCTAGGATGAAAATTATTGTCCCTTACCCAGCCATCAGGAATCTGTTAGTACAGAAAGAATTAGGCGAAAAAAGGGCGAACTGGGTTACCTCCTTGCAGTAGTATGACATAGAAATCACCCTAGCTCAAATAGTGAGAGGCCAAGGGTTATGCAAGTTAGTTTCTGACTCAGCAGCAGGACAGCAAGAAGAAAATGATATGTCAAACCTAGGATAGCACAATCAAAATGCAATCTGTTGTGCACAAAACTCTATCAGTTCGTGGTATGATGATATAAAATTCTATCTTGAACATGGGTCAGCCCCCCGTCACCTAGATCCCACTAAAAGAAGAGCGTTAAGATTAAAATCTATCTCCTTTCATTTGATTAATGGTATTGTGTTTCGTCAAAATTTTGATGGAGTAGTAATGCGCTGTCTTGAGAAAGACGAAGCAGAAAAAGTCTTACTAGGATTGGACGCAGGAGAAGTTGGTGGGAATTTTGGTGGTGAAACCACTGCCCATAAAGTTTTGAGAGCCGGTTATTACTGGCCCACACTTTTTAGAGACGCCCATGCCTTGTGCCACAAGTGTATTATTTGTCAAAAAGCATCCGGGTAGATACAGAAACCAACCTTTCCTTTGCAGCCTGTCTCAGTAGACTCCCCTTTTCAGTAGTGGGGTCTTGATATTATAGGTCCAATCAATCCGCCATCCTCAAAGAAGCATAATTTTATCATAACAACCACAGATTACTTCACTAGGTGGTCTGAAGCTACCACATTAAGAACTGTGAATACCAGTCAGGTAATTTCCTTTTTAAATTTGAATATTATTACTCGTTTTGGTATCCTTGACTGTTTAGTATTCGATAACGCTTCTTATTTTTCGTCTCTTGAAATGAGTCAGTTTTCTCTAGAAAAAGGAATTAAATTAAAGTATTATACTAGCTACTACCCTCAAGGCAATGGATTGGCAGAATCAACAAATAAGAATCTGATTAAAATCATCAAGAGAACGGTATATGAAAATCACAAAAACTGGCATAATGCACTGTTAAACGCAATCTGGGATGATAGGATAACACTAAAGACTATTGTAGGTAACTCCCCCTTATTTCTTGTCTATGGAAGAGAAGCAATTATGCCACCACACGTTCTTCTTCCCTCACTACAGCTATCACAGAAAATACAAGAAGAAGACTGTCCCCCTTTGGAGAACCGAATTAACTCTTTAATGAAACTAGAGGAGGTAAGAGCCCAAGATAAACGTAAGTTAGATCAGCATCAACTAGTTTTCAAAAGCTGGTTTGATTCTAACTTTTCCTCTAATAGGAACTTCGAAGTAGGTGACCTTGTCTTGAAATGGGACAAACCGCATGAGGGGAAGGGAGAGCACACAAAATTTCAGAACTTATGGCTTGGACCATTTTTAATTGCTGAGAAATTGGGTCCCAGCTCTTTCTGATTACAAAATCTAGAGGGACAGCCAGACACCTATCTGGTGAATGGCCAAGATCTGAAAAGATATTTCGCTTGATGACAACCCTGTATATATTGTGTAAATATTTTTCTTTTGTTTGCCTTTCTTTTACTGTTTTGGTTTTGATTTGTTCCCTTGTGCTTATTAGTTTTTGTTTCTAGAAATACACATACCTTCATTTTGAACTGTTCAGACAAAGAAAACAGAAAATTCTTTCTATGAAATGACTGTTGAAAATTGTCTAAACATCAATTATATACTTCTGAAATTAACATATGTGTTGAAAAAGGACTGTTGTTTGAAAGAAGTTAATTGATTTCAATCTGTGAGTAAAGTCTGTCACGATCATCCATTATCTTTTTACGCTGTCCCTATTCCTTAAGGGAATAAATTAGAAGATGTCTCCCTGCCTTAGAAGGTTGGTTTTTTAAACAAACCATCTTTGAATCTTAATGAAGGACAGTTTTAAAAATTATTTCAAGGTCTGTAAAAATATGTCTAAAAAAATCTTAATTTTCAGCATCACCCCGCTCAATTATATATCTTTAAAAATTAAATCATAAAAGAGCTATGGGAAGTGCTTGTAAACCCGCCGGGATGCTGAACAGGTCTGTTGTCAGCGGGTAAATGCATGCATGACGCCAAAACAACTTTGTCGGGGTACTGAACAGGCCCGCTGGCAGCGAAGAAATGTCGGGTATATGAAAATTCGTAAGTATGAAATCTCTTGACCTTAAAATGTCCTTTATTCTGATATGGAACTTCTTGGTAGGATACAGATATCAGAGTGGGTTAAATGGCAACCCTGTCGAGGCTATGGACACCTTTTGGCAGCAGTGGCTCTGTCAATAGTATTGGGGATTTTATTTTTAATATCGTGGCTCACTTGTCTTAAGACTGTTATCAGTTTTCATCCTTTAAGCACTACAGGAATATTTGATTAAAGATGATGTTTAAACAATTTTCTGGTTGTTGTTTTTGAGTTAAATTTTTTTGCATTATCATAATCTGAATTTGTTCTTTTGGCAGAGATACCTGCTTCTACCAGTGTGTCGCCATTGTTGGCAGCCATTTCACATTTTTATCCTATCTTTATAAGCTACCTACACAAGTGTTTTGGAACCCTTGATTCTCATCGCAATCTTTTGAATAAAACGACATGATCATTTTGCACATTCGCACACCTACCTTCTGTTTTCATTTTCGCGACTGCAAGCATTAAAACCTTGGTTTTAATTCATGTTGATGGCATTAAAATTGTCACTGGATTATTATGGTTACTCTCGTTTATGTGTTCAGTTCACTCAATGACAGTCGCACAGTTGGCAAAACACCAAATTTTTACCCACTTTGCATTTTCTGTTAATATGACTTCATTTTATTAATGTGTGATGCAATGGTGTTCTAGTGATTGTGATTGAGTCCTTGATATAATGGTGGTTCAATGTTCTATTGTTTTTGATCGAATTCAATTGTTTCATAACAATGCATCAACATTGTGATTAGACCCTTAGTGCAATGGTTACATACAAAGCATACATTTTATGATCGAATCCATGGTGCTATATTCGAAACATTGTTTTGGTTTTAAATCATGCAAACACTATTGTTGTGCAAATATTTGGGTCGACTTATCATAGTTTTCAATGGTTGTTTTATTGGCATTGTCTTAACATACACCAATAGTGATTTGAATCACCATATCATCGTCAATTGTACATTTTGATATGACTATTTTGCATGGTTTTATTTCATTCCACCATCCTCGCACACTTAGGCATTAATGCCTGCCTTCTATCTCAGGTTACCTCTGTTGGTTTTGGAGAATCCTGTGAGCTTTCGGTCTTGCGTATACCCTGTCCAAACCCTTGTCTATTTACCCTGCTCACCGTGTGTTCTGTAATATGGCACCTGTGGTGCACATAGAATCTAATGGCATTCAAACGCTCCTGCTATTTGACAATGCTCGTGAAGACCTGCAGAATAGTGGCTGGCTAGTTTTCATCCAAAAGTTTGAGGGTTTCAACCTTTCGGTAGCCCAACAGTTTTCCCTCACCTTCGACGGATGCAGGGCTAAGGTCGGAGACATACAGCTTGAACTAAATGAGTAATTCCTCAGCTTAGCTAAAGGCTTTCCAGCTAAAGGACAGAGGTGGTTTAAGAACTCGAAAGTGGATGAGGTGCCATGGCTGCTCCTATTCACATCGAGGAAGATTGTTAGTTGTGATAGAGGTATGCTTGTCAGTGCCCTCAAGTCTAGATGGCATGATCTTTTAGCCATTATTAAGAAATTTGTGACTTGTGATGGTCGTTATGGTTTGGTATTTCTTTATCATCTCAGGTTGCTTATGAATTTTATAGACTACCCCCTGAATATGCCTCACTATCTCCTACACAGCCTCTACAAAATGTCCAAACGATTTAAGCGTGAGAAGGTCAATAGAATCCTTTTCCATCACTGCTTGATCAAAATCATTATCGTTCATCATTTAAAGCTTAGTGGTGACTGTTGGCAAGCCTTCCTATTAAGGAATGGCTTTTACACTCCCGAGTCTGTTCAAGTGGACAAGGTTGTGGTCACTGAAACCCTGGTTGGGCCAGCCATGCCACATCCTACCCTTCTACCCCCTATCAAACCCTTGAACTCCCCCAACATTGACCTACCCAATACCATGGTCGACCCGTGTGCTAAAGACAATACTAAGACCGTCAAGAGGCTTGTAAGGAAGAAAGGAAAAGGTGATACTGGTGTCAATATTAAGGGAAAGAAGAATGCACGATGGATAACTAGATGTGCTAGGAACAAGCCCAAACAAAACTATGATCAGAAGCCTATCATTTTGAGGGAGGATTCAGACTCTAAGATTGAATGTTTCTTGACTGAGGAATATCCTTACTCTCATGGACTCTGTTCTGTGTAACCTTGTGACTATGTTTCCAACCTACCTCTGTGCCTCATAATGACCCTAACTTCTCGGGAATTAAGATTGGCAGTGAAACCCCTGGTAACTTGAACGAACCCTCACCTATAATGCCAAGGCCCAATCAACCCCCGTGTACTCAATGCAATTATTGGATTGAACGTTACTACATGGATGTTCCCCTATTGCAATCTAAGATTAAATCATTAGAGGAACGAGTTACTGTGTTGTCAAAGGAGAACGACAAGCTACAAGCCAACGAGAAGAAGGAAAAGACTACGGGTTCAATTGTCTTCAGAAATGTTGAGGCAGCTACGACCTTTGACAACTCAAAGTTATCCTGACCGAATCATTTTTCTACAGCCCAGGTATGTATTTCAACATCGATTTTGAATGATTTGGTTAGCCAATTGTGTTCGCTCCCATTTAGTTCTGTTTGTTTAAATAGATTTAAAAACAATTTTGTTATTTTGAATTCGATTTGAATTATGTTTGCATTGAAGATTTGTTTGCTAAAATCGTATAACTATGTTTTGATTGAACCGATTTAACACGATCTGTTTTCTCTTGAATTAGTATAACGATCGTGTTGGCCCTGAGTTAGTTCGATTAAGTTATGTTTGGTTTGATCCAGAAAAGATTCTAATGTTTGAATTAGCATAATCTTTTGTGTATGCGATGCATTAATATCAAAGATTGGTTTGATAAATAAAATGTAATCTATTGATTCGAGAAAACAACTCTGTTAGTTTTGGATTTAAAAACAATTATGTTAAGTGTTGGATTGACATATTGTATCTATATTGAATTCGTACCAAAGATTTGTTTGATATTCGTTTATAGTCTGTTTCGATTGAAATGGATTCAATTACGATTTCATTTGTTTAGATTTTGCATAAAAGTTTTGGTTTGTTTTGGCGTGAATGATTTGCTTTGTTTTTAATTGGTAATTAAATATTTGTTTAATAGGTCAAATATATTTTTGTTATCGTTTGGATTGATTTAAAACGGTTTTGTTTGCAAATAAGACTAGCTACAGAATCGTGAGATTCTGTAGCTAGTATTAACATTTAGATTTTTGTTAATTTTACAAATAAAACATTATCTAAACTTGTTTATTCTTGTCCACCCACATGTACCTAGGAATTTCAATGGAAAATTGGACATGTTGTGGCAGTTTAGAACATGCTTTTTGTGATATAGTTTGGTTTTAAGTTGTTAGTTATAGTAAAAAATAGATACTTGGGAGATTGTTCCCATATTTTTTGTAAATTGTTTTTGATAATTCCCACAGGGATGTTTTACCCTGTGGCCTTTATATACTCATTTATTTTTTGTAATGAACCCATCACTATTGGGAGAACAAAGACTATGGATTTATGGTGATACAGACTCGAATGGAAGTGGATCTTTTGTAACAGCTTTAGCTTTCAATTTATCATACCTTCGTTCAAGTTTTGTGCATTTTAATTTGTGATCAATTCATTGACTACTTTAGATATCAAGACTTGGTACAGGTTAATGCGTTGTGATTTAAATTCTATCCATATATTATGTATCTCATTTTTAGTACAAAAATTACTCTGTTTCAATTTAATGAATAAAGGTTTATCTTCTTCATTAAATGAATTGTTCTGTACAAATCTTCCCACAGGGATTTATCTAACTGTGATGATTTGTAAATTATAAAATTGATGTCGTTTTATGTCTTGTTTGTTCTATCATTTATATTCAAAGAGCATTGCTACTTCTTGTTTAGGAGAATCTTGTGGAGAATCTGGTGCGGGTTTCCTCCCATCAAACAGATAAATCGAATACTGTGCACAGGAAAAATAGGAATCGTTACTTCAGGTTAGTTCTTTATTTGCAATTTAATAGTTAATAAATTCAAGAATTCTCAGTAATTTAGTTAGATATATAGTTCATATTTACACATTAGGATTGTTATTTTAATTGCTCAGCTTTAGATAGTTTTCATTTCATTCCTTTCTCATAAAAATTATAAAAATCAAAAAACAATAGCTTCGTTGTTATTTTATAAATGATTTTTGCAAGTTTCGATTAAAATTTGTATTCTGTAAATACTTTACATCTGTAATTAAGATTTAATTATGTTGATAGCTGAACATTTGATTTCATAGAATTATTATCGTATAATATTAGTTAGTAAACTGTATATATGCTTTAGATCTATATATAGTTTGTTGTAGTTGTTTTTTCTCATTTAGATTAGTCCCTTTAGTTTTAGTTTTCTTTCATTTTCTTAGAACTTAGATTGGCCAACGGAGCCGCTAAACCCATCAGGGTGGATCATCCCAAATAGCTTGGGTTATTTAGACAACCCCGGACCGGATCCACTCCTCCAGTTGATGAGTGTTCATTTTCTCCCTTCAATATGGGGTTGGGGGTGAATCCTCGAATAACTCATCCAAGAACCATGGAGGCATCGGGAGTGCCTTGGATTCGAGAGAAATGATATGAAGAATTTCTAGTGGCAAGGTAAGGTCAACTATTGATTCTATAGGGGTTTGAATCATGGTCAATTTGCGTTGCCTGTATTCAATGATTATAGGACATTGGTATGTAAAATGATCTAAGGATTCACATAGAGATCAAGGGCATCTCATACATTCATTGACTGAATTCATGACATAATGGATGTCAATGATTTTTTGTAGGGATGATGTAGCTAGATTGGGTACGTTATGGAAGCGTTGGTGTACTGTAGCTAATGTCTGTTGGAAGTGCGACAGTTCTGGGAAATGGTGTGTGTATTGGCCATATTCTGAACATATAGAGCAAGTCAATTTGGTTCGCAGCCCTTTATTTCTTGACTGAGGGGCGGTAGTGGCATTACATGCTACAGTGGCGAGCGTTGATGGTGTTTGATTGAGTGGAATCAAGTTCTGTAACTCGGGTAGAGATGGGCAGTTGTTGGTTTGGTTTCCATCTTTCTCACATAGCACGCAAGGGGGTTGGATGTGTGGGGGAAGTGGAGTTGTGGGATCCTTCTTCTTTCACCTGCCCCCAGCTATGGCAGGGAGGGTAGTGAGTGCGGGTGTAGAGGGTATGGTGGGAGTGAGTATGGGAATCGTCATCAGGATTCCTTCCGTTTGGGGGGGAAGGGATGGTTGAGGGACCATCTCTGGTCGATGTAAATACCAAACTAGAATTTCTAACACCATATTAGGTAGGGTAAGAGTTGCGGCTACTTGGAAATCTTCTACACCTGGTGGAGGGTAAAAGAAGGGGATTTGAGTAATGGATTGGGGAACTATCTCCCAAACTGGGATATGGCCTTGGGGAGAGGTGAAATTGTGGACTGGTGGAGTTGATGACTTTGCAGAAGGCTCGTGAGGGGGGAGCTCTGTGACTAGTGGGATGTCAGATATTATAGAAGCCTCCCTAGGAGGAAGGGTATCCTCTATGTCAGTTCCGTTGGATGATATGACGCATACTTTATTGGAAGGATGAAGGAGCGGTGGTGCACCATGGTAAGTTCCTAACAATGATGGCTCTTTGAAAATTTTGGGACCCATTTCGATGAGTCAGTATGCGTCGTGACTCATGTGGATGAGAGGGAGAATGTTATCGATGTTGGCAGAAGGGTTAGGCTCGTAATGTGAGACTTGGTCAATGGTAATGATCTTCCCATTATGGGGGAACATCATCAATCGAAAGATGGAAGAGGCAATTTCCTTCATAGCGTACATGTAGCTACGATCAAATAGGATATTATAATCCAGTGGGGCATCGATAACTTCAATGTTGATGAGAATGGTTTTGCCCCCGAGTTCTACGGGGACATTTTGGAAGAGCCCTTCAAGAGACGATGGTCATCAATCATAATCTCTTAAGGTAATGGCAGATGGTATGAGTTTGGGGGAACCAAGTTTATTCCATACATATTTGGACATAATGCATGTGGATGCACCTTCATCGATGATGCACTGATGAACTGTAATGTTCCAAATTTTTACTGGGATTTGAAAAGAGATTAGAGTGGGAAGGCGAGGTTCTCCACTATCGAGATCAAATGTGATGAGTTGAGTATCCATGGGGTCGACTGCCCCCAAGGCAGAAAGTAATGATTTCCACTGAGTGGGACAAGTTTGAAGGACCTCTAAGACTGACATGGCAGTCGAGGATTGTGCTAAGTGATCAACCAAACTGTAATTATGAGCTGCCCTAGCTTGGGGGTTGTGGACATTCCTACACAATGGGATGCAAGGGATGTGAAGAGGTGTTTCGGCAGTAGGGTGGGGGAGTGCCAATAGGGGTCTTGTTGGTGTTGGGTTTGTTTCTAGGGGAATGGGAGGAGACTCAGCGGGTGCACGGTATTGATGATTACATGTTTGAAGAAGGATTTCTTCCTCACTAGTGAGGAGGATGGTACGATCTATGGGATTGTTTGGATTGAGGTACTGTCCCAACTGTGGTGGGGTAGGTTGTGTGTCTTGTTGGGTGTTTATCACACCCTAGTGCAGAATGGGATTCTGCAATACGGATGGGGGGGTTGTTGCACGTATTGTTGTGGGGCCTGTTGAGGGGCAGGTGGTGCTGGAGGATGTGGTAGACTGCCTAAGTCTTTCATCCATTTAAAATCAAGGATTTGGGGGAAATGATGAGTATAATGACCGAAATCACCACAAAGGGAACAAGGTAAGGTGGTTTTAATAGTATTATTATTTCTCCCTTGATGCCTGTTGTTGTTTCCCCCCCTAGGGGTTCTGATTCCCTTGATTCTGATTTCCCCCAGTAGGTTGGTTTTGTTGGGGTTGATTCCCTTCTTGAACAGGGTTGTTATTGTTCCCGTTTCTTCCTTTCTTTTTGGCATTATTTGATGGATGGGTCGGATTTTCCATATTCAGTTGTTCAAAATTTTGATATTGTTGAACGAGAGAGGGTTGAACAAAATTCACTCCAGTGTGAGGGTGTGGGGGTGCCATGGGTTGTGGAGGACCAGGGAATGGAAAGTAGGGATTCTATGGGAGTTGTGATCTGTAAGGTACGTAGGAAGGTGTGGCACTTTCTCTAGTACTTAGAGTATAAGCTAAGGTAGAGGGGGTACCAGAACTTGTTTGGATAGGTGGGTGTAGTGGGGGTGCCGGTGGTGGTCCACTGATAGGTGGAGGAATCGCAATAGGGTATGGTTGTTGATAAGGGGGTGGGGGGTAATAAGAAGTTCCCCCATATGCCAGCGGATATTGAGGTGTGTCATACATTGGTGGTGGTTGGGGTTGAGGACTGTGGTGTGTGGTATTACCAATCAATCTGTTTATTGAGTGAGACATCACGGGTTTGTCTTGACCGAATGGAAGGGGTTTTGGGAGATCAGGAAGTATTGTGTATAAGTACCCTGATTGTGAATAGATGAGGTCATATTGTTGAGCCTTACTGATGGCTTCATCTTCGGATTGAGGGAAGGTGGAAGCTACATATTTACCAAGAAGAGAGATAAGTGATCTGAGAAACCAGTCAAGACACTGTTGTTTGGTGGTTTCGGCTTTGCACAAAATACGTCATCTATGCCACTCTTGAATATGATCAACGATACGTGTGGCTTAGGTTTATTTGAAATTAGAGAGTAGTTCAAGACCATTGTCATGGCAGATTGGTAATTGGAAGAAGGTCAAAAATTCTTTGGCCAAGGACTCGAAAGTCGCATGTGACCCTGATTTTTCATCTACATACCATTTGGCAGATGGGCCAGTGAGTGTGCGTTGAAATAATCATAGTCTGATGGAATCATCCATAATGTTGTTGGAAGAGCACCATAGGTGGAAAGTCATGACATGGTTGGCAGGGTCATCTCCTACCTTTCCTTCAAATTTGGGGATGTTTGAAGGTAGCTTGGTAGGCATTGCAGACCATGTGGGGTCATGCAATATAGGATCATTTGTGAGTTTTCTTAGATATGGTATGTTAAGAGAGGCCAAATATGGCATCTGTAGTGGGGGAGGAGGATTAGCTCCAGCCATGGTGTGGGTGTTTTGTGAACCTGACCCTTGAGGTGGGCTAGGTGGGTTGGTACTTCCTCCTTGAGAGGAAGTTGGCCCCTCGCTTTCGTGTAAAGGAGAGTGAGTGGATGAGGGGACTTGGGAAGTGGACCCAAATAATGTGGAGCCAAGCAAAGGTTATCCTAAAACAGTGTCACTCATAGGGGTGTGTAAAGGTGGTGTCGATGAGTTGGCAAGACTAGGAACTCCCCTTAAAATAGGAGGGAGGTTTAGTAAGCGTCTAGAACAATAGGGGTTCTGTGGGTCCCCTATGATGTCCAACTAGCTGAGTGGATGTGTGAAAAATGTGATGAGAGAAAATAAACAAGAGCCTTTGTTGCAAATTTTGTACTTTACACAATCCATATATCTAAATCAAAATGTAATCAGAAGTGCATCATACATAAAGTGTTTTGAAAAAGAAGCATATATGTGGATAAGTGGGTTTTTTCCACGTGGGGAATCAAAGAAAACAAATTCTCGTGTCCTAAAAGACATAACGTCCTTCCTCTCAAATAGCACTGGACTTTCCAATAGTACTCAACAATGGGGTATGAAGTCACTGGAAGAGAAACTAGTGAAGGATGAAATAATCAGTTATAATGAGGGGTAAAGGGGGCATATCCTAAAAGAGCTGGTGATATTTCCCAATAGCCACACAAAAACCGATCAAGGTGCAATTGCAGCCCATAATTTCCACCTGGGTAGATGTCCTAAAATTTGGTCACTAGGTACCTCGGTCAAATTGTGACATTTAGATTTTTGGCCTAAGAAATGGGTCATGGGATGGATCCCGTCCAAGAGGTGGGTGCCTCAAGGGGGGACACACAGAACAACTGAACCTCAGCCTTCAACCCTTCACGGGTATCTCCTTGCCTTATGGTGTTAGGAACACTTGACTTGGAGGATTTGCAGTTCCCTATTTGACAACTTCTATTGTTTTGACAATGTGAGAACCAGATAATGGGGAGTTATTTGGATGCCTATCCCCAAAATCCTACCTAGACTAAAAAATTTCTTTTGGCACCTCCTGTGGAGGAAAACTTAGTGAGTTTATAGAAAAAAAATTAGATGTATTTGTTTGAGAGGTTGGGGGTGTGAACCAACCTAATTGAAATTAAATGGGAGTGGATAGTTTCGTCAAGAAAAGGGTGGGGTGTTTCAGAATCCCTTTGGAGGAAACTTACTTTGACCTCCACATTTCGAGAAGAAAGTTATAAGTGAATTTTATGTGTGAATGAGTGAAAGTGTCCCAATTTTTTAATGAATTAGGTGTCACCTTGTTGCATGTGGGATTTTCTTGGTCCTTATAAGTGTTGATTACCTAATTAACTAAGTGTCTTTGGTACAAACTTGCGTAATTCAAAAGTCCCTAGGAAACTAGAATGTGGACATGTGGGTCCTTTACTATCCCTTTAACTCCCTATTGTGATTTACTCTAAGAAAAGATTTGAAACTATCCTAGATTGTGATCATGTGGGCATGTATGGGCCCATTACAAAACCTTTAATCTTCCCTAGTGATTTAATCTAAGAAAGTAAATCTCAACACTATCCTATCTTTGTAGCATGTGGGCATGTATGGGCCCATTACAATCTTAAGATGTGTTCAAAAAATAAACTAAGAGGAGTCCCAAGAGGGGTTGTTGTCCTCTCCTAAACGTTTTAGTCTTTTTAAGGGAGATGAAATTGTCCTACAATCTTTTTTTGATTCTCAAGGTTGCTTGGAAGCACGAGAGAAGAGCATACTAAGCAATTGTTATCCAACTTCTAGTCCCAATGCAAGTTTTATGTGATTAGAAATGATTCCAACTTATACTTTTAGTCAAGCAAGACATCCATGTGGCGAAAATGAAAGGAAAAGAGGAAATAATGATTTTAAACCCCCTAAGTGCCTATGTGTTTTAACTAATCCCTTTATATGAAGAGGGAATTAAGTGTGGTGCAACTTACAACATGCATGAAATCACTTTTAAGAAGGCTAAGGGCCTTCCCCAAATCTCAAAAAACCTTACAATGTGTAGTTTTTTGCATAGGTTCTATTAGCGATATTTCTTGTAAGGGGGTTAGAATGCAAAGGAATGGGTCAAAAACCCACTTGTCCTAAGTTTTCGATGTAAATGTGCCATGGTAAGCAGTGAACAGATCTGGACGGCGTGCATCCGCGCGCCCAAATTAACGACACGCATGAAATTCCGGACCCCCCTTGATTTTCTATCTTTAAGTGGGGGGGGGGGGGTCCGGAATCACGGGCACAACTCTCCAATGGTCCAGATTAGCGTGCCTGGATCAACGGAGATGAAGACCATTCTGGACCCCCCCTGCCTTTCTACATTTAAGCGGAGGGGGGGGGTCCGAAATCAAGCAAACAACTTTCGACGGCTGAGATTATAGCACCCGAATCAACGACGCTCAGTCAAGCCTCATCCTTCTCAGCCGCCCTGGGTTTAACTGGCATGGGCCATCCCCTCATCATGTCGTCATCCTTTCCGCCTTTATCCTGCCACTGTGTGTCATCCATCCACCTCTCCTCTATGGTCCGCGTGGTTTTCCTCCCTTCGTATCATCCACACACCATCTGACACGCGTCTCCTTCCCTTTATGTCAGCCTCCCCCTAAAAGGTATCCACCACACCTATTCTTCCACCTCCTTCTCTTATCACATTTTTCCATGTGTCCCCCTTTCAATCTCTCCCTCTCTCCGCCATCGTGGCCCCATCACTTCATTCCCGTGTCCCACCTTCCACGCTGTTCTCCCCTCATATCCTTTGAGCCAGTCGGTTATTCCAAGTGACTGCATGGGAGGCCCTCCACGTCCAGAAGGTGTCGAGTTGGTCGGGCCATCCTCAATCCCTATGTTGCAGTTATTGAAGCAGTTGGTGGTGGTTATACATCTCCTCCTCCATAATGGGAAAGCACGGCCATGAATTTAAGGCACGTCGATTCGCCATTGGAACTGTCAAAGAATTAAGATTGCCTCTGACATAAGTTGCACGGTCCTTCAAATGTTGACTGTCAGAAGCCATGCAGACGCAAAGCTTTCAATGCAGTGTCTTGATTTCGCTGTTGTTGTTGTTTTGAGTATATGAAGGCATTTTCGTCATTTTTGTATCTATCGATGGTTGAGCGGAGCTCCCGGTTGTAAATCTTTAATGAAGCACTGATATTCTGGTTATGTATGCACTCTTGAGACTTCTTTCCTGATGAACGCCAGTTTCTTTTATGTCTTTGTTACACTGTGTTAGAAACGCTCGAAATTGGAGGATCTAGTCGAGCTATAGATGTTATAGGATGATGTTGGTAGGATCACTGTAGCAGTTATAATGTTTCTAGCCAGCTCCTGTGGTTTTCTTAGCACTGAGTGACTTGGAATTGGAGGATCCAGTCGATTCCTCCTCAGTTTCTTGAGACCCTGAGCCAAGCGGATCTTGCCTTCAGTGTCTTTCTTCTACGAATAGCCGTAAGCCTGTTGCCCAAAGCTGTTTGTTCATTTTTTCTCACTAAGTCTTCCACCTACTCACCCTTTTATCAACTTACTGGCTGAAGTTGGATCAAGACCTTCTTAGTCACCATATGTGCTAGACTTAGTCCCCAAGTTAGAGTGATATATCCTCGAGTTTTCCTCCATTTGATCACCCCTTTAAAACAAATCGTGACATTAACTGATGGGTGTCGGGCTCTTCTCCTGTAAGCAATCCAGGAGTGACTTCCGTCGCCAACATTTCTGGCGCCGTTGTCAGGGACGATGTTGAATATATTCCCTGGGATTGAACGACAAAGATCAGCTGATTCTGAAGGTGCATCAGATATCATAACTTGAAGATTGCTACTGTGCACCTGGCGACTCCATTGTGACAACTCTGCTGAGGAGAACCTGCACTATCAACTGTGGCTTCGAGAGGTAGACACACAAGGTCTAACCCACACTTTCCTTTAGCTACACCAGAAGATGACGCGGAAGCAGCGCACAGAAAGGGAAAGAGATATACAAAAGAAGTTTCCATCGATGAAACAGGTAATACACCTTCCCCTTCTATGAGAACTCCATTTTCTTATTCACAGCTTCCTAGTCGTCCTTTTTCGGAAGTCCCCCGTTCTCTAAATTTTGGGAGTGTTCCTGTTGAGTTTTCCCCTCCTGGTATGGTATCAGAAAGAGAAAGCCTTGTCACTCCCTTCTCCCCAGAGGTCTTGCCTCATCACAGGCCTCTAACGTCTGAAGGTTTCACCACCCCTCCTTTTGTTGTTATTGTTGCACACTCAGGTCCCTTTGATCTCTATATGTTTTCTCCGTTGTCTCCTCCGAGAATCTTTGTTCTGACATCTCCCGTCCGTACTCCATCTCCTCCAGTTTCTCCTCTACCTAACATCCCTATGGCCAGTGTTAATCCCCCTCCGAACAGAATGGATGCCATAGTCACTGCCAGATATGATCCTTTGATTCTACCCCAGCCTCTGAACCCTCTCCCTACTGGAGACTATATGAAATACATGCCCAAGTTTAGTGGGGAAGGGGACATAACTGTTGAAGAGCACTTGGCTGCTTTTTACAGTTATGCAGACAATCTCAATATTGAGAGTGAATATGTCTGGATGAGAGTTTTTGTCCAGAGTTTGGATGGTGAGGTGAGAAAATGGTTTAGGGGACTGGCCCCTGGATCTATTGCTGGTATTGAAGCCTTGGATAATTTTTTCCTGAGGTAGTGGGGAGATAGAAAAGATTACATGTATTATATGACTAAGTTTGGGTCTCTGAAGAAGATGGAAGGAGAGTCTATCTCAGACTTCTCCAAAATATTTAATAAGATGTACAACAAAATTACTGCAGAGATTAAACCCTCAGAGGCCTCTGCCCAAATTTCCTATGCTAGCACTTTTGACCCTGATTTCTGTCTCATATTAAGAGAAAGAAGAGCCACCTCTTTATCTCAGATGCAAGATGCAGCTATAGAATTGGAATCCAACATATTGGCAGCTGACAGACTGAGAAACCAGGCCGACACAGATAGAAGAAAGGAAAAATCGGAAGCCTCAACTTCCGGCCCATCATTGCCCCACTCTCAAGTAAATGAGCTGACCCGAGTTATGAACCTCCTTAAAGAAGAAGTGGAGAGATTGAAGGTGGAGAGGAAGCAACGTACAAGGGCCCTCAGAAAATTGAAAATAAAGGAGGTTTCAGAAGGCCAACTAATTTCTCTCCTCCAATCATGCACAGAGAGAAGGAAAGAGACAGAGACGACCAAAGAGTTCAGGCTCCCTTCCAAGACAATTTTGTGGCTGATGAAGAGGAAGGGGAAACAAACGAGCCTGAGCCTAAAATCCACAATGTGGAAGTCACTCCCCCTTTCCCTCATCTGACCCGATCAGCATATGAAGAGTCTCTCATGGATGGTCAGCTGAATGAACTAAGCAAGGGAGACAAAGCTGGCGGTGGTCGAGGCAGATACAACCTGAGGTCTGATAAAAGAACAGCAGCACTTGGTGTTCCTGAGTCATCCACCAGAGCAGAGAAGCTTGCCAATGAGATAGTAGACAATCACAAAGGTAAGAATACCCAGCCCCTCTCTCCCATTTTCCAAAATCATGTTCCCGAAATTAGAGAAATTCCAAAGTCTATGTCTTCTTTCAATTTCGAACATGAGATCCAAAAAATCAAAATTCTTGTGCCACTCACCGAGTTAATTAAACATGGGGAATTCAAAAGGTGCTTCTCCGACCTGTTGAACTCTGAAGCCTCAATCCCTTCCACAGACTTCATAAACCTCCAAGATGAAAGACCTGCAGTAGTCCTAGGTCCCATGGTAGAAGACAGAGATGATTCATCCCCTCCCTTCTACACCTCCCTGAACATACATGACAAAGTAATGCAAAATTGCCTTATGGACTCAGGGGCCTCCCACAACCTCATGCCCAAATCCATCATGGAAGAATTAGGACTAGAAGTCACCCGAGCCTATCATGACCTCTATTCTTTTGACTCCAAGAGGGTCCATTGTTTGGGAGTGATTAAGGACCTAGTCGTCTCTCTGTTTCAACTACCCATGAAGAGTATGATCATGGATATTGTGGTAGCCAATGTCCCCCCTAAGTTTGGTATGTTGTTGTCAAGATCCTAGATAAAGAGACTGGGGGGAACCTTGCAGATGGATCTCACATACACCACCATTCTAGTCTTTGGAGGGGAACATAGGAGACTGTACAGAGAAGCCCAGCTAGCCTACATTGTCAGTGATGAGGCCAACCCTACCAATCATCCCATCTATGCCTTGGACACTGATTTAGGCTCCAGTTTACTACAGCTCACCCACACCCCTGAAGCTTCCTTGTAGATCAGGAAACATCTCGTCCTCAATCAGGAGACCTCCCCTCCAACTTCCTCTGTTTGGAAGATGTTCTTTGATGGAGCTTCCTCCAGTATGGGTGCAGGTGCCGGAGTGATATTTATATCACCTTGTCATGAGACCATCTCTCTGTCATACAGGCTGGAATTCGAGGTCACCAATAATGTGGTAGAGTATGAAGCTTTGGTTCTAGGATTGAGAGCTGCGAAAGAAATGGAAATCAGGGAGATAGTTGTGTTCGGGGATGCAGAGTTAATTGTCCAGCAGGTAAAGAATAATTATCAGACCAAGCATCCTCAGCTCAGGAATTACAGAAATGAGGTATAGGATCTGGTTGATGATTCCTTCCTGGATTTTAACATTTCCTACATTCCAAGGGAGGAAAACGCCTCAGCCGACTGTCTAGATTTCATAGCCAGTGTGCTTGAAGCTCCCACATCGCCCACTGCTGGGTCTGATGTTGAAATAAAATACAGACCTTCTATACCAGACAATGTCAAACACCGGAAGGTATTTGAAGACGATCAAGAGATTGAGAAGTTTCTCCAGTCCATTGATGACTTTTCCGCAGTGCACATAGATGAGAATACTGAAGAGGAAGATGATCATCACCCTGGGGAATTTGTGAATAAAATTGTTGATCACCGGATCATTCAGCTATTGAGCAATCACATTCCAAGAGGACTGATCCCGTTAGAAAGATTGTTCGACGGGAATGATGTGGCAGTAAAGGGAAAGGTTTCAGGTGATGATGATGATACAGATGAATGCAACATAGGCACACCTGAGGAGCCAAAGTTTGTTAAGCTGTCAAGGAGTTTGACCGAGGAGCAGAGGATAGAATATATCAAGTTGCTAAAGGAGTTTTCTGATGTGTTTGCATGGACCTACAAAGATCTCAAAACATATGACACATCAGTCATCGAGCACAAGATCCCACTAAAAGAGGAGGCTAAGCCATTTAAGCAGAAGTTGAGACAGATAAATCCCATGTTGCTGCCTATCATGGAGAAAGAGGTAAAGAAGTTGTTGGATGCCCAGATCATTGTCCCCTTGAGATATTATGAATGGGTGGCCAATTTAGTCCCGGTGAGAAAGAAAAGTGGAGAAATCAGACTCTGTGTCAATTTCAGGAACCTGAACAGAAGTTCAAGGAAGGACAATTATCCCCTGCCCAACATGGAACACATTTACAGGGGGTCACTAGCACATCTAGGATGTCCATGATTGATGGTTTCTCTGGATATAATCAGATATCAGTCATGCCTAAGGACAGAGAAAAAACAACCTTCATCACTCCTTGGGGCACATTCATGTATGCCAAAACGCCTTTTGGACTGATGAATGCAGGAGCAACATTTTAGTGAGCCATGGACATAGCCTTCATTGGGGAAAAAGATAAGTTTGTGGTGATTTACCTAGATGACATAACAGTCTTCTCCAAGACTGACAAAGAACATCGTTGCCACTTAAAGAGAGTTTTCCTAAAGTGTCGCAGGTTTGGCCTTTCCCTGAATCCCAAGAAATCATTGTTTTCCATGCAGGAGGGGAAGTTGTTAGGCCATATAGTATCAATAGAAGGAGTAAGAATTGATCCTGACAGGGTAGAAGCAATTCAGGCCCTGTCACTTCCCAGATCTAAGAAAGAGGTCCAGGCGTTTTTGGGAAGGATTAATTTTCTGAGGAGGTTTGTTTCAAATTTCGCTTAGCTGGTAAAACACATAACATCCATTCTCAGGAAGGGACATGAAATAAGGTGGACTGCTGAATCCAGGGGATCTTTTACCCAGATAAAGAAAGCATTGACTGAGGCACCTGTGCTGATCAGTCCTGATTATTCTAAAGATTTCCTGATTTTCTCATTTGCCTCTGATGACTCAATAGCAGCAGTCCTATTGCAGAGAAACGATCAAGGGCGAGAGAAACCCATTGCCTTTTTCAGCAAGGCATTGAGAGATGCTGAACTAAGATAAGAGATCATGGAAAAATAGGCCTACGCATTGGTGAAAGCTCTCAAAGCTTTCAAAATCTACGTTTTGCACTCAAAAATCACTGTATATGTCCCTTCAACTTCTGTAAAGGACATCCTTATACAACCTGACATAGACGGGAGAAGGGGCAAATGGATAGCTAAGATCCTTGAATTTGACCTGGAAATTAAGCCCACCAAGTTGATAAAGGGGTAGGGTTTGGCCAAGTTATTGGCTGAATCCAATTACAAAGCTTTGGAGATTAACTACATAAATGAGCAAGCTGAGTCATCCAGCAGTAGTTCCTAGATCACCATACCCCTAGCGGCATGTCCCTGGTACAGGGACATCTTGTACTTTCTACAGGAATTAAAGCCCCCGGATGGACTCGGAAAGAGTAGGGTCAGAGATTTAAAGCTCAAAGCGGTCAAATACTACCTCATTGACCGAGCCCTGAATTGGAGAGACCCCCTGGGAATACTGTTAATATGTCTGGACCCACTGCAAGCCCAGAAGGTGATGTTTGATTTTCATAGCAGTCTCTGTGGAGGTCATCATTTTTGGAAGACCACAGCCCACAAAATCCTCCGGGCTGGGTATTATTGGCCTACTTTGTTTACTGATGTCTGCAGGGAAGTCAGGGCTTGCATCAAATGCCAGAAGTTCTAAAGAAAACAACAACTCAAATCTCTGCCATTAAAGCCTGTAGCAGTTTCAGCACCTTTTCAATAGTGGGGATTGGATTTCATCGGAGAGATTCATCCTCCCTCAAGTGGCCAGCACAGATGGATCCTCACCGCGACTGATTATTTCACCAAGTGGATAGAGGCAGTCCCCACCAGGAGCACTTCTCACAAAATGATCATCAACCTCTTGGAAGACATCATAGCCAGATTTGGCTGCCCAAGTAAGATTGTTACTGACAATGCCTCCCCCTTCAGGTCTGAGCCTCTGATCAAATTTTGTGAACAATTTGGGATTTCATTGTTTCACTCTACTCCATACTATCCTCAAGGAAACAGACTGGCAGAGTCCTCCAATAAAATCCTGATCAAGCTTATCAAAAAGCTACTAGAGGACAATCAGAAGGCCTGGGACTCAAAGTTCAAATTTTCTCTCTGGGCCGATCGAGTGACAACTAAGAATTCCCTGGGTCTCTCACCTTTCCAACTTGTTTACGGAATAGAGGTCGTTTTTCCCACTCAGCTTGCCTTACCTGTGGCAAATTTCCTCCGGGTCCTTGAAGGGGAACCTAATCATATACTTAGAAGGATTCATCAGATGGTGGAAGTGCAGCAGATTAGAGAACAGGTCCTGGACAGAGCCTACCATCATTAGCAGAAGATCAAGCAGGATTTTGACAGGAAAAACAAGAAGAAGGAATTTGAGCAGGGTGATCTAGTACTCAAATGGGATGCACCCAGGTAGGAAAAGGGAAAACACAGTAAATTCGATGCCCTCTAGATCAGGCCTTTCAAGATCCTTGAAGTATTTTCAAACAACACTTATAGGTTGCAGAATCTGGAAGGCAAGGAAGTTTTTGGCAGCCCAATAAATGGGCATTTCTTGAAAAAGTGTTTTCTGTGAGCCACAGTTGGCTCTTTGTGTTTCGTTTTGTACATATTGTTTCTGTTTTTTGTTTTTCGGACTAATAAATGAGTCCATAGCCCAACAACAAAGGTACTAAGTCTACAAAAGAGTTCTTAGAGCATCATAGGGACGACTCTATCCCCCATGGAGCCAGATGTTAGCGATATTTCTTGTAAGGGGGTTAGAATGCAAAGGAATGGGTCAAAAACCCACTTGTCCTAAGTTTTCGATGTAAATGTGCCATGGTAAGCAGTGAACGGATCTGGACGGCGTGCATCCGCGCACCCAAATCAACAGCACACATAAAATTTTGGACCCCCCTTGCTTTTCTATCTTTAAGCGAGGGGGTCTGGAATCGCGGGCGCAACTCTCCAACGGTCCAGATTAGTGTGCCCAGATCAACGATGATGAAGACCATTCTGGACCCCCCCCTACCTTTCTACCTTTAAGTGGAGGGGGGGGGTCCGAAATCAAGTAAACAGCTTTCGACGGCTGAGATTATAGCACCCAGATCAATGGCGCTCGGTCAAGCCTTGTCCTTCTCAGTCGCCCTGGGTTTAACTGGCATGGGCCCTCCCCTCTTCATGCCATCATCCTTTCCGCCTTTCTCCTGCCACCGCATGTCATCCATCCACCTCTCCTCTATGGTCTGCGTGGTTTTCCTCCTTTCGTATCATCCACACACCATTTGCCACGCATATCCTTCCCTTTACGTCAGCCTCCCCCTAAAAGGTATCCACCACACCTATTCTTCCACCTCCTTCGCTTATCGCATTTTTCCATGTGTCCCCCTTTCAATCTCTCCCTCTCTCCGTCGTCGTGGCCCCATCACTTCATTCCCGTGTCCCACCTTCCACGCTGTTCTCCCCTCATATCCTTTGAGCCGGTCGATTATTCCAGGTGGCTGCATGGGAGGCCCTCCACGTCCAGAAGGTGCTGAGTTGGTCGGGCCATCCTCAATCCCTATGTTGCAGTTATTGAAGCAGTTGGTGGTGGTTAGAAATCTCCTCCACCATAATGGGAAAGCACGACCATGAATTTAAGGCACGTCGATTCACCGTTGGAACTATCAAAGAATTAATATTGCGTCTGACATAAGTTGCACGATCCTTCAAATGTTGACTGTCAGAAGCCATGCAGACGCAAAGCTTTCAATGCAGTGTCTTGATTTCGGTGTTGTTGTTGTTTTGAGTATATGAAGGCATTTTCGCCATTTTTGTATCTATCGATGGTTGAGCGGAGCTCCCGGTTGTAAATCTTTAATGAAGCACTGATATTCTGGTTATGTATGCACTCTTGAGACTTCTTGCCTGATGAACGCCAGTTTCTTTTACGTCTTTGTTACACTATGTTAGAAACGCTCGGAATTGGAGGATCCAGTCGAGCTATAGCTGTTATAGGATGATGTTGGTAGGATCACTATAGAATTTATAATGTTTCTAGCCAGCTCCTGTGGTTTTCTTAGCACTGAGTGACTTGGAATTGGAGGATCCAGTCGAGTCCTCCTCAGTTTCTTGAGACCCTGAGCCAAGCGGATCTTGCCTTCAGTTTCTTTCTTCTGCGAATAGCCGTAATCCTGTTGCCCAAATCTATTTGTTCATTTTTTCTCACTAAGTCTTCCACCTACTCACCCTTTTATCAACTTACTGGCTGAAGTTGGATCAAGACCTCCTTAGTCACCATATGTGCCAGACTCAGTCCCTGAGTTAGAGTGATATCTCCTCGAGTTTTCCTCCATTTGATCACCCCTTTAAAACAAATCGTGACATTAACTGATGGGCGTCGGGCTCTGCTCTTGTAAGCAATCCAGGAGTGACTTTTGTTGCCAACAAGTGCGCAGGTCTCAGTGTAGACAGAGGTGCACTGAGCGCCTGTGCGCACACCAAAATGAGATTTTGGGCACAGGTGCATAGAATAGAACTGAACTATGAGTTAGGTGCATGTGCACACGATGCGCGTCTGTGGGCCAAAAAACCTATGCACAACTGACACACTGTCGTGAAAGAAAATTCTAGATGGAATTCTCCCAATTCAACTTGGAATTGGATGTTTTGTAGGTCAAATTGGGCTGGTTAGTGAACCTATAGGTTAAATAAACCAAAAGAAGAGCTATAAAAAACCCAAATGGGGTAGGAAATTGATACCTTTCCCTGGTGGAGTCACCAATCTGCACCTCTTTCATCACCTTAGTGAGAAAAACAAAGGTGCTTGCAAGCTTAGTTGGGTTTCCTAAGGAGGACAGCTGTAAGGAAAAGGGTTAGAGAAAGAAATATAAAAGAACAACTAAGAAATAAACTAAGAAATAAAATAACAACTAAACTAATGAGCATAGGGACATAAGGACAAAAGAAACAATAAGACCCATGTCACCAATGGTGAGGTTGATATTAGTGAAAGAAAACACCAAGCACAAAGAGTCCCTTCTTCCTCCAAGGGAGGGCTCTTGAACCCCCACAAATAAGCTCTTCTTACACTTTGAATGAAAACAGTGAAAATATTATTTGCTAATCCACTCAAGGGGTCAGATGGATTGCCCAATGCAATGGTGCTAGTATACTCTTGATGAGAATAGAGGATTCCTCAAGAGAATAGTAGCAGCATAACTTTGCTATTGAATTCCTTAAAAAATGAAGTGCACCCATGGAATTTTTATAGCACCTCTTTGAGGTATTGTGCAACCATCTTGTAGTGTGGAAAGAGGCTAATTAGGGCAATTTTAGGTCTTTGACCAGCCACCGAGTTGGATCCAATCCAGATTTGAGTGTCAAATCAACTTGGAAGCTGAACCAGAAGTGGGTGGGAGGTCGACCACTCTCATAAATGCATCTTTCTTAGACATGCATGGATTTTAGCGACCACAGTCACGCATCAAGCGCATGTGCGCTTTTCTTGCGTTTATGTTTGGCGCATGTGCGCGCACATCCTGTGTATTCATAGTGCACTTTAATTTTGTCACGGGTTGTATAGTTTTTGACCCTTTGGAAATTCTTTTGTGGTAATGTTTTTCCATGGGTGACCTCATAACTGTTTGATGTTGCTAAATTCTTGTAACCATTTGCGGACTAAATTTCAGTGATAACAAACATTGCTTGATGAGATAATTGAAAAAAAAATTCCAAAGGTACTAGAAAATCAAAATGTACAACAACAAGAGAAACAAGTACCTCAAACTCTTGCAAGTGTTGTTTGAATATCTACCAAGTTAAGTAGGCCTCCTTAACGATAATCTCCTTCATTGTATTATTTATTGTTGATTGATTATGGTGAACCATAAAGTTATGAAGAGGCAATGCAGGTAGCCACTAAAAGGAAGTGGTCGCAAGGCATGAAAGAGGAAATGGATTCCTTGGTAAATAACCAAACTTGGGACTTGGTTCAGTTTCCTGCAAGAAAAAGAGCATTGCAGAATAAATGGGTTTACTGGTTGAAGGAAGAAGATGGAGGAAAACAGTTGTACAAGGATATACTAGTTGTAAAGGGGTTTTCACAAAAAAAGGTATATATTTTGATGAAATATTTTCTCATGTTGTTAAAATTACTTCAATTAGGACTTTTTTAAATCTTGTGGAAATATAATATTTTCATCTTGAATAGTTAGATGTAAAAACAACTTTTCTTTGTGGGGATTTGGAGGAAGAGATTTATATGCAACAGCCACAGGGGTATGAGGTCAAAGGGAATGAGAATTTGGTATGCAGGTTGAAGAAAATCTTGTATGGCCTAAAGCAAGCTCCAAGGCAGTGGTATTTGAAGTTGAAGGGTTTATGACAGAGAAAGGTTATAGTAGATGTAATTTTGATCACTTTGTTTATTTTAAAAGGCTAAAAAATGGAAGATATATTATCTTTCTATTGTATGTAGATGACATGTTTGTTGCAGGGTCTAATATGCAGGATATAAATGTGCTCAATAAGAAATTATCTAATTCATTTGCGATGAAGGATTTGGGTGTTGAAAATAAAATCCTTGGTATAAGAATAACAAGGGACAGGCAAAATCACAAATTGACATTGTCTCAAGGTGAGTACATAGAGAAGGTGTTTGAGAGGTTTAGAATGCAGAATGAAAAACCATTTAGTACACCTTTTGCCAGACATTTCAAATTAACTAAGGAAATGTTTCCCAAGACATAGGAGGAGATAGAATACATGTCCAGAGTCCCTTATTCATCATCACTTGGAAGCTTGATGTATGTGATGGTTTTCACAAGACCAGATATTGCACATGCAGTGGGAGTTGTGAGAGGGTATATGAACAATCTAGGTAAATAACATTGGGAGGCAGTAAATTGGATTCTCAGGTATTTGAGAGGTACTGCTACTCATGCATTAAGTTTTGGAGGTTTAGACATTGTTTTATATGGATATGTTGATTCAAATATGGCGGGTGATAAAGATAGCAGGAGGAGCACCACATGGTATGTTTTTACTATAGGTGGAACAACAGTAAGTTGGATTTCAAAAATAAAAAAGGTTGTTTCACTTTCAACAACAGAAGCAGAGTATGTTGCTGCTATAGAGGCTAGTAAAGAAATTATTTGGTTACAGAGGTTTATGGAGGAATTGGGAAAAAAGCAAGAGAACAGTAGGTTTATTGTGACAGTGAGAGTCATTCATCTTGAAAATAACTCAGCCTTCCATTAAAATACTAAGCATATATAGCTGAGGTACCATTTCATATGATCCATCTTGGAAGATGGAAATTTGAAGTTGGAAAAGATACATACTAGTCAGAATCCTGCAGACATGTTAACAAAGGGACTAACCAGGGAGAAACTATGTTCCTGCTCAATTTAAGTTGTCCTTCAAGCATGAAGGTGAATATGATAAATTTTCCAAGTCCAAGAAGGATCATAGTCCAGTAGATACAACAGTGGTGGAGTTGTTGTGATCAATATCCAAGTGGGAGATTGTTGGTTGTGGATCTTGATTATCTTCCTGATTCAAAGGTCTTTGTTTACAACTATGTTTATATTCCATGAATATTGTACACCCCTCCATGTGAGAGGGATTTAGGGGGGGATTTCCCCCCCTGCAGGTTCTGACGGCCAGTGAGGGTTTGGGATGAATCCCCCGAAGGAAAAATTTCCTTGTAAATGTATATTGTAATTTCATAGTCAATTTGGACTATTCATTATAAGGTCACAAATCTGATGGTAGAAGTTATTTTAGGGATTTTTCCCTAGAAGAAAACCCTCTTTTATGAGGGAATTGAATTGTGGTTGTGCATGTGTGTGATTACGGTATTCTGAGAGAGGATACTATGAGAGAAAGAAGAGGAAGTTACAATAGGTTTGTTGTAGGTTGTATCCATTCATTTTGTTGGATAATAAAAAGGAAGGACCTAGAAATTTCTCTGGTGGACGTAGCCCACACTAGGTGAACCATGTATATGTGTGTATTTATTGTATTTTGTCTCTTCAATGTTTTATTTCCACATTTGTTTTATTTTATTTCTCTGTGATCCCATTTTTCTAACAATGTCTCAATCATGCCATACATTATGTACCATAAGATATCATCAATGAAGTGCCTCAACAAAGTACCAAAAAATCAAGATCATATACCCTCAAAACATGCATATATAAATACTTGTAAATCTGTAATAGACTAGGTACATGTGATAACATACTTGCAGTCCTTCCTCAACTTCAACAGCAAAAGAATAGCTTCTTCATCAAACTTTACCTTAGTCTCATGGGACTATTTTTTGGATTAGCCACAAACCCTTACTTTCAGCAAGCATAACTTTGTATTTGTAATGAATAAAGGTATAAAAATTGTACCCAATATTATTCAATATCTTCTCTACAATTCCTCCAAGTTTCACTACTTGGAACATCCCAGAAAAGGCGATATAGAAAAAATGGCAGACCTTGTTGAATTCTTGTTTATTCTAGAGAGAGAATTTGTAGAGCATGCCAAGTGTTGAATATTCGATATCTATATCTAAAAATCATACAAAACATATTAAGGATTGTAATATCTCCAATTCATTTAGTCTAACTAAATTTGGATCCTCTATGAATAAGTTATGATTGTTTTACCCAAAACATGTGTTTGAGACTAGTTTCGGGACTAGCCAAAAAACATATTTTCCACAGAGTGTATCTCAAAAAATACAATGACCCGGAAGCTAAATATTTTACCATGGGTACCTTGATATGTCTTCTCAAGCTCCTCCAATGTTGTCTATCTGAATCATTCTAGAAAACAGTTTATAGTGAAAATGGTAAGATGACCTTTAAATAACATACCTTAGAACACATCATCACAAGACTTCATCCTCCCTTGGAATTTATCCTTTCTTTACTTCAAATTCCCTCTAAAATTCACCTCAAAACTCCTTGGTTACCTCATATAAGAAAAATTTACTCACATAGAACATATTCAATATAATGTGTGTGAATGTACTTATGAGTGACTTATTGGGGTGTATACATACTTTTTCTAGGTAACCTCTTTCCTTAACTTTAGGGCTTCCTGAAATTTCTTGTTACAACCACTTAACCCTTTCATTAATGACTTGAAATCAATTATGGGATTCTTAACCCACATTGTAACCAATTAGGGTCTTCTTAACCCATATTTTGGGCTTCCAACTTCATGACCTCATAACTCCTCAACCGTGAGGAATCATGTGGCGTACCACCTATCACTGGAAATGACACGAAAATGACTATCCATATCTGAGTGTATTACCTACGGTTGTGGGTGGGAAATCCCCCTATGGACTAGAATTAAGGGTTCTATAATGCATGCAGAAATGACCTAAACTCTCCTACTTTTTACCATCATCCCAATCATAAACCCCATTATTCATATATAAATATAAGGTTAAAAAGATCAAGTTATTGTACCTTAGTTTCTATGTTTGATGTCGATCCTTTAATGTCCGGTCGCTCCTTGACTGCAAATATCCTCCCAAAGATGACGTGCATTCATAAATAGACAAACAAAGAACTCCAAACATGCATATGACCTATGAACTAATGGGTTAGAGATTCTATCAAAATATAATCAATATTAAACATTAAAAACCTCATATGGAGGGATGGGAAAAGTACTTATTTTATTAATCTCACAAGAGTAACTTACAATAGTGAGATCGGCCACTACTTCTCGAATATGGTCCTGGGATCCTCTTCAACTATGCTCCAACTTCTTTTGTATATGTTTTTCTTCACACAATGGTTGCGAAAGGTTGGGGCAAATGGAATGAAAAATCGAGTAGAGTTTCTTTACAATTAGTTTCCTCCTTCCAAATGGGACCCCTACCCTTCTTTTATAGGCTAGAAAGGACTAGGTATTTTGTCAAGTGACATTCTATGGGTGGGAAAATGGTTTAGGTAACTTACCCAAAACTGTGAGTTTCATCTGCAACTTTCCATTTTTCATGCTTTTGTAGGTATAAGCGGGTTGTAGTGGGTCAGCTAGAATATACATGTGTGCAGTAGTGGAGCAGGGTGTGTGTGCCTTCAAAAAGGGTGTTTTTAAGAAGAGTTGTTCAGTAGTGGCTTGGAAAAATATGTAAAATGAGATGGCATGATGCTAGGTAAGCATATCTGATGCAAATTAGGGTTATAACAGATGCCCCCTAATGTGTGAGGTTAGAAGAGCATTTGATGGATGAAATACATTATCAATCTTCACCAACGTACGAAACAAGTGAGCCCAGGGACCAAGGTTCAAGAGGTGCCATCTGCAAAATAAAAATTGTCTCACCAAGGTGGGCATACCCATGATCAAAATGAAATAAAATCATGGTTGTCAGTCAAATACACTGTAGATCCATGTCATAAAACTATATAAAGTGTAGCCATGAGAAATACACAGTGGATATACATCTTGAAATAAAAAAAAGATATACATGTATAGTATCCATATTCAAGAAGCGAATAAGGCTTGATGGCTAGAGATAAGGCCTTCAAAGTTCGAGCAACAGCTTCAAAATATTCACAACTCAGGTAGGAGTGTAATATGAGTGTATGACTTCACTACCCAAAGGTCTTCAATGACTTGTCAGGAACGGACTAGAGGATTTTGATGATCAGGCTGACGGATTCATGGATTTCAAACAAATACTTGATTGGGCTTTTGAGATGGTCAAGAATGATGGCAAGAGACAATCTACAAAGGGTTTGACTCAATCTTGGTAATAACTTCCCTTGGACAATAGCATGACAAAACATGAGACTCGGGTAGCATGGTATTTGACATAAGTCTACGATGCAGGAGGCAACAAAAACTCTCCAAATGTTTGGAAGAATAACCAAATGGAGGAGGACACATTTCTATGTAGCGAGAATAGCTTCCTAAGGTCATATTAAATCCCAAGGCTTGACAAACAAACGAAAATATGTGCTTTGTCCAAGGGTGACTCATTGTGTTGCCAACAAAAAGAAAATACTTTTCCCTTCCTCTTTTTGGGGTATATTTGATTTCTTTTGTCTTTTTCAATAATTTTGGAAATATTGAAAAAGAATAAAAGAATGCTACGTTACAAAGGAGGATCGAGTGTCATAGACATACTAGTTCCAAGTGCAAGGAACACATGGATGCTCAGAGCAAAGGGATATATGTAGGAAAAGGACACTCGGGAAAAATCCTTCGTGGGCCAAGGTGTCAAGACACAGAAGCAAAGTGATACAAGGCTTGCATATAAGGCATGATTCAAATGGTTTAGTTGAGAGAAAAATGCAGCCAGAATTAGGCCAAAGACACAGGTATGAAAACGAGATTAATAAGACACAATGGTAACATCCTTCAATGTGATTTTAATGAGCCTAGAGAAGGTAAGCTCGACGGTTTTTCATATTTAGAGAGTCCGAAAAAGTGTAAAAGGAGACTCCACTAGGGTACCTTTTTCGAAGGTAGTCTAGTCAGTTTGGAAAAGGGGTAAATTAGCACCGAAAAGACATATATTCAAAACCATTTTAACGAGTGTGATAAAGACAAGATCACTCGGCAATTTTTTCATATTTAAGGAGTCTAAAAAAGGCTTAACTATGGACTCCGTCAGGAATGTTCTTTTGGACCATTTTAACGAGTGTGAAGGAATAAGGTCACTCGACGATCTTTTCAATTTTAGGGAGTCTGAAAAGAGCTTAACTATGGACTCTGTGGGGGTTCCTTTTTTGTAAATGTAGTCCCTCAGGCCCAAAAAAAGGGTTAAAATCATACCTGAGAATACTCTTCTAGGGAACCGAAGCTCCTAAAGTATACCTTTGTTCGCACAGTTGACCATATGGACCAAAAAAAGGGGTAAAATACCACCAGACATACGTACCTTCAAATTTCATTTTAGTGAGCATGAAGGTCAACAAGGTCGCTCGACAATATTTTCATTTTTAGAGGGTCTAAAAAGGAATTAAAAGAAGACACATTATGTTTTGTGGGAGTCTCGAGGGTGAGGTCAAGAGTGATAATGCATCATGCAAATGAGGTTCAAACTCATAATCAGGATAAAACTAACAAGGACTCCCAAGCCTATAGTCATTAAAGATGGCATGGACGCGAAAATGCAACCAAGATCTATCTAGGGCATCCATGAAGGGTTAGGCTCTACCACTAAAATACAACACTTCTAAAGTAGCAATGATGGTTCCATGTCATAATTTGGTGGGATCGATCCTATGGAAAAGCAAAAAAGGAAATGAGGTGCAACAAGTAGAGGTGGAATCCTAACTTACATGCACAAAGTTGGAAAAATACCTTTTTACCAAAAGACCTTGAAAATGACCCAAATCTCCAAAAAAAATCCCAATACCCAAAGTACCACTTATTGTAACATCCCCTAAGAAACTCTTGAATCATTTTCAGGTTAGAAGAATGACAAAAAGGTCCAAAAAATGACAAAAAGTGGCCAAAAAGTCTATAAATAGAAGCTGGTAGCTCATTATCACTATTGCTAATTGAGAAATTGACTAAAAAGCCAAAAATACCCCTTTGTGAAAAGAATTGATTCCAGGAGCTTCAGTGGACAAAACAAACTTCCACTTGGACCAAGTAAGTACATATTATCCCCTCTTGCATTTCAATTTTTAAATTATGCATTTCTTTTAGTTTTTTGAGGGGGTGTTGACCTTTAAAAAGGTTAGCCATACGTATATGCGAGTTGTCCTATGACAGCCCACGTGTGCACGTGTGCAAAGGAAAGACTGCACATATGCACACGTGACTATGTGTATTACAGCCCATGTAAACCCTCTAAGATGTGGAAAAAGATAAAAAAAAATGCAAAAGATAATCTCTCCTAAACTTGTAAATTGCAGGATGTATGTTCATTGGAGAGAGAGAGAGAGAGAGAGCATGAGGACATTGATTTTCTGGTCGGTGAGGACCCTTCTTCTACCATTGTATTGGCTCAATATGGTATATTAAAGTTCTTCTAGTGTTCATTCATGTAGGCACAATCCAGGATAATGAATGCCTTGGTTGATTATTGGCATCCTAACGCAAAGGCCTTCATGCTTGAGGGGCAGTCGTTGACTCCAACGACTGAGGATATTTACTTCCTAACTGGCCTCTCAAGGAGAGGGGAACCAATCAATTTTTGCACTTTTCCCTCCAGGCCTCTCACCATAGAGGAGTTGATTGGACTCCACTTTGAAGTTGGTATAGACAAAATGGGCACACAAGTGTCGATAAACAAGATCTTGAACCTATCACTAAAAGTGATAGTTTTTCTTATTGGGAAGATCACTGGATCCACAATTATACATAAGGCTTCCCAAGTGCACATGAATTGTGTGGTTCAGTGCTTAAATTCACAAGTTTTTGACTAGAGTACTACTTTATTGGATTTCATGAAACAACAACTTACAGAGTGTCGCATGCGAAGGCATAGAAACTTTGGATTTGGGACTATTATGTGCTCCTTCTTCTTTGAGAGGGTACCTAGTCTTAGTCCGAGGGAGATAGTACAGGGGCACATAGTCTCTTCTCATTAGTATGCATATGGGTAGCATTTTTTCCACAACAAGGGGGAGGGAGGACTATTGAGGCCTTTAACGACAATTGTTTTGACTAGTGGTCTCGGCAGATCCCAACGATAGAGTACTATCCCTATGCCGAGATCGACTTTTCTAGGGACCCTAACATGGGCATACCTCCCAGAGTGGTACGAGGAGAGCTAGGTATGCTTGTTTTTCAACGTTATTTAATTTTTATGTATTTTTTATATATATCATTTTTTATACCAGAGTATCTAACACGTATGTCTCAGTTATGTGAAGACATGGGGCCAGTGTGTCCAGCAGACTTCACAAGGACTAGGCAGCGTCCTCGACCAGAGGCATGACCAGTCACACCCATTGGACCAGTAGAATCAAGGGGACCTCTACCTGGGGAGGCTAAGAGAGTTTTGAGACGGGTATAGCAGAACCTCACCGCGCTTACTCAGACAGTCCCCATGGCAGAGTTTGAGGATCTCCCACTGTCCATGCAAACTCACATTGTTGGGGTACCACGGACCTGGGTCCATCTTTTTCGGCATTTGGCTAACGCCATTTTTCACTATGACAAGGCCCACGAGCCCCTCCCTTAGCTTAGACTAGACTTCTTATGTGTCGAGGGCACCTTTTGTATATTTTTGAGGGCATAAGCCACGTGACTCTTTACTGGAAACCTATTTTTTGAGGTGCTTGCGCCCACTTATGTACTCCGGTGATTTTGCGATATATATATATATATATATATATATATATATATATATATATATATATATATATATGGATTTTTTTATCTTTTTTTGTTTTATGGAATAAACTTATTTACAAAAGTATTTGCATGTGTGTGTGTGTTCTTTTTCTTACATGTGTGCAAGATGCCAATCTAATATATGATTATCTAGAGTATATGTAACTTGATTTAATCTCCTAGGAACATGGATATATGTAATGTAATCAAATCTTCGTTCTAAGAGACGTACCCTAAGGAACCATCGGTGTAGAGTAGGATCATGAATGCGGTAAGCTCCATTTAACTGAGACACAACCAGTTGAGCATCTAAATAGACCCGAAGGTGAGAGATACCAAGTGACAAAGAGTCATGAAGCAACTCAATAACTATGTTGTACTCGAAGACATTGTTTGTGGTGTCACCTAAACAGATACCTCCTGAAGATAGCAACTGGTCATGAGGTGTGAAAATTTCCCAAGCTTTAGAGGCAAGCCTCCGAGTGTTCCAGCTAGCGTCGCCCACGAACCCAATAAACACTCTTGATTCACTTGACATCTGCCAAAATGAAAAAGATAGCATCAAAAATGACACATCCATAAAACCAAAAGACAAAACTAAAAAGTAATAGTACATAGACTATACATATGTTACAAAAAGTCACCCAAGGCGACCCACCTATGATTAACACTCCTTAAGGTAGAGCCCATTTCTAAGATCTGCCAAAACATTTCCCTCAAAGTCTACCAGATGATAAGTGCCCCTCTGTAGTACTTCTTTCACAATGAAAGGTCTGAACCACATGGGTTTGAACTTGCCTACCCCTAGGGGGTCCTTATCTTGGTCATAGACCAGAAGAAGGTCGCCTTTAGAGAAAATCTGAGGATGAACAGACCAATCATACTGACACTTGAATTTTTGTTTGTGAGCCTTGTTAGACAAGGCTGCATCACGATGTTGTTCATTGAGTTGTTCAAGGTATAGTAATCGCTCTTCAAGTGGTGAAGTGTCTAGAAATAATTGTACTTCCAACTTTAAAGATGGAATCTGGCACTCTATGGGCAAGACTACTTCCAGTTCGTAAATGAGTTGAAAAGGTAAGAAAATGGTTGCAGTCTTAACATACATTTGGTAATCCCATAATGTTGATTATAACATCAAATGACAATTTGACTTGGCCGAATTGATCCTCCACTGTAGAATGGTCTTAAGATATTTATTGACAACTTCCACCTGACCATTCTCTTGTGGGTAGTAGGGTGATGAATGTTCTTGCCACAACCCAAGATTTGATGTTAACTCTGTCATCATTTTATTCTAAAAGTGACAGCCATGGTTAGTGACAATCTCTCTTAGGACGTCAAACCTTGATATTATCTGGTTGAACAAAAAGAGAGTTGTTGTCTCCCCGTCATCGTTGAATGTTGGCATAGCTTCGACCTACTTAGTGAAGTAGTCTACTACTACGATGATATAGCGATGCCCCCTTGCTGAAGGGGGGTTGCATGTAGTGTAATCGATCCCCCATTTACTGAAGTTACCAACGCTAATAATGGGAAACATGGGAGTGGGGTGTGCCCTCATCTTCCGAGAGAAGATCTGACATGGGTGGCACTTCTTGATTAATGCCAGCCAGAAGAAACCATCTCATAGAATCTTTTGGGTTGTTTCCAACCCAGACAAATGACCACCACATGCTCCCGTGTGGAAATCATTAAGCACGATTTCCGCTTCTTCATGAGTGAGACATCGGTGAAGGATGCAGTCTACACCTCAAAGATATAAAGTGTCCTCGAGTATGAGATATTTCTTGGCCTGATGGCGTATACGGCGACGCTCATCATGAGAAGTAGAGGTGGGGTGCTTCAAATTCTAGATATATACAAGCACATATCCATACTAGGGGTCAAAATATGCGATCAAAAACATTTCTCCTTTGATAGGCAACTCGTCGGGTATAACATCACCTGATTCAACTGAAAGTTTCGATATGAGTTTTGTGAAGACCATCGACTTTTTGGATTTCGCTGAAACAAAATCCAAGTCGAATTCCTGGAGGATAACTAACCATATACTGATCTTTCCATCGATGACTCGTCGTGTCTATAATGATCCCCCCGACCAACCTGATGTCGAGGTACACCACTCCAGAGAAACCAATCATGCTCTAACGTCATTCGGTAACATTCACAGCCATCAGGTCAGGCCATGCTACTCTAGGGAACACTTTTGTTCCCATACTGTAGAACATACAATAGCATACCCAATAGTCAACTAAGCAATGCCACCTAAATTTACTCTTTAGACTACATGCAACTAAAACATATACATACAGCACGCTCGCGGAAGCTTTACATCTAAACATAAATATAAAATTACTTTTTGTAACATACGACTTTTATATTAAAATAACAGTAATTACCAATATGCATCATTTACAAGAAATTACCCATAAGCACACAAGCAATCATAGTCACATATATGATAAAATCACAACATAGGCATGTAAATAACAAAACAGCATATCCATATATCATACAATTGGTACTTATCTTAGAAATACTTTCACCAACTTCTTACAGACCATCCATGAACCTCCCAGCCATAGACTACATTGTTCATCACTCTCAACAGTGAATCACCTCCGAGCTAGGACTGAACTCCACCCAGGGTAAAGGGATTCCTATCTAGGCTAAGGCTCATGGACAACAGGAAAGACTCCATCTCAGGTGCTCACTCAACTAACAACCTACAACCTCCCATTCCCCACATGCCTGTCCCACCCAAGGAAGTGTGCCCCTTTTCTGCTCAACAGTCCCTTGGCTGCCCCACTTCCCTTCCAGGACTTTAGCAATAGGATAAACCGAAAGTCTCGGAGAGCTGTAGCTGCAGTTTAGCACCTACAGAAATCAATCCCCAACAATTCTCTCACTCAGAGAACTACTCATGGGCCTGACAACCCACTTCTTCAATCCCACTCCAAGCTTGTTATAACCCTAATTTTCACCATACATGATTACCTGGCATTAGGCCATATTAGATCGCTTCTTTACCAAAGCACTACTGGACAACTCTTTTACTGCACGCGTGTACACACTAGATGACCTAAAACAACCCGTGTGGACCGATAAAATCACGAAAAAAGGAAAGTTGTCGACGAAACACACAATTTTGGGTGAGTTAACTGAAACTCCTAGCCATGCATGGCCGAGGGTTCATCCAAATACCTAGCTTCTTCTAGCCTATAAAATAAGGGCTAGGGGTCCCATTTGAAGGAGGAAAAAATAGAGTAAATAAACTCTGCCCAATTGCATATTCCCATTGTCCCAACCCTTTAGCCATCCTTGTGCAAGAAGAGATACAAAGAAAAGAAGGTGGAGTACATTTGAAGAGGAGCCCAGGATCAGGATTCACGGAGCAGTGGTTGGTCTCGACATTGTAAGTTGATTCATTAAAGTTAATAATAAAGAAATGTTTTTCCTGTCCCACTATATGAGTTCTTCATAGTTCAGTAAAGATATGTTTGAATCTCTAACCCATTAGTCTATAGGTAAAATGCATGTGTAGTTTGTTTCTTGTTCTATACGTAGGTCAATATTGAGAGGATAGCTACCAACAAGTGATCAAGTGTGAAGGGGGATTGACATCGAACATCTGGAACAAGGTATGTTGGTCTAACCATGTATTTGCTGAAAAGGAATGGGGTTTAAGTATGGGGATGAAGGTAGAAAGTAGATTTCTTTTGGTCATATATGCATGCATAAGATAACCCTATTTGCTAATCCATAAGGGGATTTCCCTCACAACAGAATTGGCGACAATACTAGGGAGGTCTATAGGGTTCTTGGAATTTTATTTTTTGGGTATCTTTAAAAGACTATTTTTCTTGCCTGGTTTTTAGTTTCTTCCAAGTCTGAGCTAGCAGAGAGTCTAGTTTCCCATACTAGCTATCTCTGTTATCTTCTTGACTGTGTTTTTTTGAGACCCACAGAGGTACATGTGGCCTATATAAGTTCTACATGTGTGTACCCACGCCCTACTCTCTTACAGCCCGCGTGTAAATGATAGTTGAAGAAGTAGCAATAGCGTGTAGAGTCCAAAAAAAAATTGAGGCAGTTATCCTCTTCCCTGTCAGAATTAGACATTCTCAGGGATTTTCTAGAATTCTTTCTAAGTCTTGGTTGTTTGCAGTCTTGTCTTAGATTTGTTTGTTTTACGAATTTTTTTTCCTTACATTATGATGCAGGAGCATCGCCCATGACAAGCGAGCCAGCATGGAAGGCAATGAACAGCTAGACAAGTCCAGCCGAAACTTTTTTGAATTTCCATACAAGATGATGCGCCAATGTATAAATGATGCATTTATGGAAAGTGATTTTGTATATTGTATTGGACTTTGAGTGATACGCTCTCGTCCTTAATAGATAGGAGGCATTTAATATATTTAATGCTGGTAGATAGGATGTTTTAAGTCTATATTTGATAGTTAGATTTCAAGAGGGAAAATGGAGATAGACACCCTCATTGTATCATTGTAACATTATCAAGCATTCAGGAGAAGAGAAGAGAAAGTAGAGAATATTGTGTGAATAACACCCATGTACAGGCATTTGAATTAATAGAAGGAAGCTTTAATTCAGGCGCATGGTTTGTGTTGTTTTCTCTGTGTATTGATGTTATGCTCAAGAATGTTTGTCTTCTTGGTATACATTTTCTTTTATATGCTATGTATATGATTTCATGTTTCAAACTGAAGTCTGAAGAGGAGATGGAATGAGTTTTAATTGTTTCTCTATCTGAGCTAGGAGATTCCTGCAAGGTGTGCAGTTGAATTCATCCACAAGGAGTGCGTTAATGAAGGCTCAGTAGTTTAACTTTTGTTCTCATTCACCCAGAAGTGGAAGTGATTTGTTGAATTCATGCAAAGGGGTGCGCAGGTTGAAGAAGAAGTCTCAGTTGTTAATCTGAGCAAAGGATATTGAAGACTGCTACTGCAGAAAGTGCACAGAGTCGGAAGGATTCAACACTTGAGAAGACATTGAATGTCGAGCACAAGGAGTGCGCGCAATTTCCTCTGAAAGAATCAGAGTGGAAAAGCTCAGGAGGTATAGCACCTTCGTGGTATCGTTGAAAGAGAGCCCAGGAGGTTTGGGTCGAGGAAGGTTGAGCAGGAGTTGCAAGGACAGGCGTTGGAAAAGACAAGTTCTGAGAAAGACATTTAGCCTTCTCAAGAAATCCTCAAGGAGGAGGAATCGACGGTCAGGATAAGCAGAGAAAAAATACGTAATCCCGTCAGCCATTAGATCTCAAGAAGTTGTACCAGGGTTAATCCCGAGGAAACAGAGGAGTCCCGAAGGAGTCATCGGATATGAGGGTCATCGGGTTTTCATAGGGACGCGTGGCAGGAGATCTGGACGAGTCGGCATTTGGAGCATCAGTTTTTCCAAAGGCAAGAAACTCTTTCATATAGGAATCGCGATCTGTGATTTCCCGACACGATCAGAGCATTAATCTAAAGGACGCGTGTCCAAGGATCCTGAAGAGTTTGAGGTTAGGCATTTCAGGATTTTCGCATGCAAGGGAATCGTTACAATAGAAATCATGATTTTGCGATACCCGACAGAGCGACAGGAAAGTGGTGACGTGGAGGAGAGAGCTCGCATATGCATCAGGGTTCAGCATTTCGAGATTCTCGGTGATGAGAAACTCACGACAGGAGAAGTCGTGAAATCCCAAAACGCGACGGTCCCACATTTATAGCATTCAGTGGAGGACAGGTGTCATCGCAGGTCAAAGTTCGGGACTTGGAAGGGTCTGTGAATTTGTGCATTTGAAATCGTGAATTTTCGATACGCGATTTCCCAATCACCACAGGAGCATGGGGCCCAGGTTCTAGAACAAAGGACAGGTGGTATCAGAAATCAGAGGATCATAGATCCTGAGGACGTAATTTTTACGCTCAGTTTTGCAAAGTCCAAAACTCTGATAGGAGGAAAGGACCGTGGTCTGGTGGACTGGCAGGTCACATGTGAAAAGAGTTAGTCGGAGGCTAAGGGATGCAGAGGTACTATCGGAGATCGGGAGTCGAGTATTCGTAAGAGCAGTGAATCACGATAGTGTGAGTGTCGATTTTCCGGTCGGGAAAATTCTCGATAAGAGGAAAGGAAAAAATGGAGGAACTTTCATCGGGTTTTGGGGATTGGGAGACCCAATCTGGGAGTTCAAGACTCATGAATACGCGAAGTCTGATTTCCTGGTAGGACAAGGGGATATCATTAGGAGGATCCTTGTGGGTGTAGAAGAGTCCCGATAAGGGATTTGAAGAAGCAATTTAGCTCTTTGGGCCTAGGGAAAAGAAGGTCCTGCTGGGAGCGGACTTGTGGTGGCGCATTTGCGTCAGAGTGGTATCAGAGCTAATTTATTGTCTGTATATTTCAGGCAAGAGGAGTGAGGAAGGAAAGAAGCACTCTGATACACATCAAAGTGGTATCAGATCAAGAAAATCTCCTTGCTTTCTGTAGCAGAGAAGGAAAGAATATTTCACCATGCCGCCGAGGAGAGAAAGACAATCACCTGATCCAGAGGATAGGGGAAACCAGAGAGGCAGAGGAAGACAAGAAAAAAATACAGAAATGGAAAGGAATATACGTGATCTCTGAGAAATATTAGAAGATATGGAAGTAGTGCAGAGACGCACAGCCAGTGCTGGAGATCTGAGTGACTTCGAAGGTGAATTTGAAGTTGAACAACAAGGAGAAGTTATGGCCAAAGATGCAGCCAATGAGCGGTTAATTAAGGCTATCGCTTGGATGAGTTCAAAAACAAAAATGGACATTCCAGCTTATGAAGGGAGTCTGGATGCAGAAGAGCTTCTAGATTGGATCAGAGCTCTTGACACCTACTTTGATTATGAGGACATCGAAGAGGATAAGAAGGTTAGGCATGTTGTCACATGATTGAAAGGACACGCAACATTATGGTGGGACGAGCTTCAAGCAGATAGACGTTCCAAAGGCAAACAAAAGATCAAAAGTTGGGATTGAATGATTGCGAAGATGAAGGAAAAATTCATCCCAAGGGATTATCAAATCACACTATTCATGAGAATGCAGAACCGGAGACAGAAGCTGATGACAGTAAAGGAGTATACTGAGGAATTCTACAAGCTCAATATCAGAGCAAGTCATCAGGAGAGCGATGATGAGAAAGTTTCCAGGTATATGAATGGCTTGAGATATGATATCCAGGATGAGATGAGTATGACAGCCATTAGAATGGTGGAGGATGCGTATCAGATGGCATTGAAAGCAAAAGAAAATCTAAGCCATAAGCTAGCACAGCGAGGCCGAGGTAGGAGATAACCAAAAGGTAATTCAGTTGCCCAAGATAGGTTCCAGAAATCCAAAGATGACTGGAAGAAGCCTCAGACTAGAACAGAAAGAGGTGGAAGTTCACAGTGAGGCCAGCATGCTG
>ML797016.1:81951-99652 GCA_009831015.1 Picea engelmannii
CCATGAGTCATTGACCGGATAAATGAGTGTGTTTTTGGAATCACTGTGAACTCTTTGTCAAAAGTGATGGTCAGCCTGATGGTCCCCCTTCCCTGTTTGTAAGGTATCTGTGAGAAAAATCCCCCCCTTGAGCTAAGTTTCCCCATGATATGAATGCATGTCCCCAACTTGACACTTGTCATATTGGAAGTTACTTTTGTCCACTTGTCCCCAACTTTAGAACTTAGAATAAACTAATTATCCATACTTTATGTTTTAGGAAATATTAATATAATATTCCCTTGACTTTTGGCCCTCCCTTTCCCTAACTGGTGAAGTTTAGTCCCCCATCTCTTTTATCACGGTTTGTCTATGTGCAATGATGTATTTTATATTAATTATGAGTCATGTACAAAGTAGGCTCTCTAGCCTTTAACATCTAGGCATGCTGGCCTAATTCCAAGACATAATAATTTCAGCTTATAATACTGGCTCACCAACCTATAATGCATATTATATACACAAAGGTTCACTGACCTTAGCATTGCGCGCACTTAGTTACTGCATGTTGTATCCTCTGTCTTTAAGGTTGTGCGCACCTTAGTTAATGTGCGCGGTATTCATAAATGTGCACATTACATCCCTTTACTGCGCAGTATATGTGCGCACCATGCCATGAATGGTGTATTACAAAAATGTTCTCTAAACAACTCACTAGCTTAAATATACTTGGATTATATTTACATTTGGGCTCGGCTGTGGGATATTACAATCCCATCCCCTTATTTATGCACTGTCCTCAGTGCATCATGTACCCATATACAACAAAATTCTCAAAATTCTTCAAAAATATGTGGGTATTATGCCCGCATTGCATCCTCATGCCCCCAAGTAGAGTCTTCAGGTTCGTACCAGATACATTAGACCTTTACAAGCCCTATGGATAGATTCCGGAGTTGTTTGATTTTTCGATCCATGATGCGCACCGAATGCACTTAGAAAGCGCCTTCTTACTCCACCTGAATAACATTCCAATCAATAACATGATTAAAATCGGGTATGTTAGCGCTCTGTAAATTTTCTAGAGGTTGTTCGGAAGAAGAAATCTACGAGAGGTAACTTTATCCAACTGCTTTTGAAGCTGGGATCTATCCCTTCCAACTTCAGAGAGGGATCCCTCTATATGATTTAGATATGTTTAAAAATTTTAAATATTAGGCTAGATAAATAAATAAGATGGTTTTTTTGTCATAGTTTTTGTCGAGTTGGTTGAGACAGTCTACGCATCCATTGGGCTATGGGGTCCGTGTCTTAAAGATGAAATCCGAACCAGAAAAACAAAGGAACCTTTCATAGGGCGAGATAATATAATCACTGGATTCTTTAGTAGCATAAATGAGGAATAGCAGAAAAGATGAGAAAGACAATTACAACAAAGAATCAGTTAAGAATTTATTTATTGTAAAATGAGAAGATAAAGCACTTAAATCTTTTAAGTCGGAAACAGGGTATACGAGATAAATCCTGTAATGTTCGTTACTTCCAAATATTATATTTAGAAAACAGTGTGATAACAAAGTGAGAATAACATTTAACTTAGAGAAAAAAAATCACCAGTGAATACACGCAAGAATCCTGTAAAATGCCTCTTTGTATTAATGAGAGATCTCTTAAAAAATATTACAGTCTGATAGCTTGCAGGGCGTGAAGATCAACAACCCCCTATACTTCGAAAGATGAAGTATTTATAACTCAAAATTACAAACAATCCTATCATCAAAGACCGGGATGTGCTAAATCTATTTTTAGCCTAACTAACTTAACAAAGTTCAGAAATCTAGGAACTGCTTGATGATGTGTCACAATTGCATGTTGTTTTCTAGGTGAACCGTTGGTGAGGCCTCTGCATGACCTCATCTGACTGGATAAATGACTAGGATGGGACAACTCATCTGCTACTCAATCACATCACATAGTTCTTCCCATCGAAGATGACTAGGCACATTGAATTTGAGTAGCCTTCGATAAACTTCATCCATTTCTGTGTATTTGGCGAAGGTAGGTTTGGTGACGAAGATGTATAGAATCTCATGTTGAATACTGATATCCCATTGAAGAACATCTAGAAATGCCTTGCCAGTGATGGTGCCTTGAATTCCTGAAAACTTTGAATTGTCCTTAGCCACATCGGCTAGTCTCTTTTTGTAGTCTGGGAGTGTCATCAATTTGTCATTGATTACCTTCAAACTAGGAAGACCTTTCTTCTGTAGAGCCTCAATCTTACTAAAAAACCTTTGTACCCCTAGGTTTATGGCCTAAACCTTTTCTTCCAACTAAAGCATTAATCCTCTCTTGGTCAAAACTCTCTTGACCTCAAGGATGGTCTCTGTTCTATCTTCAATTTTCAGCTCTTCCAGCTGCTCCCTGGTCTTAGAATTTAGGAACTTGATGATTTCATTAGCTTGTGTGGGCATCTCTCCAAATTCCGATCTGATATTCTCAATGGCCTATTTTCTTCTCTGTACCAACTCATTTTTATCAAACATGATCTGTATCATTGGCCATATATCGTTCATGGATTTCGTGATGTTTGTCCAAACGCTTTCTTTAACTTCGGCCAGAGTTTTACCTGCCACTATTTTCTTCCGGAGCTGTTGTAACTCTTGTTTCAGCTAGTTTGACACCTTATTTTCCTTGGAGAGGTTTATCTAATAGGAATATTTGAGTTCCTGAAGGTTCTCAATCTCCTTTTTGAGCCTGCTAATCTTTGTTTCCTGCAAGTTCATCTTTTCCATAGATTTAGCCAATTCAGTTGTCTTTTCTAGAGATGTCAATGGATTTTTTGATGGGACGTCTACTACTGATGCTGTGCTCACTCATTAAAGTGGAACTTCACTCAATGGAATGACTTCCATTGGCTTCAGTTGTTCTTTCTCTTTTACCAGCTTCTCCATCTCAGCTTCCATTTCCTTTAGTTGTGAATTCTGCTCCATGATTAGTTTGAGCATCTCATCTTTTTCTCCTTACGTCTCTGCTATTTCCTTCACCTGCAAATCCTCTGTTGGTGGGAGTTTCAATTGTTTTCTTAAGGAGGCTATGTTGGAATTTTTATTTTTAATCATTTCCTCGGCTGCTTTCACGTTCGAGGGATCGTACCTGATCTTAAGGACCAATTCCTCCAAAGTCTTGATCCTATTGTCCTTGGCAAAGGACGATATCTTTTCCAACTTCAACTGTGTTTGGACGTTGTTCAGGGACACTTGCAATTTGGACACAGTGGTGGAAGCATGTGCCAGTGTATAGAAAATTATTTCTCCTGTTTGCTTGTGAAAATCCATCTGATCGGCCAGATGCACATCCTTAGTCTGGAATTCAAAGGTGGCCCTTTTGTAATCAATGATTACCTTTGGATCTGGAACCTGTGCTTGGAGGAATGCCATATGCATTTTTCCCTTCTCAGTGTCAAATGTCGATAGAAGCCTATGTTGTGCAATCGATGTCTGCTTCCAGAACTGGGCGCAAGTGCTACTGGTCAGGGTCTGATTCCTTTTCTTGATCAGATCATATTTTTCAAAGATGCTCAACTTCGGTCCTACCTTACCTAGCTGGGTGGTTGATGGAGTATCTGTATATTTCTTCGGCAACTCCAAGGTTATGATATGTTGGACGCTTGCACTGAGGGGTGGCCTATCAACCTTGGTCACGGTAGTAGACGGGACTTCCTTTTCCCCATTCGGGTCAAGAGATGAAATGGTTTTAGACCTCTTGGTATGCAATTGAAATTCTTCTGACGACACTTCAGTGACAGGAAGAGATAAATATTGCCTAGGCATTTTCTCTTTCAGAATCTGTGGTGTGGTTGTTTGCGATACAGTGGTTGTGGGATCATGTTGTTCTGCTTTGACCAAAGTGTTAGGTTCCCATTCACTCTGGTTTGCAAATTTCTCGACTTCGGGCCTAGATTTGTGGACATATGGGATATTCTTTTTTTTCACCCTCATCTCAGAGATAATCCCACACAGATCATAGTGCCATGTGAAACTCATGAAAAACTTCATTTCCTTCAGCAGCTTGTCTGCTTCCTCTCTGGTGCCACGATTGTTGAAGATGAAAGAGGCAATATGTCGTTTGATTCTGAGCTGTTGTTTTTTCTTTAGAGACACAAAATGAATATCATCAGAGTTTATCATCTACCTTATGTACTCTAGAGAAAAAATTCTAACAGGCAGGTATTTAGGAAGCTTATACGGGGCCAACGCGCACCCATATACTCTGATCTCAGTGTGATCTTGGTATAAATACCAATCACCAGTCTTTGTGTGATCTAAAATATGTAGGATCCTCTGAACTTCATCATAAATCCTAGGCTTGGGCCTGTCGCTAAGCATACTTACCACTGGGTGATAGAATTGCTCGATGAACTACTTGAAACTAAACTCTGTGGAGTTATGCTTGAGCAAGGAGGTTCATGCGGTCACTGCCTGAGGTCTGCCATCTCCATCCATGTACTGCCTAGAAAAGACAAATTTGTCTCCTTGGAAGAAAACAAACAAGTACGCCAGTATAGAAGAATACTGAAACATGCCTTCCGTGGAGAAATTGACAAACTATTCATGAATATTGTTCACCAGGAACGTGCTAAAGTCGAACTGGGTAGTGGGCTTCTCATCGGTGGAGAAAATGGATAAAAATCCCAGAATGGGTTCATCTACCCACTGATCTGAATAGTATCCCAACAAGGCGCATAGGGATGAGATGATCTGGTTTCCTTTGTTCAAAAACATGGAAGAAGGATAAGGTGGATTTGTAGAGGGAAATTGAGCGGATGGTGGGTGGAAAAGCTCAAATATTTGAGCTCTTTGGGGGGAAGTCATATTCTGGTATAATTCTATGAGAATTTCAATGTTAAAAGGTGATGCAGAGTCACCTCAGTGGATTTGCATCATTTGGTCGATGGTTTTAGGTGTGATGAGGAAAAGAATTTCTCCAGATGAGGAAATGATGGCTCTTTGCTCACGAATGTAGTGGGCTTGGAACTTGAGGGAAAATTATGGAAAAGGGTGAATCTGAGGAAAAAGATATAGGGGTAGGTTGGACTCCTAGAGTCCAATTTCGTCACTCTGGTCCAGGAAAAATTCCTTGAGCCATGACTGAAGGTCTGTGAAATCAAAAGCGCACTTTGTATCTGTGATTAAGCGATCTTTGTCGGCCAGTGGAATCTTGTCAAGGTCGACAGGAGGCGGGAGAAAAGGATTCTCCTCTCCTTCTGCTTCTTTTGACTTTGGCACCATTACGACAATAGTACCTACAAAAAAACAACGTTAGAGGGGACAATTGTAGGTGGGGGTGACTTACAAAATGGAAAAAATGGGGTAAAAATTCTCTGGTGTGATGAGCAAGTAAATGGTGAAAGAAAGAAGAGTGAGGGTAGTTTTGAGTAAATGGGTGTCCGTTGGGCACGGGGGACAGGTCAGCTAGTTAACAGATAGGTTATCCAGTAATAAATGGCCAATAGATCACTTAGAGTGTGATATGGTAGGTGACAGTGACTGAGGAATATGGATGGGTGAAGTGGCGGTTACCGATTGGGGTAAAAATCATGGTGAGGGGGCTTGCCATGAGTGAATGGGGGGAAGGACTAACAAAAATTAAGGGATGTGGCTCTTTTAGAGAGGTGGGTGGTGACGTCAAGAGGTGATGAAGGTATGTCAGACAGTAGGAGGTGGTGGGACTCAGGACCATTAGATTGATGCCACGTATAAAGAGGGGCCCGCCAAAGGAAAGATTCCATTTCGGACCACCCCCCTCAGCTAAAGGTAGATCAGTCAAGGGGGTCCGAAAAACACCTTGAGCCATTGATCTTTGTGCTAGCTTTTTGACCACAAATTTATGCATGTCCTTTATCACAMATTCCAGAYGCCCCCCCCCTCCATTAAAGGCAGAACAGACAGGGGGGTCTGGAATCCAATATAGATTGTAGATCCACGTGCTGAAACTTGGGCCTTCCAGATATGCATGGGTGTTTATCCACGATTCCGGACACCCCCCTCCATTAAAGATAGAATGGTCGAGGGGGGGTCCGGAAAAGTCTGACCACCATAGATTTGGGTGAGATTATCTGAACCATTGATATATGAGCAGAGCATAAGTGAGGGCGCAGAGAATACATGTGCTAGAGAACTTAGGATAAGTGAATTTCATGTGTTTTCCAAGGATTTTCATGTATACACCACCATGGGGCAAGCCCAACACCATTTTTAAGCATCTGAAACATGGTGCAACATTGATCATCCAGTTGGTTTTATTGAAATAAAGCAACTAGCCTATATTCTAACCTAGACTCCTATGACAATTAACCCAGATTAAACTGTTGGGCTAAGAACTTACTCTACCCCGAGGCTATCTGACCAAGATTAGACAACCTGGCCAGATTTATTCACTAACCTAGCCTAGATACTTTGGCTAAGATTAAACAGTTTAGCCAAACTTTATCCACTAATCCTATTAACATCAATTTAAAAAAGAACTTGGCCATGCTTGAACGGTATGGACCAAGTTACTATTATTGCATGGGGCTTTATTGAAATTCTTTTATGCCCTCTTTTATTTTTCTTTTCTTTCTTTTCTTTTTCTTTTTCTTTTTTTTTTCTTTTATTTTTCTTTCTTTTCTTTCTTTTCTTTCTTTTTCTTTTTCTTTTTCTTTCTTTTTCAAATTATTTGCAGAATGAAAAATCATTTGTCAACAAAAAACACTACAGATAGATAATATTCCAGTCACCATTTGATCCTATAACTTATAGGGTGATAATAGTGGCTCCACTTGGGGATGGTACTTTCCCTGTGAAGTGCCAAGAATCCTAGTTCTTGATGTTCTGAAAATTTCTGCCTAGTCGCCTTCATTGATTGATTGGTTTTATTCAAAAAATGGAAGAATAGTGGTCAGCGGCTTAGGGCCTTCTCTTCGAGCTTCAACCAACTGACTAAATTTATTCAATCAGAAAATGTAGGTGAAAAATAAAGATGGTATGTACAATGGAGAGTGAAACCTCGAGTCTCTACTAAGGTAGTAAATAATGCTTCAGCATTCTGCCATCTACAGGTCGTCCTAGTATATCTGTCCCATCAACGTTGTTTAGCAAGAAAGTGTTGTTTCCTCTGAATGCTTGAATCATGTATGGTCCCTTCCACAGACTGTCGAATTTTCCATGCTTTCCCTTGTCTTCATTTCGAGCGTCCCATCTCAACACCAAATCTCCTAGCTCAAAATCATCTTTCTTGGTTCTTTTGTCTAAAATCTTCTTGATGCTTTCCTTGACTACCTGATTCTTGTTGAATACTTCTTCCCTAGACTACTGCAAATGGATCATCTGATTGATCCTTCTTTGTGAGTCATTTGGTTCGGCTTGTATGTCTTGAAGCAATTTCATGACAGGGACTCCTAAGGAAGTGGGGAAAAATGCTTCTGTTCCATAGACCAACTAATATGGTGACATATTGATTGACCTTTTGGTGGTCATTCTGTCAGCCCATAATGCGAACACCAACTTGTTATGCCATGAATTCTTGTTTTTCTGCAACGTCTTCTTGATGATGTTTACCAGGGTTTTGTTTGAGGATTCCACCAGCCCATTCCCCTGAGGGTAGTAAGTTGTGGAATGTCCTAAAGCAATATGATACTGGTTGCAAAAATCTATGAGTTTCTTCGATCGAAAAGTAGTTGCATTATCAATTATAATCTTTCTAGGACATCCAAAGCGAGACAAGGTATTATTTTCAAGGAATTTAATAATAACAGAATCAGTGTCTTGCCAACTTGGTACTGCTTCGATCCATTTTGTAAAATAATATGTGGCCGTAAGAATCCACCTATGTTGGCCTGAAGAAGGGGGATGTATTTATCCAATGAAGTCCAATCCCTATTGCTAGAAAGGGGCTTCAACTAGGACCAGTTTCAGGGGTAGAGGAAGGATTTTTCTTTTTCCTTCAAATAGCTGACATTGATGACATGAAGTCAATTTATGATGTACGTCAGTGAATAGGGTGAGCTAATAGAAACCAACTCTGAGGATTTTATTAGCTGTGACCTTCCAGTTCATATGGCCACCACATTCTCCTGCATGAAATTCTTGTAACACTTTGTCATATTCATCTTTTAATAAACAATTTAACAGAATACCTCCAGGATCTTTCCAATGCAGATTGCCTTCTAGAATGCAAAATTTTAATGCTTTCAACTTCAAAAACCTAGCTTTAGTCTTAGTCAAACCAGGGGGAGATTGTAAATTATGCAAAACAAATATTAGGTCTATGTACCATGGAGATTTGAGAAATACCTCACTCACACTTGGAGTCGTCGTCTCGCCTTGTTCATCTGCTGCGGCTAAAACATTAATGTCAATAGCATGGAAATTTGATTCAGCCATTAATTTTTCTAGGCCTTGACCTTTAATTAGTTTCATAGGATTAATCTCTACGTCATATTCTAAAATGACAACAATCCATTTTCCTCTTCTTCCATTCGGATTGTCCTGGGTCAAAATGTCTTTTACTACCGCATTCAGAACATATGCAATGGTGTGTGAATGGAGAATGTATACTCTAAAATATTTTATGGCTTTTACCAAGGCAAAAGCTTGTTTCTCCATTATCTTATAATTCAAAGAAGCATCTCTTAGTTCTTTACTGAAGAAGGCTATGGGCTATTCATACCCTTCGTTATTCTTCTATAGTAATACTGCTGCAATGGTATGTTCGGAGGTGAAAGAAAAAAGATAGAAATCTTTGGTAAAGTCAGGACTGATCAAGACAGGGGCCTGTGTGAGTGCTCGTTTGACTTGTTCGAAAGACTGTCTGGATTCGGTGTCCCATTTTATTTTTACATCCTTTTTTAACATAATTGTAATTTTTCTGAGGAGCTCAGCCAGATTGGGTATGAATCTTCATAGAAAGTTTATTTTTCCGATAAAAGATTGTAATTCTTTGATGTTTCTTGGGTGTTCTAACTTTTGTATGGCTTCGATTATGCTAGGGTCTATTTTGATTTCATCCTTGGAGATTATGTGCCCTAGCAGTTTTCCTTCCTCTAGTCTGAAAAGGCTTTTCTTAGGATTTAAAGAAATCTCAAATCTCCTACATTTCTTAAAGACTCGTTTGATATGTCTCAGGTGCTCGTCATAAGATTGGGAAAACACAGTTACATTGTCCAAATAGATGACGATAAATTTACCTAACTCTTCCACAAAGGTGATTTCCATCACTCTCTGGAAATAATCTCCAGCGTTCATCAAACCGAAAGGCATTTTCACATACATGAAAGTGCCCCATGGTGTAGTGAAAGCGGTTTTGTCTTGGTCATATGGGTGAACGAGGACCGGATTATAACCCGAGAACGCATCCAACAAAGAGATTTGATTGGATCCAACTACCCTTTGTAGTATGTGGTCCATTTTTGGCAAGGGGTGATTGTCTTTCAGGGAGACCTTATTCAGATTTTGAAAATCAATGCAAAGCCTGATTTCCCCATATTTCTTATGTGTTGGGACCAAATTTGAGACCCATTTGGAAAAACGTAACGGAACTATGATTTTGGCATCGTACATTTTTTTGATTTCCTTTTCTATCAGGGGGAGTAACTTGGGATTGATTCTCCTAAGTTTTTGTCTAAACGGTTTTTGATCTTCCTTTATTGGAATCCTATGTTGTATGATGTTGGTATCATAAGATTTCAAATCCTCATATCCCCAGGCAAATACATCTGAATATTCCTTGAATAGCTCAATGTATTTGAGTTTTTCCTTAGGGGGTAATGATTTGGACAATTTGACCATCCTGGGTTTCTCTTCTGTCCCTATATTACAATCTTCTACTTCTTGTCCACTGGTTTCAATTTTCAGTTTTTTGGCTATGTCATTAAAATCAAACAAGTCCTCTAAAGGAACTAAACCCCTAGGTAAAACATTACTTTTTAAGTGAAAAATATCGTTCTCCATCTCATCATCGCCTAATTCTCCTGAATCTATGTTATTTACACTATCATTTTCAAAATCAGATCTTTTTACATTTTCATCTTCATTCTCTAAATCTATATTTGTACATTCAAAATAATTTTTACACTACAGAAAGTCTTCGATTTGATCATCATTACCAAACACTTTCCAGTACCTGATATTGTCGGGAATGATTGTTCTACAGTTCACCTCTACCATGTATGGGTGAGTTGAGCGAAAAGGAATCTTACATGTGGTTGCTGACGTAGCCAATCCGTCTGCCAAAATGTTTTGTCCCCTAGGCATTACCTGCAAATCAACTTCAGTGAAACATTTAAGGGCATCAACAACAACATTCCTATAAGCTCTAAGACGAGGATGTTTTACATCATACTCACCTTTAATTTGCTTTATTATTAACTCAGAATCACCTCTTACCATAATTTGTTTGGCACCAACTCTTTTCAAAAGTTTCAAACCGAGCATCAAGGCTTCATACTCGGTGATATTGTTAGTGCATTGGAAATTTAATTTGTAAGAATGGTTTTCCGAATACCTGGTTCTGTGATTGTGCAGCCAAACTCCCACTCTGGCTCCTTCTTTGCTTACTGCTCCATCAAAATCCATGCTCCAGAAATCTGCCAATAATTCTTCAGTTATCACGTTTTTATTTCTTTCTACTTCAATGATTTCTTGGCCTTCGTCCAGACCAGATATATCTTCTCCCAGCTGAGTGTTTTTCTCTTCCGTGTCACCATCATTATACAGGATAAAAGAATCCAAGTCAGAATGCGCAGAGTAAAGAGGATAGTTGTGTGGTTTTTCTTGGATACTGACCACATATTTCATCAATGTTTCTCTGTATAGCCTTCTCTGTTTCCCGAAGATTGGGACAGTGGCATACGACATATCCAGCTACAGTTTACCTCTCAACTTAGCCTCCCAAGACTAGGATAGCAACATTCCATACTTCAGGGGGATGTCTGCAACTACTACATCCATGACCATGCTCTTTGTAGGAATCTGAACCAGGGTGATACACAGGTCCTTGATCAAAACAATACATCTAACTTTACTGGAGCCAAATGAGTGTAAATCCTTATAAGGTCTAGTGACCTCCAATCCCAGTTTTTCCATCACTGCTTTAGGCATTAGATTATGGGAAGCACCCGAATCTAGCATAGAATTATGCAAGATTAGGTCATGTATATTCCAACTGATGTAAAAAGGAGTGACAACACCATTATCGGCTTGGCCATATACTTCAGGTCCGAACAGAAGTTTGGGTTGATCATCTGTAAGGTTCATAGTGTCTGAATGATTTGTTGATCCAACGGTTAAGGCTTTCGTACCTATATCAGGTTCAATGGTCTATTCTTTAATCACTTGTGAACGATAAGCATCTTTGTTCATCAACTCGGAAAGTGGAATGGGAATTTTTACTTTGGCTAATTCCCCTTCGAGGATGAAAGGTGTAGGGGCTCTGCTTTGGTTCATCAATTCTGGTTTGCCTACCACATTCTTCTGGCCAGAAGTACTTGGTTGATTAATTTATGAGTCTTCAAGCTGCGGCAATCTTTTCAGAATAGCAAGGTTTCTTTTTGTTGGAACTTCGGCATTACTCTTCTCATGAATATTCTCAGCAAATGGATCAGAGGCTTTTTTGGTTTCAACTACCTTCGTCATTTCAATCATCTTTTTTGGGGAACTTCCTTCAGTATTTTTACTTCATAGATTGTACTGTCGGTATACCTCCAAAATGGCATTTTTGAATGCTTGTTGTTTGACATATTCAGCTTCTTCACTTACTTTTGTTTGATTGAGAAGAAAAAGTTCTTTCTCTTCTTGGGTAAGGAAAATAGCTTCATTATTGTGAATGCCCATGAGATTTATGTGATTATCCTCTAGTTCCTCAATCACTTCCTCTCCTTCATCAACATAATTCTATTTTAGGGGGGGTATGATCTGTTGATCTGGACTTCTCTGCTCTCTTTGATCCCTAGGATCTCTCTGTCTGATTTGAGGAGGGTTTCTCATAAAGTTAGGATTCCGAACTTGAGGAGTTGGTGGGTTTTGTCTCGGAGGGTTTCTTTCTAATACTGTAAGTATTTCCATCATTCTTTCCATTGCTCTAGCCAAGGAATCTAATTTGGAGTCGGAGGTTGATGTGGAAGGCTCATATTTAATTGTAACTCTCCTCTCTGACCTCTATCATGCCCTTTTTGCCAACAAATTGGCCTCCACACTTATTGTGCTTTTCTTCATGTCTTCCAGGGTGGTAGAATTTATTTCCCTTAGTTGGTATGACATATCGACGTCAAAACCATCAGGGAATTTTATCAATGCCAAACCCTGTGGAGGTTTGATTTCGGCTGGGATTGTGTTGTACAGGTTATTGAAACAAGTGCAGTAATCGTGTACTGTCCCACCTTGATTTCTTCTGATATTTTCGTATTCTGACAATATTTGGAGAGGGTTTTTCTTTACCTCCCATCTGTCTAGAAAAATCCTTTGGAATGCGGTAAGGTCAAGGACTGAGGCGAAACGTAAACCTTTATATCATTTCTTAACGTCACCTGTCAAACTTTGGGAAAACAATCTCATTTGAACGTCAGCCTCATCTACTTCATGCAGGTCAAAATAATCATTCATTTTATCAATGTGTTGTTGGGCATTCAAAGATCCTGTTCCATCAAACTGTGGGAGTCTCGTTTGATAGTCTTGGAGCATGGCATGAAGAGGTGCGGCCAACACCAAGGGAGCATATCTAGCTGCCATGATGGGTGGAGGAGGTGGGATAAAAAACTAGATGATAGGTGAGGTAGTGACCAAAGATGAGGACGAGGAGGGGCTGGCTAGCACCAAGGGAGTGATTCGTGGTTTAGAAGTGGGAGATAGAACTTCATGAGTCCAGGGTTGCAAAACGGTTGGGTCCAAAATGATTTCAATCACAAAACTATCGGATCTTGTTCTAACCAGGCTTTGTTTGGAGAGGGTGTCAAAGTTAGGGTTTTGAAAAGTAATGAGCTTCCCTGAAAAGGAAATGGGAGTATGACTTACTGAACCTTCAACAACAGTCTTTTTCCTGAGCAACTGTTCTGGGTTATCTATTACTATCGCAGGTTCTGGGTCTAGATGAGATCGAGTATAAACTTTCTTGGGAGCTAGATTTCTTTTTAATTTTTATATATATACTTTTTAGTTTTACGAGTCTGGAAATAATATGTACAAATTTTAATCAACCTCTAAACATTACTTTCTTCTCAAATTTGCAATATTTCAGGAACAAGATTTTCTTCTAGGGAAAAGAAAATGTGAAGCTATAAATTTTTAGTTCTGTTCTTTCCCCAGTATGGTCGCCACTATGTTACCGCTCTGTAAATTTCCTAGAGGTTTTTCGGAAGAATAAATCTACGAGAGGTAACTTTATCCAACCGCTTTTGAAGCTAGGATCTATCCCTTCCAAATTCAAAGAGGGATCTCTCTATATGATTTAGATATGTTTCAAATTTTTAAATATTAGGCTAGATAAATAAATAAGATGGTTTTGTTGTCGTAGTGTTTGTCAAGTTGGTTGAGACAGTTTACACATCCATTAGGCTATGGGTTCTGTGTTGTAAAGATGAAATATGAACCAGAAAAACAAAGGAACCTTTCACAGGGTGAGATAATATAATCACTAGATTCTTTAGTAGAATAAATGAGGAATAGTAGAAAAGATGAGAAAGACAATTACAACAAAGAAGCAGTTAAGAATTTCTTTATTGTAAAATGAGAAGATAAAACACTTAAATCTTTTAAGTAGGAAACAAGGTATACGAGATAATTCCTGCAACGTTCGTTACTTCCAAAGATTAGATTTAGAAAACAGTGCGATAACAAAGAGAGAATAACATTTAAATTAGAGAGAAAAACATCACTAGTGAATACACACAAGAATCCTGTAAAATGCCTCTTTGTATTAATGGGAGATCTCTTCAAAAATATTACATTCTGATAGCTTGCAGGGTGTGAAGATCAACAACCCCCAATACTTCAAAAGATGAAGTATTTATAACTCAAAATTACAAACAATCCTGTCATCAAAGACCAGGACGTGCTAAATCTATTTTTAGCCTAACTAACTTAACAAAGTTCAGAAATCTAGGAACTTCTTGATTATGTGTCACAACTGCATGTTGTTTTATGGGTGAACCGTTGGTGAGGCCTCTGCACGAACTCATCTGACTGGGCAAATGACTAGGTTGGGACAGCTCATTTTCCACTCAATCAGATCACAGAGTTCTTCCCATCAAAGATGACTGGGCACGTTGACTTTGAGTAGCCTTCAATAAACTTCATCCATTTCTGTGTATTGGGCGAAGGTAGGTTTGGTGACGAAGATGTATCGAATCTCATGCTGAATATTGATGTCCCACTAAAGCGCATCTAGAAATGCCTTGCCAGTAATGCTGCCTTGAATTCCTAAAAACTTTGAACTGTCCTTAGCCACATCGGCTAGTCTCTTTTTGTAGTCTGGGAGTGTCATCAATTTGTCATTGATTACCTTCAGACCAGGAAGACATTTCTTCTGTAGAGCCTCAATCTTACTAAAAAACCTTTGTACCCCTAGGTCCATGGCCTGAACCTTTTCTTCCAGCTAAATCATTAATCCTCTCTTGGTCAAAACTCTCTTGACCTCAAGGATGGTCTCTGTTCTATCTTCAATTTTCAGCTCTTCCATCTCCTCCCTGGTCTTAGAATTTAGGAACTTGATGATTTCATTAGCCTGTGTGGGCATCTCTCCCAATTTTGATCTGATATTCTCAATGGCCTGTTTGCTTCTCTGCACCAACTCAATTTTCTCAAACATGATCTGTATCATTGTCCATATCTCGTTCATGGATTTGGTGATGTCTGTCCAAACGCTTTCTTTAACTTCGACCAGAGTTTTACCTGCCATTGTTTTCTTCCAAAGCTGTTGTAACTCTTATTTGAGCTGGTTTGACACCTGCTTTTCCTTAGAGAGGTTGATATGATAGGAAGATTTGAGTTCCTAAAGGTTCTCAATCTCCATTTTGAGCCTGCTAATCTATGTTTCTTGCAGGTTCATCTTTTCCATAGATTTAGCCAATTCAATTGTCTTTTCCAGAGATGTCACTGGATTTGTCGATGGGACATCTGCTACTGATGTTGTGCTCACTCCTAAAATTGGAACTGCACTCAGTGGAATGACTTCCATTGGCTTCAGTTGTTCTTTCTCTTTTACTAGCTTCTCCATCTCAGCTTCCATTTCCTTTAGTTGTGCATTCTGCTCCATGAATAGTTTGAGCATCTGATATTTTTCTCCTTCCATCTCTGTTATTTCCTTCACCTACGAATCCTCTATTGGTGGGAGTTTCAATTGTTTTCTTAAGGAGGCTATGTCACCATTCTTCTTTTTAATCATTTCCCCAGCTACTTTCACGTTCAAGGGATCGTACCCGATCTTAAGGACCAATTCCTCCAAAGTCTTGATCCTATTGTCCTTGGCAAAGGACGATATCTTTTCCAACTTCAACTATGTTTGGACGTTGTTCAGGGACACTTGAAATTTGGACGTAGTGGTGGAAGCATGTGCCAGCATATAGAAAACCATTTCTCATGTTTGCTTGTGCAGATCCATCTGATCGGTCAGATGCACATCCTTAGTCTGGAATTAAAAGGTGGCCCTTTTGTAATCAGTGATTACCTTTGGATATGGAACCTGTGCTTGGAAGAATGCCATATGCATTCTACTCTTCTCAGTGTCAAATGCCGATAGTAGCCTATGTTGTGCAGTCGACATCTGCTTCCAAAACTGGGTGCAAGTGCTACTGGTCAAGGTCTCATTCCTTTTCTTAATCAGATCATATTTTTCAAAGATTCTCAACTTTGATCCTACCTTGCCTGGTTGGGTGGTTGATGGAGTATCTATAGATTTCTTCGGCAACACCGAGGTTATGATATGTTGGAGGCTTGCACTGAGGGGTGGCCTATCAACCTTGGTCACTATAGTAGATGAGAATTCCTTTTCCCCAGTCGGGTCAGCAGATGAAATGGTTTTAGACCTCTTGGTATGCAATTGGAATTCTTCTGAAGACACTTCAGTGACAGGCAAAGATAAATCTTTCCTAGGCCTTTTCTCTTTCAGAACCTATGGTGTGGTTGTTTGCGATACAGTGACCGAGGGATTATGTTGTTCTGCTTCGAATAAAGTGTTAGGTTCCCATACTGTCTGGTTTGCAAATTTCTTGACTCCAGGCCTAGATTCGTGGACATATGGGATATTCTTGTTTTTCAGCCTCATCTCAGAGATAATCCCACACGAATCGTAGTGCCATGTGAAACTCGTGACAAACTTCATTTCCTTCAGCAGCTTGTGTACTTTCTCTCTGATGGCACGATTGTTGTAGATGAAAGAACCAATCTGCCCTTTGAGTTTGAGCTATTGTTTTTTCTTTAGATACACAAAATGAATATCATCAGAGTTTATCATCTGCCTTATGTACTCCAGAGAAAAAATTATGACAGGCAGGTATTTAGGAAGCTTATACGATGCCAACTCACACCCATATACTCTTATCTCAGTGTGATCTTGGTATAAATACCAATCACCAGTCTTGGTGTGATCCAAAAGATTGAGGATCCTCTGAACTTCATCATTAATCCTAGGCTCGGGCCTACCGCTAAGCATACTTACCACTGTGTGATAGAATTTCTTGATGAACTACTTGAAACTAAACTCTGTGGAGTTATGCTTGAGCAAGGAGGTCCATGTGGTCACTGCCTGGGGTCTTCCATCTCCATCCATCTTCTGCATGGAAAAAAAAAAATTGTCCACTTGGAAGAAAATGAACAGGTATGCCAGTATGGAAGAATACTGGAACATGCCTTCTATGGAGAAATTGAAAAATTGTTCGTGAATATTGTTCGCCAAGAGTGTGCTGAAGTTGAACTGGGTAGTGGGCTTCTCATCGATGGAGAAAATGGATAACAATCCCAGAATGGGTTCATCTACCCACTGATCTGAATAGTATCCCAACAAGGCACATAGGGATGAGATGATCTGGTTTCCTTTGGTCAAAAACATGGAAGAAGGATAAGGGGGATTTGTATAGGAAAATTGAGCGGATGGTGGGAGGAAAAGCTCAAATATTTGAGCTCTTTGGGGGAAAGTCATCTTCTAGTATAATTATGTGAGAATTTCAAGGTTAAAAGGTGATGCAGAGTCAGCTCATGGGATTTGCATCATTTGGTCAATGGTTTTAGGCGTGATGAGGAAAAGAATTTCTCCAGACGAGGAAACGATGGCTCTTTGTTCGGGAATGTAGTGGGCTTGGCACTTGAGGGAAAATTCTGGAAAAGGGTGAATCTGAGGAAAAAGATATACGAGTAGGTATGACTCCTAGAGTCCAATTTCATCAATCTGGTCCAGGAAAACTTCCTTGAGCCATGACTGAAGGTCTGTGAAATTGAAATCACACTTTGTATCTATGATTAAGCGATCTTTGTCGTCCAGTCGAATCCTGTCAAGTTCGACAGGAGGCGGGAGAAAAGGATTCTCCTCTCGTTTTGCTTGTTTTGACTTTGGCACCATTACTACAACAGTACCTACAAAAAAACAACGTTAGAGGGGACGACTGTAGGTGGGGGTGACTGACAAAATAGAAAAAACGGGGTAAAAATTCTCTGGTGCGGTGAGCGGGTAAATGGTGAAAGAAAGTAGAGTGAGGGTA
>ML797016.1:100115-142686 GCA_009831015.1 Picea engelmannii
TCCAGATATGTGTGGGTGTTTAGCCACGATTCCGGACCCCCCCCCCCCACTCCGTTAAAGATAGAACGATCGGGGGGGGGTTCGAAAACATCTGACCACCATAGATCTGGGTGCGATTATCTGAACCATTGATATATGAGTGGAGCATAAGTGAGGGTGCAGAGAATACATGCGCTAGAGAACTTAGGATAAGTGCATTTCACGGGTTTTTCAAGGCTTTTCATGTATACACCACCATGGGGCAATCCCAACACCATTTTTAAGCATCTGAAACATGGTGCAACATTGATCATCCAGTTGGTTTTATTGAAATAAAGAAACTAGCCTATATTCTAACCTAGACTCCTATGACAATTAACCCAGACTGGATTGTTGGGCTAAGAACTTACTCTACCCTGAGGCTATCTGACCAAGATTAGACAGTTTGGCCAGATTTATTCACTAACCTAACCTAGATACTTTGGCTAATATTAAATGGTTTAGCCAAACTTTATTCACTAATCCTATCAACATCAATTTAAAAAATAACTTGGCCATGCTTGAAAGGTATGGACCAAGTTACTATTATTGCATGGGGCTTTATTGAAATTCTTTTATGCCCTCTTTTGTTTTTCTTTTCTTTCTTTTCTTTTTCTTTCTTTTCTTTCTTTTCTTTCTTTTTCTTTTTCTTTTTTTTTCTTTTTCAAATTATTTGTAGAATGAAAAATCATTTGTCAACAAAAAACACTAGAGATAGATAATATTCCAGTCACCAATTGATCCTATAACTTATAGGGTGATAACAGGGTATATATTTCTTTAGCAATGATATAGGAAGACATTATGAACATACATAGATGCAGGCAATGCAATCATATAAGCAAATGGACCAATCCTCTCTAGGATTTCAAATGGTCCACAAAATTTGGCTGCTAACTTGGCACAACTTCCCAGCTTCAGGGAGCTCCTGTTAGCTTTCACTTTCAGGAAAACATGATCACCCACTTTGAATTCTCTGTGGATTATGTTTTTATCAGCATAACTTTTATGTCTGTCTTAGGCAACTTTTAAATTCTGCTTAATCTTTAACATTTGGTCGTCCATCTCCTTGATCAATTATGGCCTGACTATTGTTCTATCAGTTGGGTTATCCTAGCTTACTAGAGTGTTGCACCTTCTACCATAAAGTGCTTCAAATGGGCTCATTTTCAATGATGCATGATACCCATTTTTATAAGTGAATTCTACTAAATGTAGGTAGTCTTCCCATTTTGATAATTTATCCATCACATATATTCTATCACTCTATTCACCCTCTATGTATGTCCATCAGTCTCAGGATGGTAATTTGTACTAAAGTTTAGATTTGTTTTGAATCCTTTGAACTATCCTTTCTAGAAATTTGAGGTGAATTTTGGATCTCTGTTAGACACAATTGTTTTAGGAATTTCGTGCAATCGTGCCACTTCCTTCATGAAAATATCAACAACATCTTTTGCTTTGTGAGTAGTTTTTAGTGGAATAAAATGGGCATCTTTTGTAAGCTTGTCCACCACTACCATAATCGAATCATGTAGCTTGCCTGTTCTGGGCAATCCCGTAATAATATCCATTGTCACCGCTTCCCACTTCCATTCAAGAATGGGCAAAGGTTGCAACAATCATGTTGGGTGCCTATGCTATGTTTTAACTTTCTGGCATTCCTTACACCTAGCGATGTATCCTGCAATTTGATGATGACCAGTAGCCCTCGGGCCGACATCCGCTCACAAGATCGTTTCAAATCTTCCCTGAGCCGAAGCGACTCATTTAGATCCCTATCGAACCTCAACATTCGATCCATAGGACCTTCAACTTCTCCATGGCCTCCAAAATGACCATGACCTTTTCCCAAAAAAAGGGATTTTGGATTTCGGGACTCTGCAAGTTCTACTATCGAGAGTCTCTGCCTCCTCGATCCTCTGAAACCCAAAATGCCAAAATGGCCTTAATGGTGGTTAGCCCCTGGACAAACCCTTTTCCATGTGACCACCTTCCTCGTGACCATAGCCTACCTCCAAAGGCACGTTGATTCATGACTTCGGGACTTCCAATGCCAAACATCCTGATTCTGTCTTTGGGATGGCCAAAATACCGATCCCTAAAATCCCAAAATCCTTAGCTACTTTATCCTCCAAAGGATGTGTCGCATTTCATGACTTCGAGACTTCTGATGTGAAGTGTTCCAAATCCTTCTCCGTGGGATGTTCAAAATGTCGATTCTTGAAATCTCAATAATAGGTGTCACCACAACCCTACTCCTCGCTACATCGCATTTCGTGACTTTGGGGTTTTCATCCCCAAGAGCCTGGAATTCTTGTCTTTAGGACTTCTGAAATCACGAATCCTGATATGTCGAAACGATGGCTTCCTATCGCATCCCTTCAACACTTTGGGGTTTCATTCTTTGGGACTTTGGGATCCCCGTTGCAAACACTTTGCTTTGCTCTCATCTACGGGATCCCCAATATGCCGAAATCCGGTATAATCCTTTCAGGTATTTTCCCGATGCCTTTATTGCCGCCACATGTCCTCTTGTTGGATTGTCCCGATACTCTCGGTGTTTCAGGACTGCGCAACCCCAACGACACTAATCACTGGTCCTTCAAAATCCCGGTATCTAATCTCCCGGTACCTCCTCGATCACTGCCATGTGTCCTCCATAGATGGATGGCCCTGATAGCTTCGGGACTTCTCAATTTGAGAAGTCGAAAGACTCCTCCATTTCTCTCTTCGATGCCCAAATCCCTGAAATACGAGGATCTCGTGACATGCATCCTCCGTAGATGGATGGCTCTGATGTCTTCGGGACTTTGTGAGTCGAGACTTCCTCTCTCTCAAACTCCTACCTCTCTGTCTACCGATATCTGAAACCCCGATGGGTCCTCGGATTGTCGCCACACATCCTCTGAGTGATGGATGATTCAAATTTCTTCGGGACTTTGCAGATCAGAAGATCGCAATGTAGTGATTCCACGACCCCTTGTTGCTCTGATCCCCGAACTCTGAAATCTCGATGCCTCTGTCATTTCGGTACTTTGATGAGCCTCCACTCAGCTCATATGCGATATTAACTCATGTGCACCTTCCCCTAGATCTGATGACTGTCGATGATCTGCACGGGATCTGATGGTAGCTGTAGCTTCTCCCTTGTGTGCTCTTCTTCCTGCCTTGGAATATCTTCCAATTATCAAAGGCCTCAACCTTTGTCCCCTGCTCGGAAGCCTATGATTTCGGCTTCTATTAGTGTTCTTGAAACCATTGACCGTCCTGAGCTTCCTCGAACTCAAACCCTCCAAAGGGTTTTCCTAGCCCTTCTTTTCCTCCTTATAGTTATGGGCCTGTGTGTGAAGGCACTACTCCTCCTGATCTTTGTCCTCTTTGAATCCTTAAAGAATTATTTGGCCTCTGCACTCCTTGTAGGTTCCCTACACCCACGAAGGTGTTATCCATCCTAAGCTTCTCTGTTGCTCAAACCTTTAAGAGTCTCAACCACTTTTCTCTCCCTTCAAGGGGAATATAAGTGCCCTCTTGGAAACTTATGTTCAAGCACTCTTTGATAATTTTGCAGGGTATTTAGCAACCCTGTGAAGGTCCTCCCGTGACACTTCTTTTTCCTCAGAACTCTAAGAGTTCTCTATGCACTCTAGCACCTTTTCAATGCCCTCCTAGAAGAGCTCTACAAAACCCACAGTGGTGATGGTCTTCTCCTCTGAACTCAAACAAGAGTTCTCTCATTGTGCCTTCTATACACGCTCTCAATGCCCTCCTAGTAGAGCTCTACAGAACCTTCAATAATTATGTCTTCTTTGTGCCTTACTCTGCATGGTATTCACCTCCAAGGTATTTAGCAACCTTGAGGTTTCCTCCTAAGTCAATGACTTCAGCTGGTGCGTCCTCCTGGCATGTCCTTGCCCAAATTCCACAGAATTCAGGAGTGCATCTATGCACTAGATTTTAGAACCCGCAGCGTTCTATCACACCCTCTTGGTATGAAGCCTCAAAGAACCCCAAACCTGAAATCAAAGAACCCGCAGATTGTTTAAAATTCAACAAGAAACATGTGTCTAATTTACTTGTCCCTTAAATAAGTTAGACAATAAATATTAATCTATTGTTTCATTCATAACTGAGTGAGTTGGATTTGTAACATAATTATAAGTGTAGTTAAGTGAGTTAAGATCAGTTGTACTAGTTGTAACTAAACATGCACTAGTGAGAGTTCAGTTAATCAGTGAACTCACATGCAACTAAATATTCACCATGGTTAACTACATGCATGTTAGATCTGGTGGAGACCGAGTTGAGATAACAGGTGAAAGGGACAGTTGGGCTATCAGTTGTGATTTAATCACACATGCAGTGGATATGATTATGAGCATGTGAAAACTAGGCAATTTTATTCAATCATTGTGAGAATTAGAATTGCATAGATTGTGCAAAGGAGGCAGGCTATCTAGACACAGGAATTGGCACATGTATTTGATAATTTGTGTATGACAATGTGAGACAATTGTGTTGTACTAAGAGATCTTGGATTAGATTTTTTTATGAGATATTTTCATGATTCATGATATACATAATATATGATAGTGGGGTTTTTATCTTTACGCTTTCCCGGTAAAACGTTTGTGTTATGTCTTCTTGATATTTCACTTTGTGATTGTTGTTGTGATCGTGGTTTAATTTTCTGCAAGAATAATAGTATAAGTGATTATGTATTTAACAGTGGCGTAATTGTTAGATCAGGAGAATCGCAGGAAATACTTAATTTGTATTGAAATTTATACATGGTATCAAAGCCACGGAGGCCACAGAAGTGAGGTGCGAACATAATTTCATTCTCGCAGGTCCCGTCTCTAGTAGGGTGCAAACTTTAGTACTGTAGACTACACTCAGTTCTCAAAGAAGAAATTCTTGCACCCTAGACAAAGGAGAGGTGTGAACTTCAAGTTGATTCTCACAGGTTGCTTAAGGGAGAAGTGCAAACTCCCCTCACCCTACAGTGATGCAGGGTGCGAACTTCCCAGGCAAGTTCGCAGGCTATACATAGGCAGGGTGCAAACTCTCCTCACCCTACAGTGAAGCAGGGTATGAACTTCCCAAGAAAGATCAAAGGCTACACACAGGCAGGGTGTGAACTTCCCTCAGGTTGCTCTCAGGTGGGGTGCGAACCTCCCAGGGCAAGAGGAAAGGAAACAGTTGAGTTTTGGGTTGGATAACATTTGAATTTTCAAGATTTTCTTGGTGTGACACTTGATTCAAGATCGGAAATGTATTTCAATGGCTTGAGGTTGGAGTATGCACTTGAGGGAATCTCTAACTACATTGCTTGGAAGGACAGGATGGAAGTAGTTCTCAAAGACAATGGCTTGAAGAGTTACATTGATAATGATGTTCCTAAGCTGGATGTGACAGATACTTCAAATATTTATGCATGGCAAAAGAAAGTGGAAAAGGCAAGGAGGATTATATTCAAGGGAGTACGAGACCAGATTGTCTCAAGTCTCCATGGGAAAACCACATCACATGCAATGTGGAAGGTTTTGACATATCTATTCCAAAACAATAGAGACCATAGGAAATTGGTGCTCAAAGATAAACTCAGGAAGATCAAGATGGAAAAAGGTGACACCATTCAAAAATATCTCACAAATTTTGTCCAATGTCGAGATGAGATTGAAAGTGTGGGAATAACAGTCATTGCTGATGATTTGGTGAGCTTGGCACTCCTAGGGCTTCCTAAGAGTTGGCATAGTTATCAAGACTCTGTCAATGGAAGGGAAAAAAATTCGGATTGGGAATGACTATGGTCCGATCTAGTGCAAGAGGATTTCAGGTGGAACACCAGAGATGGATCTTCATCAAAGCATGATGATGAAGAGGATTTTTCTTTGACTGCCAAGGCAAGGAAAGGGAAGAAATTCCATCCAAAATCCGAGTCTAAATTCAAGAAGCTAGATTTTTCCAAAGTGAAGTGTTTTCAATGTCATGAACATGGGCATCTTGCTACTAATTGTCCACATAAGAAGAAGAACAAGATTGTTGCTGGATATGCAACTGGTGAGGCTCTTGTCTCACAATTTGAGCTTGAATTTGCTTTGATCAGATGCACGGCTTTAAGTGCATTGAGATTGATGTGGATTTGAATAGTGGCGCTTCCTTTCACATGACGGGAGACAAAGAGTCTTTCATTGACTTGGAGGAGAAAGATCTTAGAATGCATATAGATATGGGTGATGATGGATGATACAGTTCAACTGGTATTGGTACCATTACCTTTTAGAGGGATTCAGGTAAACCATTTCAATTGAAAAATGTTATGCATGTTTCAGGTCTGAAGGAAAACCTAGTTTCAATCGCAATGTTGGAGGACAGAGGCTATGATGTTGTTTTTAGCAGTGGTAAATCCTACCTGCGACATAAAACAACAGGTCAAGTCAAGAATATAGGGACTCAAGTTAAGAATCTCTACATGTTAGATGTAGATGGTTGTGGTTCCATGATAGGAAAAGCAGAAAAAGTGGTGAGCATGGATGAAGGTGAATTATGGCACAGGCGATTGGGCCATCTTCATCATGGAGCCTTGAAGATCATGCAGCAAATATCTACTAGACTTACAAGGGGAACACTTGCTCAGTTAGATTAGTGCAAGGGTTTCACCCTGGGGAAGTATGTAAAGTCCACCTTTCATGAAAAGGAGAACCGTGCTTCAGTGATCCTGGAGAGAATTCACACGGACGTGTGTGGACCATCCTCGGTTGCTTCAACAGCAAAACATAGGTATTATGATATTTTTTTTGATGACTTTTCTCGTAAATGTTGGATATTCTTCATGCAGAAGAAGGATCAAACATTCTCAAAGTTCTGTGAGTTTAAAGCATTGGTGGAGAAAGAGTCGAGGAAGTAAGTGAAGGCTCTAAGGAGTGATAATGGTGGAGGATACATCTCTAATGAATTCAAAGACTTATGCAACAAAGAAGGAATTCGAAGAAAACTCATAGCGCCTCATAACCCACAGCAAAATGGGGTTGTGGAGAGAAAGAACAGAATGATCGTGGGTGTAGCACGAGTGATGTTGCATGATCAGGGCCTACCAATGCATTTGTGGGCAGAAGCATGCAATACTGTGGTTTATGTGTAGAACCATTGTCTTCATAGAGTACTTGGCATGAGTACACCTTAAGAAGCTTTTACTGGTAAGAAACCAGATGTTTCTCATTTTAAAATTTTTGTCTCATCTGTTTATGTGCATGTGACCAAGGATTCTAGGAAGAAGCTAGAACCGACTTCTGAAGTTGGGATATTTTTTGGGTACACAGAAACATCCCATAATTATCATGTGTATTTTTTGAATAGTAAGATGATTTTTATGCGATGGGATATAAAAGTTGATGAGAGAAAATCCATGCGATTGTTGCTTGAGAGGGATCTAGACTTGCATGCGGAAGAGGAACTGTTGGTTCCCAAGGATGAGTCTCAAGATGTGGATCAGCCACATGAAGAGGTTCATGGAGTGGAGGAAACCACTCAAGTAGATCCATCCATCAAAAATGGAAGAAAGTGCACCACAAAAGCTGACAAATTGAGACTAGATGTTGCACAGAAAGTAGGAGCCCCTACTTCACAACGCAGATAGAGACAACCTCCTGATCGATTTGTTGGATACATGTCTCTCATGAGAAAATGTATTGTGACTGAACCATCTTCCTTTCAGGAAGCAGTGCAGGACCCCACTTGGGTTGATGCTATGGTAGAGGACTATGACTCCATTTTCAAAAATAGTGCATGGGAAATTGTCCCAAGACCAATTGATAAATCAGTGGTAGTTCCGAGATGGATCTACAAGGTAAAGCAAGTTGTTGATGGGAGTGTGGAGAAATACAAGGCTAGGTTTGTGGCCTAGGGATTCTCATAGATCGAGGGGATATATTACGATGAGACATTTACACCTGTCATAAGGTACTCTTCCATAAGATCCATCCTTGGACTCTCAGCGCAGATGGGCTGGTGCATTCATCAGATGGATGTAAAAACTATGTTCCTCAATGGGATCATTGAGGAAGAAGTGTACATTGAACAGCCAGAAGGTTTTGAGACCTTTGATAGAGAGTCGCATGTGTGCAGACTCAAGAGAGCATTGTATGGGCTGAAGCAAGCACCCCATGCTTGGTACACTCAGATAGACAGCTATTTCACTGGATTAGGCCTCACCAAAAGTGAAGTGGATGCAAACCTATACCAAATTGTGGTGGAGGGTAAGCTTTTGATAATTGCTCTTTATGTTGATGATTTAATACTGACTGGTGATGAGCAGCTGATATACTCATGCAAGGATGACCTTGCAAAGGAGTTTGAGATGAAGGATTTGGGCCTTCTTCATTATTTCCTTGGATTGGAAATATGGTAGCGAGATGGTGAACTTTTTGTGTCTCAAGGAAAGTATGCAAGAGAGATATTGGGTAAGTTTCACATGGAGAGATGCAAACCCATGGATACTCCTCTTCCAGGGAACTAGAGGAAAGAGGATGCTACTTCTGGAGAAGTAGTGGATGCTATTGTCTATCAACAGTTAGTGGGTTCACTAATGTATTTAGTGAACACGAGACTGGACATTTGCTATGTGGTTAACCAACTAAGTCAAGTGATGGTTAAGCCTACCAAACTCTTTTGGAAGGTGGGTAAGCATGTCCTAAGATATCTGAAGGGCACATCTGAGTATGGATTATGGTATAGACAAATAGATGAGGTGAAGTTGCATGGCTTCACAGATGCAGATTAGGCAGGCAGCCTAACAGAAAAAAAGAGCACATCAGGGGGGATCTTTAGTATTGGATCTACAGTTGTTTCTTGGTATACCAGGAAATAAAGATCTGTGGCACTTAGTTCAGTGGAAGCAGAATACATGGAAGTGATTCAAGCTACATGTGAGGCTATCTGGATGAGGAATATATTAGTTGGTTTGTTTGGTTCTCATTTAGATCCGACAGTGATTTATTGTGATAATCAGAGTTGCATTAAACTCTCGATTAATCTTGGGTTTCATGACAGATCTAAGCATATAGATATCCGATCTCATCATCTCAGAGATTGTGCGCAGTGGAAGATCATGTTGCTTCAATACATTCCTATGGAATATTAGGATGTTGACATTCTGACAAAGGCGCTCACCAAGAGAAAATTCGAATATCATAGAGATAGGATTGGGGTGAAGGATAATCCCTTTCTTGTTGAGAGGGAGTGTTGAAAAGTCAACAAGAAACATGTGTCTAATTTACTTGTCCCTTAAATAAATTAGACAATAAATATTAATCTATTATTTCATTCATAACTGAGTAAGTTGGATTTGTAACAGAATTATAAGTGTAGTTAAGTGAGTTAAGATCAGTTGTACTAGTTGTAACTAAACATGCACTAGTGAGAGTTCAGTTAATCAGTGAACTTACGTGCAACTGAAGATTCACCATGGTTAACTACATGCATGTTAGATCTAGTGGAGACCCAGTTGAGATAACAGGTGAAAGAGACAGTTTGGCTATCGGTTGTGATTTGATCACACATACAGTGGATATGCTTATGAGCATGTGCAAACTAGGCAATTATATTCGATCATTGTGAGAATTATAATTGTAGAGATTGTGCAAAGGAGGCAGGCTATCTAGACACAAGAATTGGCACATGTATTTGTTAATTTGTGTATGACAGTGTGAGACAATTGTATTGTACTGAGAGCTCTTGGATTAGAGTTTTGTATGAGATTGTTTCATGATTCATGATATACATAATATATGATAGTGAGATTTTTAGCTTTACGCTTTCCCGGTAAAACTTATGTGTTATGTGTTCTTGATAATTCACTTTTTGATTGTGGTTGTGATCCTGATTTAATTTTCCGCAAGAATAATAGTAGAAGCGATTATATATTTAACAGTGGCGTAATTGTTAGATTAGGAGAATCACAGAAAATACTTAATTTGTATTGAAATTTATACACAGATAGTAGAACCTATCTGTCCCTGTAATTGCACATCTACAACATATAAAGAACACACAAGGACATTCATAAACACATAAAGACACACAGAAAATCATGTAGGAAATCTGCTCTTTATATTAATATGAAATGCCTCCTTTACAAGATGTTCTTGAGCTCAGACTTTGGCAGAGTCTCATCTCCTTCTCTCCTCTACTCTAACTCTTGTAGAGCTCTCCTATATATCGAATCTACTAAACTTACCCAACTACTTCTAACTCATCCTACATACAAAGGATCTTTTACATGAGGGGGCTCTTCGAGCTCTTCCCTCCATCCTCACCAACCCTATTCAATTACATTAACTTTACATTGAATGGATTGTCTAGTCCATATCGGAGCTAGATCCACCCTTACAACCATTAAAGGCCTTCTTTAACTATAGATTTCTCAAAGACACGACTTTGGCTCTACCAGCCTTACAAAGATTTAATACAAATTTCAAATCCAAAATTTGAAACGAGAGGGTTGCGCCTCTCCTTCTTCATTGAATGCACACTATGTTGGTTGGCTGGCGCATGGCTAGCTTGGAGTGATGCTCCTACATCATACTCCTCTGCTGTGAAAAATTCATGAGCTCCTGCTCATGAGCTTTCCAGCATCGTTGTTGAAATCCACCTGGATCCCAAACAACTCTTTGGAGTTGTTCATCTACTCCACTTCTCTGTTGTTGTTGTTGTTGTTGTTGTTCTGCTATTATGGCAGGCCCTCTTATGCTCAGCCTTTCTCTGCTATTAGTCTCTTGTGTTGACTTCAACATCAACCTCCTAACCTTCTCTATCTCCTCGTCCAGCTGCTTCCATGGATGGCTCTGTGTATGCAGTCTCCTCGGCTGGATTTCTTCTCTAAAAATGGGCAGATCATCATGATCTCCCATGTCATCCTCTTCATCCTCTGTGGCAATAAGTGTCCAATCTGCTGCAAATTTCAGCTTCACCGTCCTATCACTGAGTTGTTTCTCAGCTTTTTCCTATGACAACTCTATTTTTTCCATATCTCTTTGTGTTGGCTCAAGTCCAACCTCTCCCAGCTGCTTCTTAGGCTGGTATTCTCCTCCTGCATCTACTTCCAGCTTGACTTGTTGGATGTGCATTCTCTACACTATCACCCTTCTCTCCAAGGTTTCAATCTACTCGCATAGATCAGCAAATCTCATGTTGTCTGCCTCTTCTTCTTTTTCTACTACAAGCTCCAATGCTACAGTCTTCTCAGCTTCCTGTCTGAAAATGTTGAGCCACTCCTCAGAAATCTCATCTTCCTCTACTTTGGCATCCTCTAATGTCTTCTCCATTTCTCTGATAGTCATAGTTGGTTGTATTTCCCCTGTTGTTGCATCTACAACACAGACTCTTGCCTCAACTGGGCTCAATGGAAAGAATATCTGAATTCACCCAATGATCAAAATGTCCTTCTGATATTTTTCCTCTATCAGCTCCTTTGGCTGATCCGAACTCAACTCTAACTTCATGAGACTTTTACATAACTTCACCTTTGTTCCCCTGCCCACCTAGAAATCTAGAAACTTTATGCTTCCCTCTTAGCAGTCTATGAGATCCTCAAATCCCATCTCATTACCCTCCTTGCAACATGAAATTTCCCTATTGTCCTCCTAATAGTCTATGAGATCCTGCAACGATCTCATCTCATTGCCCACCCGTCAATTGGAAATTTTTGTTATGCCATCTTGGCAGTCTCTGAGATCTTCCAGTGATCTCAGTTCATCCTCATCACTGAGATTTCTCCCAGCCTCTGGCTCACAGACGTGAACCACTTTCTCCTTTGGTTCATTGAGGTCTTCAGCACGCCTCAACCACCCTCTCAACAATATCCACTATATTTTGGCCAACAATTTTTGAATCGACCATCTCACCTTCACTTTCATGGGCCATTCATATACCTAACGTGGATTTTCATCCTGCTACATCAACAGTGCAAGTTCCTCCATCCTCACTCTGATCTCGATAAGTTCTTTATCCATCTCAGCCTTTCTCTGCTACTGATGGATCTTATTTCCACCTTGTGCATGGCCTTCAGTAGCCATATTACTTCCTTCAATTTTCCCTCTTGGAAAATCTGCTACTATCACTCTGCAACTCTAAGTGCTTTCAGCATCCCCTACAATCCTCCCGACTGTCTTCTTGACTGTTGCATACCTGCGAGAAATCACCACAGATTCTCAATACTCTACCTTCCTCTGATACCAAACTCATGTGTATCAGAGTACTCTTTCTCCTCTCACTTCCTCTGCTTACAATATACAAATAGAGTTAAGCTCTGATACCACTTGATGATGACCAGTAGCCCTCGGGCCGAGATCCACTCACAAGATCGTTTCAAATCTTCCCTGAACCGAAGAGGCTTTTTCAGATCCCTATTAGAACCTCAACATTCGATCCACAGGTCCTTCAACTTCCCCATGACCTCCAAGATGACCATGACCTTTTCCCGAAAAAAGGGATTTCAGATTTCGGGATTCCACAAGTCCTGTTGTCGAGAGTCTCTGCCTCCTTGATCCTTTGAAACCCGAAATGTCAAAATGGCCTTAATGGTGGTTAGCCCCTAGCCAAACCCTATTTCATGTGACCACCTTCCTCGTGACCACAGGCTACCTCCAAAGGTGTGTCTCTTCGCGACTTCGGGACTTCCAACGCCAAGCATCCTAATTCTGTCTTCAGGATGGCCGAAATATTGATCCTCAAAATCCAAAAATCCTTGGTTGTTTTATCCTCCAAAGGATGTGTCACGTTTCGTGACTTCGGGACTTCTGATGCGAAGTTTTCCAACTCCTTCTCCCCAGGATGGTGAAAATGTCGATTCCTAAAATCTCGATAATAGGTGTGACCACAGCCCCACTCCTCGCTATGTCACATTTCGAGACTTTGAGGTTTTCATCCCCAAGAGTCTGGACTTCTTGTCTTTAGGACTTCTGAAATCCTGAATCCCGATATGCTGAAATGTCAGCTTCCTATCGCGTCCCTTCAACACTTTGGGGTTTTTTTCTTTGGGACTTTGTGATCCCCATTGAAACCCCTTTTCTCTGCTCTCATCTACGGGATCCTCGATATGCTTAAATCTGGTATAATCCTTTCAGGGATTTTCCTGATGCCTCGATCGCCACCACGTGTCCTTCTGTTGGATGGTCCTGATAATATCGATGTTTCGAGACTCTGCGACCCCAATGGCACTGATCACTGGTCCTTCGAACTCCCAGTATCTAATCTCCTAGTAGCTCCCTAATCACTACCATGTGTCCTCCAAAGATGGACAACCCTGATCACTTCAGGACTTTGCAAGTTGCGAAGTCAAAAGACTCCTTTGTTCCTCTCTTCGATGCCCAAATCCCTAAAATACGAGGATCTCGTGACACACATCCTCCACATATGGATGGCTCTAATGTCTTCGGTACTTTGTGAGTTGAAACTTCCTCTCTCCCGAACTCCTACCTCTCTGTCTCCTGATATCTGAAACCTCAATGGGTCCTCGGATTACCGCCACACATCCTCTGAGTGATGGATGGTTCAAATTCCTTTGGGAATTCACAGATCGGGAGATCACAACCCAGGGATTCCATGACCCCTTGATGCTCTAATACCCGAACTCTGAAATCCCAATGCATCTGTCATTTTGGGACTTTGATGAGCCTCCACTCAGCTCATATGTGAGATTGACTCATGCACACCTTCTCACAGATTTGACGAGTGTTGGTGAACTGCGCGGGATCTGACGGTAGTTGTAGCTTCTCCCTTGTGCACTCTTCTTCCTGTCTTGAAATATTTTCAAATTATCAAAGGCCTCAGCCTTTGTCCCCTACTTCAAAGCCTGTGATTTTGGCTTCTATCAATGTTCTTGAAACCGTTGACCCTCCTGATCTTCCTCGAACTCAAACCCTCCAAAGGGTTTTCCCATCCTTTCTTCCCCTCCTTATAGCTATGGGCCTGTGCATGAAAGCCTCCTGAGCTTTGTCCTCTTTGAATCCTTAAAGGATTCTTCAGCCTTTGCACTCCTTGCAGGATCCCTACACCCATGAAGGTGCTATCCATCTTGAGCTTCTCTGTTGCTTAGATGTTTAAGAGTCTCAACTCCTTTTCTCTCCCTTCAAGGGGAATATAAGTGCCCTCTTGGAAACTTATTCTCAAGAACTCTTTACTAAGCTTCCGGGGTATTCACCAACCCTATGAAGGTCCTCCTGTGACACTTCTTTTTCCTCAGAACTCTAAGAGTTCTTTGTGCACTCTAGCACCTTCTCAATGCCCTCCTGGTAGAGCTCTACAAAACCCATAGTGGTTCTAGTCTTCTCCTTTGAACTCAAACAATATTTCTCTCCTTGTGCCCTCTATACACACGCTCAATGCCCTCATAGTAGAGATCTATAGAACCTTTAGTAATTCTATCTTCTTCATGCATTCCTCTACACAATATTCAGCTCCAAGGTATTTAGCAACCTTGACGTTTCCTCCTGAGTCAATGACTTCAGCTAGTGTGCCCTCCTGGCATGTCCTTGCCCAAATTTTGTAGAATTCAGGAGTGCATCTATGCACTAGCTTTCAGAACCTGTAGCATTCTATCACACCCTCTTGGCATGAAGCCTCAAAGAACCCCAAACCTGAAATCAAAGAACCCACAGATAGCAAAACCTATCTGTCCCTGAAATTGCACATCTACAACATATAAAGAACACACAAAGACATTCATAAACACATAAAGACACATAGAAACTCATGCAGGAAATCTGCTCTTTATATTAATATGAAATGCCTCCTTTACAAGGTGTTCTTGAGCTCAGACTTTGGTAGAGTCTTGGCTCCTTCTCTCCTCTACTCTAACTCTCACAGAGCTCTCCTATATCTCAAATCTACTTGAATTACCCAAATACTTCTAGCTCATCCTACATACAAAGGATCTTTTACATGAGGAGGCTCTTCGAGATCTTCCCTCCATCCTCACCAACCCTATTCAATTACATTAACTTTACATTGAATGGGATGTCTAGTCCATATCAGAGCTAGATCCAGCCTTACAAACATTTAATAAAAATTTCAAATTCAAAATTTGAAACGAGAGGGTTGCACCTCTCCTTCTTCATTAAATGCGCATTGTGTTGGCTGGCTGGCGCATGGCTGGCTTGGAGCGATGCTATTGCATCACAATTTCTCTCTTCATACCTAGCCAAAAGTATTGGCTCTTGACCATTGCTATGGTTTTATGATATCCAGGGTGCCCTACATAAGGAGCATTATGCATCTCATGCAAAATTATACGTTTCAATTCCTAGACATTTGGTATAGAAATTTTGTTCTTGTGCAGTAGTATTCCATCTACTCCCAACTTATAAATATCCATGTTTCGAAGTATCTTACCCTATTGTAGAATTGCTACCAATTCTCTATACTGCATATCTGTATTTGCAGCCTCCATAATTGTTCTTTTAACATCAGTCTGATACATGTTGATGGTTGTAGCATGTAGTTCACGCACCCTCCTTTTGAGTGCATCAGCCACTTTATTTTCTTTCCATTTAATATGCTTTATATCAAACTTATATTCGCTTAGAAATTATAACCATCTGATTTGCCTAGAATTTAGATTTGGCTGATCAAATAAATATTGCAGGCCATTGTGTTCTGTTCTTAGCTCAAACCTCTTTCCCATGAGGTAGTGTCTCCATTTCCTTAGGGCATGTACTATGGATTCCAACTCCAAATCATGAGTGGCATAGTTTCTTTCATGCTCTTTCAACTTCCTTGATTCATAACATATCACAAATCCATTTTGACTGAGGAATCCACCCATTCCTTCATTACATGCATCTGTACATACAATGAAATCTTCATTTGGGTCTGCAATCCTTAKTATTGGAGCACTTTTCAATAATTGTTTCAAATGTTGGAAACTCCTTTCACAGTCCGACGTCCACTGAAAATTCATACCTTTTCTTTGCAAGGAAGTGATTGGGTGTGCTATCTTCGAGAATCCTCCAATGAATCTCCTATAGTAACCTGCAAGTCCCATGAAATATTTGACCTATGTCACATTCTTTGGTGTTGACCATTCTCTAATGGATTCTACCTTCTCACGGTCCACTGCTATCCCATCTTTTGAGATGATACGCCCCAAATAATGAATTTGTTTCTGACAAAATGAGCACTTGCTCAATTTGGCATACAACTGATGTTCCCTTAATACTTGCAACACCATCCTCAAATGATGTTCATGCTCTTCCTCTGACTTGGAATATATAAGAATGTCATCCAAAATTACAATGACAAACTTGGCCAAATACTCTTGGAAAACACCATTCATTAAGCACATGAAAATAGCTGGTGCATTTGACAATCCAAATGGTACCACTGTGAACTCATAATGACCATACCTTATCTTGAAGGCAATCTTGCAAATATCTTCTTCTTTAATTCTTACCTGATGGTATCTTGATCTGAGATCTATCTTTGAAAATATCCTTGCATCCTTCAATTGATCAAAGAGGTCATTAATCCTTGGTAAAGGATATTTGTTCTTAACAGTCACTTTATTCAATTGTCTAAAGTCAATGCACAATCTTAAAGTTCCATCTCTCTTATTCAAAAACAATATCGGGGCACCCCAAGGTGATACACTTGGGAGTATATACCCCTTCTTCAGAAGTTCTTCAATCTGCATTTGCAACTCCTTCAATTCTAGTGTACTCATTCTGTAAGGAGTCTTTGATACTGACATTTCTCCAGGCATCAAATCTATAGAGAAATCAATGTCTCTCCTTAGGGGTAGTCCTAGTACTTCCTTGAATACATCTTCAAACTCTTTCAGGACTGCATAATTCTCCAAATTTGGCACCTTGTCTTTAGGTGTCTCCTCCATATGAGCTGCAAATATTTGACATCCTCTTCTATAACATTTCTTCATCTACAATGTTGAAATTTCTCTAACGGTTACTACCCTAGGAATTCCCTGCACTTTCCTTTGGTTCCCTTCTTCATCCAAGAAAGTGAATGCTTTGTTATGATAATCCAATAGAGCATTATGTGGGTCCAACCAATCCATCCCAATTAAATAGTCATAGGAACCTAAGGGTAAGATGTTCAAATCTGCCCTGGTATTTAGTCTGTTCATGTCTATGAGGCAGGACTTAACCATCTCATTAAATTTTCTTCTGGCTCCTTTAGCCAGTTGCACCAACCAAGATTTCCCATGCTTTCTTCTTAGCAATTGCAAACTTTCCACCATCTTAGGGTCTATATAACTATGGCAAGCTCCTAAATCAATTAAAATAGCAAGAGTTTGGTTGTTGATCATACCTTCCACTTCAATCATGTGGGATTGATACTCAGCTTGCTTATTGTCCAGGGCTGCATAAATCCTTGGCACATTTCTGCCCATGTCCTCTATTGGCTCAGCTTGTTGTACATTGTGAACAGCCCTACCTTTTTTGCCTCTGTGAGGACAATCTCTAAACCTATGGTCTCCTTTACAACCCCAACATTGCATAGGTGGTTGTCTTTGCCCTTGACTCCCTGTGTCAATCACTCTGGTTTCCTTATGCGTTTCCTACCATTGTGGATTATTTCTAAAGAATGGTGGCTTAGCTCCCTTCTTCCTCTGATCCATATTGAATTTCATATTGTGTTCCCAAGCCTTTTGGAAAGATGGTCTTGCTTTCATCTAGTCATACAAGCATTTATGTCTCCATATGGTCTCTTCTAATGTCTTGGGATCATCATACTATATTTTTTCACTAATGAACAATGGAAACCCACTTAAATACCTTTGAATCTTGATTTCCTCATCCTTAATGAAAGAGACATACTTCAACAATTCCAGATACCTTCTCTAATATTCATCTATGGTCATACTTCCAAGCTTGAGTTCAAAGAACTCTTTCATTTTCTTGTCATAGTATCTCTTGGTCAAGTACTTCTTCTCAAAATACTTCTTGAATTCTCTCCAAGTAACGCTTTTCTCTACAATGTGTTGTACTTGCACAATTTGATCCCACCACATGGAGGCCTTTCCTTTGAGTTTATAGATAGTGATTCTACCTTCATCATGAGAAGAATAATTATGGAATTGAAAATACTTCCTCATGCCTAGCAACCATGTTTCAGCATCTTCATCCTTCTTGTTCTCACCATCAAATGTAGGAGTTTTAATTTTGTTCATTTCTCCTTGTAGCTCATCCACCCCAAACCTCTTATGTTGTTTGACAGGGGATGGACTTATGCTACTACCTACTCTTTTCTTGGAATGCTTTCAGGAGTGATGGTGGTGTCTGCTAACATTTCTTGATTTCTTTTTCTCATCTGAGGGTTTGTGACTTTCAGATTTTCTTGAGTCACTTTCTTTTTCCAATTTCTTTTCTATTATGTTCAGACTTTGCAATAAATTCATGTTGAAGTCATCCTTCTACTCTTTGGATTTCATAAGCCTTTCATTATCATCTTTATGGCTTTGGACATCCTTATGAAAGTTCTTAATGGTCTCATCCATATTCATATATTCATTCCTTTCTTCTCCATGTTCATTGGAGTTTGTTCCTTCCATGCCCAAACGAACATCCATCCCTCTTCTCTTCTCTGGATGATTGTAATTCCCCTGTGCCTCTTCCATTCTTATGAACTCTACACTGGTCTGACCTGATCGAGTTGTTGTTAATTCTACAAAATGTGCAGCCATCGAAACTAATTAGACTAACAAATCAGTAATTCATGAGAATATGCACCATTTCGATTCAACATACACATCAGCATTATCACTCCTGGTTTCCTGGTGTTATCACCACAATAATTCTAGATAAGACCTAAGTCTTGAGAACGCTGATGCGCAGTGCCTTCCGAGATACACTTGTGCAATAAGGTGGTTTTGTCGAAACCACTCTCGCCAAGACGTGGTATTACATGTCTCAACATGTCAAATCCACCACTTGTGGAGTGGGCAATGGCTAGTCAGATCACCCTACTTCATTTGTTTGGTACTTCACAGCCACGTGACATCAGCTGAATTCCACCATGTAATGAACTCAAAAGCTAATCATTCAAAATGGATTGGTCAAGCATGGAAACCCAACACTCTTTGTACGTAATCTGTCTGCACTTCATAAAAGGATTTCTATAATTACCACTCCCTAAGTATGAAGATATCTACGTATCCATAATCGTAGTAATATTCAAGATGCTCGATTTCCTTCTCTCTATAAAGACACATTTCGGTATCCCCAACCTAAGATACATGGACAAAGCTAAGTTGAGTGACACTGGTTATTCGAGCAACATGCTAGGCTTTCCTGTGAATAAGAAGGAAAGGGTCCTTGCGCACCTTATAACAATTAAGTTCCATACAGAGCCAGTTATAGACTCATGATTGGAATTCAAGATGAATCCCACTATAAAGGATTTATTCATCAACAAGTCATTCGCTAAGAAGAAAAGTAGTAAGCAGCATAAGAAGGAGGAATCTACGATTGAAGCGATCAAAAGTGTTGGAGAAAATCAACCGGTCTGGTTAGACTCTTCTTTAAAGGCGGATATCGCTAAGTTGAAGTAAGTATTCAACTAATATAAGCATGTCTCAGGGAATTTTAAACATCCAGTAGCGGAGGTAAAGAGTACAAGAGATGATAGGTCTGTTCTTCAATGACCCTTTTTACAACATGCTAACTATTGTCATAACCCTTTTGTAATTTTGTGATTAATATGATTACATAAATACAGAAACGGATTTTAGACTATTTAATTAAAATTTCTATCTGGTGATGTTATGACTCTTGTTTTCTTTTATAATAAGTTTTTCTTGTAATCTTATATTTTATTTTCATTTGTCTAAATTGAAAGAAATTAAAATTCAGAATTCTTTTTAATTAATGCTTCAATCCGGTTATGTGTTTATTTTTCTTTTATTATTATGCAATTTAAACTTAGACTCCTCGCCTTCCAAGTGACATCACACACATTAACTTGACCTGTTCATTTATATTATCATGCATAGCAATATTACAAGGTAAACGCTTCTCCTCGCACCTAAATCTACTGTACATTTCCTCTTCATCATACCGACTACTTACACGCACTAGTCTGGCGTTGTGCACCAATATCTACTGCGCACAGTTTCAATATTGTGCACCGATATTCCACGTGCATTTTCATCCTATGCATGCACCATGTCAAGTTTAACATATTCCTTCGCACTCAAATATCTGCACATACAACTGAATACACCGTCACGAAACAACTTATACTCATACTTATGCGTGTACCAACAAAACTCCTCTGAGTTAAGAAATACTTTCACACCCCATATGCACCTTACTATGTGTGTTCTTACCGTGCAAGGCTAATTTCAGCACGTTCATCTACACATAATAATATTTCATGTGGCGCCACAATTTACCGTGCAAACTGGCATGCCACAGTTTCCCGCGCACTGCCAAATTTACCACGCATGCGAGTACACAAACCTTTTCCAAGGACACTCTATGATCCTAATTCTGGTCACTTCAAAGTTACTTTTTTGTGAATATTCACTTCAATTTCACCCTTCTAGCTCATCCAAGCTCAGTGTTGAACTAAGGCTCTGATACCATACTGTAACAATCCCCCAGACCAACCTGAGGCTGGGGTACGCCACTCCAGAGAAACCACTCATGCTCTGACGCCAGTCGGTAACATTCCCATCCATCAGGTCAGGCCATGCTACTCTAGGGAACACTTTCATTCCCATATTGTGGAACATACAGTAGCATACTCAGTAATCAACTAAGCAATGCCACCTAAATTTACTCTTTAGACTTCATGCAACTAAAACATATACATACAGTACGCTGGCGAAATCTTTACATCTAAACATAAACAAATAATTACTTTATGTAACATATGAATTTTATATTAAAATAACAGTAATTATCGATATGCATCATTTACAGGAAATTACCCATAAGCACACAAGCAATCATAGTCACATATATGATAAAATTGTAACATAGGCATGTAAATAACAAAACAATATATCCATATATCATACAATTGGTACTTATCTTAGAAATATTGTCACCAACTACTTACAGTCCATCCACGAACCTCCCAACCATAGACTACATTGTTCATCACTCTCAACAGTGAATCACCCCCGAGCTGGCACTGAACTCCACCAAGGGTAAAGGGATTCCTATCCAGGCTAAGGCTCATGGACAATATGAAAGACTCTATCTCAGGTGCTCACTCAACTAATAGCCTATAGCCTCTCATTCCCCACATGTCTGTCCCACCCAAGGAAGTGTGCCCCTTATCTGCTAGATAGTCCCTTGGCTGCCCCACTTCCCTTCCAGAGATTCAGCAACAGGTTGGACCGAAAGTCTCAGAGCGTTGTAGCTGCAGTTTAGCACCTATGAAAATCAATCCCCGGCAATTCTCTTGCTCAGATAATTTCTCACAGGCCTGACAACCCACTTCTTCAATCCTACTCCAAGATAACCAGGTACACCAACCAAAAAGGATGGGGAAACAAGCTTTGGAAGGGTGAAATGGTTGTCTCAAGGATAACAGAATGTATGAGTGAAATGGTCATGGAGTCATTGACTGGATAATTGAGTGTGTTTTTGGAATCACTGTGAACTCTTTGTCAAAAGTGATGGTCAGCTTGATGGTCCCCCTTCCCCGTTCGTAAGGTATCTGTGAGAAAAATCCCCCCCTTGAGCTAAGTTTCCCCACGATATGAATGCATGTCCCCAACTTGACACTTGTCATATCGAAAGTTACTTGTATCCACTTGTCCCCAACTTTAGAACTTAGGATAAACTAATTATCCATACTTTATGTTTTAGGAAATATTAATATAATATTCCCTTGAATTTTGGCCCTCCCTTTCCCTAACTGGTGAATTTTAGTCCCCCATCTCTTTTATCATGGTCGGTCTATGCACAGTGATGTATTTTATATTAATTATGATTCATGTACAAAGTAGGCTCTCTAGCCTTTAACATCTAGGCATGCTAGCCTAATTCCAAGACATAATCATTTCGGCTTATAATACTGGCTCACCAGCCTATAATGCATATTATATACACAAAGGTTCATTGACCTTAATATTGCTCGCACTTAGTTACTATGCACTATATCCTCTGTCTTTAACGATGTGCGCACTTTAGGTATTGCATGCAGTATTCATAAATGTGCACATTACATCCCTTTACTACGCAGTATATGCGTGCACCATGCCATGAAAGGTGTATTACAAAAATGATGTCTAAACAACTCACTAGCTTAAATATACTTGGATTATATTTACATTTGGGTTCGGCCAAGGGATATTATAGTGTCAATATGTATTGAAATGGATTCACAATGGAAATGACGATGGTCTTGCAAAACATAATGTAATGACAGAACCGTTAGAAAGCATGGACTGCTACCAACACAAGTTTTTCAATGTGGGAATAATTGAGTTCCAGTCCAACTAGGCCTCGACTCAGGTAATGAATCACATATTCTGAGAGTAAATCATCCTCCTAAACTAAGACCATATCGATGGTCGACTCCGCAGTGGACAAGTACAATAAGAAATCTTTATTATAGTTGGGTGGACGAAGTAGAGGGGTAGATATGAGGGCGCATTTCAACACTGCGAAAGAGCATTGAGCAGTTTTGTCCCAATGAGAAGGAACGTCCTTCTTCAATAAACGCATAAAACCCTTTGTGATCTCGGCATAGTTTGCGATGAAATGCCATAAAAAGTTCACTTTTCCTTGCAAAATTTGAATCTGAGGGATGGTGCATGGGGGAGGCAATTGAACTATTGCCTCAACCTTTACAGGATCGACCATAATCCCTATGTTCGAAACTATGAAACCTAGCAAATGACTCGATGTGACACAAAAACTGCACTTGTTTGGATTCAAGCGGATTTGGTAGTAGCGACACCATTCAAGGATAAGTCAGAGGTGTGTCGGATGATCATCTCTCTTGCGATATCGTGACACTAAATCATCAAGACAAGCCTCAACTATGTGTTTGAGGTCATGGAAAGCAAAATACATGACCCACTGAAACGTATCTCCATCATTTTTCAGACCAAAAGGCATCTTACAATAAGAAAATGTACCCCATGGAAAAATGAAAGCGGTTTTGTGTTGGTCTTTGGGTTTGATTTATATCTGATTATATCCCAAAAAACCATCCATGAACGAAAAAGCCTCACAACCTGCGCATTCATCGACTATCTGGTCAATAAATGATGTGGGGAAATTATCTTATGGGCATGCCTTGTTCAGATCATAGAAGTCCATACATATGTGAATCATACCCTGTTTCTTATTGATCGACATGGGATTCAACACCCATTGAGTCAATTGGATGGGGTAGATGAAACCAGCTTAAGTAGTTTCTCTACTTCATCCTTGATAGTTGTTTCTTTCCTAGGATTGACCGGACGAATCTTCTGCTGGAATGACTTGACATTAGGATAAGTCATGATTTCATGTTCGATGATTCTTAGATATATGCCTAACATTTCCTCATAAAACCAGGGAAACACGTCGCTAAAATATTTAAATAAATCCATGTATATTTGAATCTCCTTGGGGGAGCAATCCACTCCAACAAAGATATTCTCCACGACGCCAGGGGTTATGGAGATGTCAATAGGTATCATTTCATCTATTATTGCCATATTTCATTTAGCATCAACTGTGTGCATTACCAAAGGATTGATAGGACAATCTTTATCTCCATTCATTGTCAGAGTGAATTCACCTACTTCAATTCTTCTTAACTCTGGGAGGAAGTAAGATCTATGATGAAGATCATCCCAGGGTTTTTCCGGACTAGTCATTGCCTCAATAATAGCCTCGTCTGAGGGAAATACTAAGTCTAAAGAATCTATATCAGCAAGGGAACCTTGAGACCAAATAGGCGTGAGCACCGGATCTAAATATTGTGTGGGAGTCGGATCGAGGTCGACAGAATCTCACTGAATTATCAAGTATGCAACTTTTTCCATGAACAAAGGCATGGCCATGCCATGGTACTCTGTCCCTTCCATCTTATTTGATGGGGAAGGAAGAGTCCATGGATCATTAAAGTACGTCGTGCAAAATGAGGATATTTGAAAGATTTCGACCTGAGGATAGTCAGGGTTAGCCAACACGTAATGGAAATTTCTAGTCGGAGGCGGGTAATCAAAAGTTTCCATCAAAGGTGGGCACAAACCAACCCCTATGTTGATGATGTCAGGCTAAGGGTTATCAATCATCGAGACTGTGGAGACTCCCGATGAAGGGTCAGGACGAGAGAAGGATAATTGATCAATGGTCATGATCTGGCCCGCATGTGGAAACAACAAGACCTAGAAAACTGTCGCGACCACTCCTTACATAGAATAGGTCCAACTCCTTCCTAACAAAATATTATAGTTGAGAGATGCATCGACCACTTCAACTTCGACACACACGGTTTTCCCCCCTAACTGCACAGGGAAAGAGGGAATGATCCCATCTGTTCGGAAAGAACAACCATCAAAGGTTGTAAGAAGAGTAGGTGATGGAGACAAAACAGGTTGGCCTATGGCCTTCCAACACGCCAAAGACATCATGCATCTTGAGGCACCCTCATCCACCACTATACGGAAAATATTCCAGGTAAAATTTTTCATGGTGTAAGCCACTACTATCTGAAAAGATACGTGGTAAGGAAGACAAGGTTTTATGTCGGTTGTATCAAGCATGATCTTTCTCAGATTACAAGTCTCAGCATATCCTAGGGTAGCTAACAGAGCCTTTCTCTAGGAAGGGAAACTCTGGAGGACTTCCAAAGTGGACTTTGCACAAGGGGTTTGTGATAAATCCTCCACCACATAATAGTTTTGGGAAGGATGTGTGTTTCAATTGTGAGAAGCTTTCTTAAATGCACCTTTTGGGATTCATGTCATTGTTTCTCCCAGCATCTTCTCAATCTGGAGAGGAAGAGGTGGGTTTTCAGCTTCTTTACCTTCTCAGAGGTGATTGGATTTCCATAATCATGTGCTCTAGTCAATATATAGGCATCACCTTTCATCATATTCAAATTTGCAGATGAAGGATTAGTCAAAGATGGAGGGGGTCCTTGACTTCCCCCTTCCACGCTCAAGGAGGCTTGATTTAGATTTTTCCCATGTGGAAACAGATTCGTTAACACAAAAGGTTGTTGTTGTGCCAATAACTTTTGGGCCTTCGCAAGTCGAGGGCACTGATGGGTCGGGTGGTCTTCCTTGCAAAGATTACAAGGATACTTCAACTTCTTATTTTCAGTGTCACCCCCACCAGCATTATCAGTAGGTTTCTTATCCCCCTTACCCTTCTTTCATTGTTTTTTCTTTTCGTCAGGTTGTTGGGTGGCCTTTGGGTTCGTCATTTTCACACTGTGTACATCTAACTTTTGGGTAGCGGGAACAGTCGAACTGGTGGTCTAGCTTGCCACTATCTGTTGTATCGACAATTGTTGCGAGTGATTTGACAATGGATCAACGGCTTCATTTTTTTTGAACCAATAATGTCATCGACATGTGGTCCAAACCTTTGTCTAGTCTTTTCAAGTATTGACCTCTGTGCATCTGGAAAAATATCGTAAAGTAAAACAGATTGAGAGTAAATTAGTTCTATCTTTTGAGCTCTCATTATCACATCTTCCTCAGAAAACACCCCAGACATTGTGACGTCTTTAGACAACTGGGCTACCAAAGACTTAAGGAACCACTCAAGAAAGAATTTTGGTGGTACCGGCACTTTAATCAAACTCTTTCGACATCTCCATTCTAAAATGTGATCCAAGATATGGTCCTCTTTTGTCTACTCGAAGTTGGCTAGCAATTCAGTGTCGGCATCATATCTCATAGGTAATTTGAAATGGTTTAAGAAATCCATTGCCAATTCTCTGAATGAAGAGTATCATGAGTGGTTGAGCTCGATGTACCATTTCGTAGCACTCCCTATGAGAGTGGGTTGAAACAATCGCAATTGAACGGAGTCATCTCTTAACAAGTTGGATGAGCACCATAAGTGGAAGGTAGTCACATGTTCACCAGGATATTCATTAGGCTTGGCCTCAAACTTTGGAATGTTTGAAGGAACTTGGTCGGCATAGGAGGCAACCTCGAATCATGATAGATGGGGCCATTTAAAATCCTTGTCAAGTCTGGAAAGTGCAAGGTTTCCAGAAATGGTATTTTGGGTTGTGGATTGTAGCCAAGGAAAAAGGAGCCTAGATTTTTATTGGCACCAGGTTGCCAGGAAAAGTTAAGTTGTTGGCTAGGGCTATGGTAATAACCATGGTCTTGACCAGTGTATGGATTATGTGCTTGTTGATACATCATCGGCTGGCTCTAGTAATAGGACGTAAAGGGCTAGGCTTGCGTCACATTCCAAGGATTTTGGGAGGGGTTTCCCCCTGCCGATCCGATGGGCATACGTGTTGGGCCTTACCCAAGGTTCCACTGGGTATGGAAGGGGTTTTCCCCAATCATCATCTATGGTAAGGGGACTAGTCCCTGCCACAGATTCCAATGTCCTTGTGAGGAAGGAATTCCTAAGTGTGCCCCTTGTGCAGGAATAGTACCCTGTACAAGATGTGGTTTTCCATAATCGAGGTTTCCCCCAGCTGAAATGGCAGCTGACTAGAAATCATTTTTACCAAATGTGTTGAACAAAGAGAAAGGTGTCAAACCAATCAACACGTTATAAGGAGGGAGTGCTTGACTACCTGCTCCAAACAATTTTACGTTTGGCCCAACGGAGTGTTGAGGAACACCGTCGAGCGAGGGGGATGAAGGGGGTAAATGACCCTTGCCATAAGGGAAAGTGATAAAGGGAGTGGAAGTGCCACCCATAGATCCTTGCAGAGGAGCATTGGAACTCTCTACCCCCAAACCTAAAGTTTGTAGAGTGAAGGAGGAAAGTACAGTACTCGTACCAAAGCTAGGAATCTCGTATGAGAATGGAGGGCTTGTCACATTCTAAGTAAATGGAGCAGTGATCGTCACCATAGATGGAATCGAACCACTTCTTGAGGTAGAAGCAGTTGATACCATAGTGGCCTGAACTGACAACGATTGGTTAGGAGGTGGAACAACCCTGGTAGTGACAATCATGAAAAAAATATGAGTATTCCCTGAAGAAGTAGCAGTGTTTGCTTCCATTGTTTCTTGTGACACTACCTGACGCTCGTAAGGTAGAACCTTTATGACGATGGGTGTCGATAGATCAGTGATGAGAGGATTATATAGACCAATATATTCTTCTTTGAGGTCATAAATGATTGGTTCCTCCATAGTCAAATGTTCTCCTCTCAAAGATGGGTCGGGCACAGTTTCATGTAACCCAGTTGTCTCAAAAGACCCTTGTTGGTCTAGTTTTCACCTTAGTCGTGGTGGGGGGGGTTTGAGGTCAACCAGTGGCAGGCCCAAAATCCTTCACAAACGGTAGAACTCTTGATCCTCCACTATGTGAGAATATCAAAGACACACTAGGGCAATCTATAATCGTTTGAAAACCAGCACGCACTAGAAAAGTACCTATGAGATCAAACAAGCAGTCAGTAGCTAGTTGGAAGAACAGTTACAACAACCAACACTAGAGAAACTTACCAGTGTAAGTGCAAATCGAATGCGTAAGCACCCTCTAGGTATACTCTACAAATCTTGGCCTGATGTCTATCCTAGGTACTTCAGTATACCCCCGTAGTCACCTATGTAAGTCACTAGAAAGATAGGCAACTAGGTTTCCAACATGCAAACAGTCACTAGGCGAGTACAATCGACAGTCAGGTGGACTGCAATGAGCAGGGTATCAAGCCTAAAACCTATCAAGGGTATTGAAAGCAAGTGTTCCAAAAGATGACTAAGGACCTTGAACAAATTTGAGACCTATGAAGCTCTTTGGAAAATGTGATCAATGGAATCCCAAGACAAGCCCTCTATATGTGTTCCCCACTATACTTGGTCCATATTTGGAGGGATTATCACCGATACCTTTCCTTATGTGACCTCATGTTTATCCCCTGTGTTAGAGGGGGGTCCCGTATAAATCTCATGATACTAGACTTTTGACACTCTCTAGCACAGACTCTTATGTTTGTTTTAGCAACCTTGAAGAGTTTCCTCTCCAATCCTAAATCAAGGCTCTATCCTAGACTAGTTGATGGACCCTACAACCATAAAGTCTAGTTTATTTTAATTAATCATTAATTTTAGTGGATGTCTTAAGTCAAAGGGAAYGAAAATGAAACCAGTTATGTTTTTTAGATACGAAAGAGAAGATCATATACTGAAACTGAAAACAAATTACTTCTTCACAAATTCAAATTTGCACATTCAAACTCTTTAACCAACTTTTCAATTTTTWTTTTTTTTTAAGATCTTTTAATAGAAAACTCAAAACAAGATTTCAATTGAMTACAAGATACTTATTKTCCTAAGTCAACAACCAATAACTTACTAAAGAAATATTTTTCTTGATGATTAATGCAAACAACCAACTACTTAACCAAACCAAAAAATAAAAGATTTTTTTTTGTTGTTTAATGCTTAAGAAGCAAAAAAAGGAAAAATGACRACCATTAAAGACCAAGAAAAGACTTCTAGCCTAAGTGTAGATTGCAAAGAGTTACTGACAATAACACACAAGTTGATTGAACAAGACTCTCACACTTGTCTAAAAACCCTATTACAAAAGAATAGAGGAAAAAACTTATAATGAAAAAGAAAGCTATGTTGTAATCAAACCTAAGCTACATAATGTTATGATAGAAACCCAGACTAGATCAAGAAAATCCTTGAGAGGTGTGACTCTTGACAGGGAAGAGGATGACTGCCTCTTCTATAAAAAAAAAAAACTCAACAGGTATGCTACTGATAGTTCAAAAGCCAGCGTATGTACACGGGTTGTGCAAGGTCGGGGTGGGTGTGCACGCGTGCAGGCCCACTACAAGCAGCGTGCACCTCTCCAACTCCTCAAACAAAATGAAAACAAGAAATCAAGCACTAGTAATGAGAACCAGAATCCATTGAAGACACAGAAACTTACTTTGATAGAAAAAGATGCAAGGAAAAAGCTAATCTAAGGTTATACCTAGGCTAGAGACTACAACAACAAAGACCAAAACTAGATCAAGAAAACCCCTGAGAAGGATCACTTCTGACAGGGAAGAGGAGGATTGCCTCTCTTTTAAAAAAAAACTTATGGACTCAGACACGCTATTGATCCTTCAGCAACCAACATATGTACATGGGTTTTGTGAAGTCAGGGCATGTCTATACATGTGTAGGCCTTCTACAGGTCATGTATGCCTCTATAGTTTCCAGGAAAAGAAAAAACAGTCAAGCGAAGAAAGAAGGGAGTACTGGTATGGAAGACCAGCATCCTTAATAGCTCAGACTCTTGCAGAAACTCAGAAAAAAGGTAATAAAACCTATTTAAAAAACCCAAAAAGTATCCCGAAAAACCCTAGAGATCTCCCCAGGATGGTCACCAATTATGTTCTGGGTGGGAAATCCCCCTGTTATCACTGAAATTTTGTCTACAAATGGTTACAACAATTCATCATTGTCAAAGATTTATGAGGTCACCCATGGACCAAAATTACCACAAAATCATTTCCAAAGGGTCAAAACTATACAACCAGTGACAAAATTAAAGTGTGTTATGACTACATAGGGCGTGCGTGCACATGCACAAAACAGAAATGCAGGAAAAGCGCACATGTGCCCAATGCACGACTGTGGTCAATAAAAGCCGTGCACATCTGAGAATGGTGCATTTATGAGAGTGGTCGGCCTCCCACCCACTTCTGGTTCAGCGTCCAAGTTGATTTGACATTCAAATCTAGACTAGATCCGACTAGGTGGTTGTTCAAAGACCTAAAAATTCCCTAATTAGCCTCTTTACACACTACAAGATGGTTGCTAAATACCTCAAAGAGGTTCTATAAAAAGGCCATGGATGCACTTCATTTTTTAAGGAATTCAATAGCAAAGTTATGATGCTACTATTCTCTTGAGGAATCCTCTATTCTCATCAAGAGTATACTAACACCATTACATTGGGCAATCCATGTCACCCCTTGAGTGGATTAGCAAAGAATTCTTTCACCATTTTCATTCAAAGTTGTTAGAAGAGCTTATTTGTGGGGGTCCAAGAGCCCTTCCTTGGAGGAAGAAGGGACTCATAGTCCTCTTTCTTCTTGGTGTCTTCTTTTACTAATATAAACCTTACCATTGGTGACATGGGTCTTATTTGACTTTTTGTCCTTATGTCCCTATGCTCATTAGTTTAGTTGTTATTTTATTTCTTAGTTTAATTCTTAGTTTTTCTTTTATATTTCTTTCTCTAACCCTTTTCCTTATAGTTGTCTTGCTTAGCAAACCCAACTAAGCTTTCAAGCACCTCTATTTTGTTCATCTAGGTGGCAAAAGAGGCACAATAGATTGGTGACTCCACTGAGGAAAGGTATCAATTTCCTACCCCATTTGGGCTTTTATAGCTCTTATTTTGGTATATTTAACCTGCAGGTGCATTAATCGGTCCAAGTCGACCTGCAAAACATCCAATTCCAAGTTGAATTGGGAGAATTCCATTCATAATTTTCTTTCACAGCCATGTGTCATTTGTGCATGAGTTAGACGTGCATCATGCCCACATGCGCCTAAGTCATAGTTATGTTCTGTGCACCTGTTCCCAAAATCTCATTTCAGTCTGCGCACAGGTGCTCAGTGCACCTCTGTCTACACTGAAACTCGCGCACCTATGCAGAAAACTACACTTTGTAAGGTTTTTTGTGATTTGGGGAAGGTCCCTAGCCTTTTTAAAAGTGATTTCATGCATGTTGTAAGCTGCACCACACTTAGTTCCCTCTTCATATAAAGGGATTAGTCAAAACACATAGGCACTTAGGGGGTTTTAAATCATTATTTCCTCTTTTTCCTTCATTTTCGCCACATGGATGGCTTTCTTTGACTAAAAAGTATAAGTTGGAATCATTTCTAATCACATAAAACTTGCACTGGGACTAGAAGTTGGATAGCAATCACTTAGTATTCCCTTCTCTCGCGCTTCCAAGCGACCTTGAGAATCAGAAAAATATTATAGGACAATTTCATCTCCCTTAAAAAGACTAAAACCTTTAGAAGAGGACAACAACCCTTCTTGGGACTCCTCTTAGTTTATTTTTCAAACACATCTTAAGATTGTAACGGGCCCATACATGCCCACATGCTACAAAGATAAGATAGTGTTGAAATTTACTTTCTTATATTAAATCACTAGGGAAGTTTAAAGGTTTTGTAATGGGCCCATACATGCCCACATGATCACAATCTAGGATAGTTTCAAATCTTTTCTTAGATTAAATCACAATAGGGAGTTAAAGGAATAGTAAAGGACCCACATGTCCACATGATAGTTTCCTAGGGACTTTTGAATTACGCAAGGTTGTGCCAAAGGCTCTTAGTTAATTAGGTAATCAACACTTGTAAGGACCAAGAGAAGTCCACATGCAGCAAGGTGACACCTAATTCATTAAAACATTGGCACACTTTCACTCATTCACACACAAAAGTCACGTATCACTCACATAGTTTCATTCTCGAAACGTGGAGGTCAAAGTAAGTTTCCTCCAAATGGATTCTGAAATGCCCCACCCTTTTCTTGACGAAACTATCCATTCCCATTTAATTTCAATGAGGCTGGTTCACACCCCCAACCTCTCAAACAACTACATCTAAAAATTTTCTAAAAACTCACTAAGTTTTCCTCCACAGGAGGTGCCAAAAGAAATTTTTTAGTCTAGGTAGGATTTTGGGGATAGGCATCCAAATAACTCCCCATTATCTAGTTCTCACGTTGTCAAAACAATATAAGTTGTCAAATAGGGAACTAAAAATCCTCCAAGTCAAGTGTTCCTAACACCATAAAGCAAGGAGATACCCATGAAGGGTTGAAGGTTGATGTCTAGTTGTTCTGTGCATCCCCCCTTGGGGCACCCACCTCTTGGATGAGATCCAACCCGTGACCCATTTCTTAGGCTGAAAATCTAAATGTTGCACTTTGACCGAGGTACCTAGTGACCAAATTTTAGGACATCTACCCAGGTGGCAATTGTTGGCTACAATTGCACCTTGATCAGATTTTGTGTGGCTATTGGGAAATATCACCAGCTCTTTCGGGATATGCCCCCTTTACCCCTCATTATAACTGATTATTTCACCCTTCACTAGTTTCTCTTCTGGTGACTTCAGACCCCACTATTGAGTACTATTGGAAGGTCCAGTGTTATTTGAGAGGAAGGATGTTACGTATTTTAGGACACGAGCATTGGTTTTCTTTGATTCCCCATGTGGAAAAAACCCACTTATCCACATATATGCTTCTTGTTCAACACACTTTATGTATCATGCACTTCTGATTACATTTTGATTTAGATATATATATTGTGTAAAGTACAAAATTTGCAACAAGCACTCTTGTTTATTTTCTCTCATCATCTTTTGCACACATCCACTCAGCTAGTTGGACATCATAGGGGACCCACAGAACCCCCGTCATTCCAGACGCTTACTAAAACTCCCTCCTATTTTAGGGGGAGTTCCTAGTCTTACCAACTCATCGACACCACCCTCCCCCACTCCTGTGAGTGCCACTGTTTTAGGATCATCTTTGCTCGGTTCTACATTACTTGGTTCCACTTCCCAAGTCTCTCTGTCCACTCGCTCTCCTTTACACAGAAGTGGGGGGCCAACTTCCTCTCAAGGGGGAAGTACCACCCCACCTAGTCCCCCTCAAGGGTCAGGTTCACAACACACTCACACCATGGCTGGAGCTAATCCCCCCCCACTATAGATGCCATATTTGGCCTCTCTTAACATACCAGACCTAAGAAAACTCACAAATGATCCCATATTACATGACCCCACATGACCTACAATGCCTACCAAAATACCTTTCGACATCCCCAAATTTGAAGGAAAGGCAGGAGATGACCCTACCAACCATGTCATGATTTTCGACCTATGGTGCTCTTCCAACAACATTATGGATGATTCCATCAGACTATGATTATTTCAATGCACACTCACTGGCCCATCTTCCAAATGGTATGTAGACGAAAAATCGGGGTCCCATGAGACTTTCGAGTCCTTGGCCAAAGCATTTTTTACCTTCTTCTGATTACCAATTCACCACGACAATGGTCTTGAACTACTCTCTAATTTCAAACAAACCTCAGCCACACATATAGTTGATCACATTCACAAGTGGCGTAGATGACGTAGTTTGTGCAAAACTGAAACCACCAAAAATCAGTGTCTTGACTGGTTTCTTAGATCACTCGTCTCTCTCCTTGGTAAATATGTAGCTTCCACCTTCCCTCAATCCGAAGAGGAAGCCATTACTAAGGCTCAACAATACAACCTCATCTATTAAAAATCAGGGTACTTATACACAGTGCTTCCTGATCTCCCAAAACCTGTGCCATTCGGTCAAGACAAACTCGGGATGTCTCACTCAGTAGATGGATTGATTGGTAATACCACACACCACAATCCACAACCCCAACCACCACCAATGTATGACACACCTCAATATCCGTCAGCATATGGGGGAACTTCTTATTACCCCCCACCCCCTTATCAACAACCATACCATGTTTCTATTTCTCCACCCATCAGTGGACCACCACTGGCACCCCCACTACACCCACCTATCCAAACAAGTTCTTGTACCCCCTCTACCTCAGCCTATACTCTAAGTACTATCAAAAGAACCATGCCTTCCTACGTACCTTATAGATCACAACTCCCACAGAATCTATACTTTCCATTCCCTGGTCCTCCACAACCCATGGCACCCCCACACCCTCACGCTGGGGTGAATTTTGTTCAACCCTCTCCCGCTCAGCAATATCAAAATTTTGAACAGTTAAATATGACAAATCTGACCCATCCATTGAATAATGCCAAAAAGAAAGAAAGAAACAAGAACAATAAAAACCTAGGTCAAGGTGGGAATCAACCCCAACAAAACCAACCTACTGGGGGAAACTAGAACCAAGGGAATCAGAACCCCCAAAAAGGCAATAACAATAGGTGTCAAGGGAGAAATAATAATACTATTAAAACCACCTTCCCTTGTTCCCTTTGTAGTGAGTTCGGTCATTATACTCATCATTTCCCCCAAATTGATGATTTTAAACGGCTGAAAGACTCAAGTAGTCTACCACATCCTCCAGCACCGCCTTCCCCTCAGCAGGCCCCACAACAATACGTACAGCAACCCCCCTAGTTGTACTGCAGAATCCCATTCCACACCAGGGTATGATAAACACCCAACAAGACACACAACCTACCCCACCATAGTTGGGACAGTACCTCAATCCAAACAATCTTGCAAATCGTACCATCCTCCTCACCAGTAAGGAAGAAATCCTTCTGCAAACATGTAATCGTCAATATCGTGCACTCGTTGAGTCTCCTCCCATTCCCCCAAAAACAATCCCAACACCAATAGGACCCCCATCGGTAATTCCATGCCCTAACACCAAAACACCTCTTTGCATCCCTCACATCCCATTGCGCAGGAATGTCCACAACCCCCAAGCTAGGGCAGCTCACAATTACAGTTTGGTTGATGACTTAGTACAATCCCCAACTGCCATGTCACTCTTAGAGGTCCTTCAAACTTGTCCCACTCAATGAAAATCATTACTTTCTGCCTTGGGGGCAGTCGACCCCGCGGATACCCAACTCATCACATTTGATCTCAACAGCAGAGAACATCGCCTTCCCGCTCTAATCACTTTTCAAATCCCAGTAAAAATTTGGAACATTACATTTCATCGGTGTATCATCGATGAAGGTGCATCCACATGCATTATGTCCAAATCTGTATGGAAGAAACTTGGTTCCCTCAAACTCATACCATCTGCCATTACCTTACGAGCTTATGACGGAAAACCATCGTCTCCTGAAGGACTCTTCCCAAATGTCCCCATAGAACTCGGGGGAAAGACCATTCTCATTGACATTGAAGTTATCGATGCCCCACTCGATTATAATATCATGTTCGGTCGTAGCTACATGTATGCTATAAAGGCAGTCACCTCTTCCATCTGTCGAATGATGATGTTCCCCCATAATGGGAAGATCATTACCATTGACCAAGTCTCACATTACGAGCCTAACCCTTCTTCTAACATCGATAACATTCTCCCTCTCATCCACACGAGTCATGATGCATACCCACTCATCGAAATGGGTCCCAGAATTTTCAAAGACCCATCATTGTCAGGAACTTACCATGGTGCACCACCGCTCCTTCATCCTTCCAATCAAGTATGCGTCGTATCATCCATCGAAAATGACATAAAGGATACCCTTCCTCCTAGGGAGGATTCTATGATATCTAACGTCCCACTACTCACAGAGCTCCCCCCTCACGAGCCTCCTGCGAACTCGTCAACTCCACTAGTCCACAATTTCACCTCTCCCCAAAGCCATATTCTAGTTTGGGAGACTGTTCCCCAAGTCACTATGCAAATCCCCTTCTTTTACCCTCCACCAGACGTACAAGCTTTCAAAGTAGCTGCAACACTTACCCTCCCTCATATGGTGTTAGCAATTCCAGTTTGGTATTTACATTCACCAGATATGGTCCCTCAACCATCCCTTCCCCCCCAAATGGAAGGAATCCCAATGATGATTCCCATACTCACTCCCACCATACCCGCTACACCCCCACTCACTAGCTTCCCTACCACAACTGGGGGCAGGAGAAAGAATAAGGATCCCACAACTCCACTTCCCCCTTGCATGCTATGAGAGAAAGATGGACACCAAACCAACAACTGCCCATCTCTACCTGAGTTATGGAACTTGATTCCACTCAATCCAACACCATCAACGCTCACCACTGTAGAAAGTATTGTTGCTATTTCCCCTCACTCAAGTAGTAAAGGGCTGCAAACCAAATTTGCTTGCACTATATGTTCAGAATATGTCCATTACACACACCATTGCCCAACACTGCCACGCTTTTGGCAGACATTAGCCACAATATGCCAAAGCTTCCAGATCGAACCCAATCCAGCTACATCATCCCGACCAAAAATCACTGACATCCATTATGTCACGACTTCATTCAATGAACGTATGAGATGCCCTTGCTCTCTATGTGAATCCTTAGATCATTTTACATACCAATTTCCTATGATCATTGAATACAGGCAACGCCAATTGACCCTGATTCAAACCCCTATAGAATCGATAGTTGACCTTACCTTGTCACTAGAAATTCTTCATATCATTTCTCCCGAACCCGAGGCACTCCTAACACCTCCATGGTTCTTGGATGACTTATCCGAGGATTCACTCCCTAACCCCCCCAATTCTCCCATTCATTTCCCTACGGAAATTTTACATCCCACTACCACTGGTACTCCTCGGTACTTCAATTTTTGGGTTATGTTGAGCTAACCATAGCAATCTCATTGCATCATTCCCCCTACTTCTTCATCACCAGAGGACAGCCACACGGTGACAGTCACCAATATCACTCTTTACGACCCCTTGTATTCCTGCCAATTCCACTGTGATGAGGACATACTCGAAGAGTTAAACACCCCTGACTACCCATGGGATGCGCTACACCATAGAGCACTCTTCTTTCCATAGGAAGCCTCCATGCCTCCTAACCAACACCCCATATACGTGGTCGAAACCAAGGATTTTATGCCATCAAGGCATATCAACTGGTTCAACAACCCCATTCCTACCCCTGATGCTTTTGAAGAAGGCAACATGGACAACATTTCCCCAACCATCAAAATCGATATTTCCATCAAAAATGGAGTCGTCGAGGAAATCACCATTGGCACCGCTTGCACTCCTCAAGAAATCACCACCTATAAAGCCCTCTTCCAAGAATATCGGGATATTTTTGCCTGGTCATACACAGAAATGCCTGCCCTTGATCCCTCTATCGTCGAACATCGCATCGACACCTGGCCTGACATTACACCAATTCATCAAAAATAGTGACTGCTACACCCATCCAAAGCAGCAACCATCAAGGTTTAGATTGACAAATTACGCGTGGTTGGGTTCATCTACCCCATCGCCCATACATCATGGGTTTCCAACCCTATACTCGTTAACAAAAAACAAGGCACTATCTGCATCTGTACAGACTTTCATGATCTCAATCACACATGTCCCAATGACAACTTTCCAACACCTTTCATCGATCAAATCATCGATGACTACGTTGGCCATGAGGCTCTATCCTTCATGGATGGTTTCTCTGGTTATAATCAATTCCAAATCCACCCAGTCGATCAATACAAAACCGCATTCACTACCCCTTGGGGTACTTTTGCATATCATCTCATGCCTTTTGTCTTAAAGAATGCTGGCACTACTTTCCAATGGGCTATGACCTACATTTTTCACGATCTAGCTCATATCATCCTCACATACTTGGACGACCTCACAGCTCGATCCAAACTATGGGCCCTACAGCTATATATAGGCCTTTCCACCAAACTTCTAATCACCATTCCGGGAGCTCCGGGTGTCTGTTCTTCGATCTATCTTTAGCCACAGGATCAGCATCCTGTCATCTACATCAATACAGTCCCCAGGCCACTTTTTATCCTTATCCCCCGGGGCACCTTTTTTTTTCATACCCCATCCAGGTACGCATGCTCATGTTCAAAATTATCAAATAAATGCTCGTATATTCAATTCTCTTCAGCTATTCTTCACGTCGGTTATTTGGTTTTCATGTGTGTAGGTACTTAGGCATCATACATCAATGCCACCCATTCAAGTATATAATAAGAACTAGCATGTAATCATTCCCTCTGAATCTCAATTTCATCTCCAGTCACACCCTCTGACATTTTCCTCTAGGATCCCCATCTTCGGCTCTGCAGTACCAACACCTCCATTGCATCTTAGGTACTGTCACCCGATAACACTCTCCCCCACATGAGTTCTCCCATTCATAGAACCCTTTTGCACTTTGACACTCATGTTGTTTGTTAACCCTTTAGGCATGGGAGTCCCGATAGTCTTACATCATGTCGTGAATCAACCACATACTCCTTCTCCTCATTTTGCTAGCTTTCCCACTGGACTCCCAGATTATCTCTTCAAGGTTCTATTTTGACTGCACCTATGTAGTATCATGAACCATCCCTTTCATTCATGATCAGTTTGACCATCTGCAAATTTCCCTTCATTTCACCTACCTCATATGGAAACCCACCCATGGGGGACCCACGCTCCACCAGTTCTCCAAGCAAATTGCACCCTAACCGGCCCAACCATATTACATTAGTGCACCCATTTTTGTATTTGTACACTCATCCCAAATTATTCTTTATTTATTTGGTACATTGTAAAAATCCTTTGTTTCCATCATTTACATCTCCTTTTGTCGCCACCTTTGACTACCTTCTTCCCTTTTTTGGCAAACGCAACCCATGTCGCCCTTGGTTGGGGCACTCCTTATCATCTACCCCTGTTGACAACGTCCATATACTCTGAGTATCCCACATGCCACTTACCTCTACCCTCTGAGTTTGTTCACTTTGTCCTACCTCTCGCACAACTTATCCCCTGTCTTGTTGTCCCCTTAACACTAGACCTAGTTGAATGGTTGTGGCCACTTATACCTCACATATACCCTCAACCAAGGGCAGTCTTGAGTCTTCCTACATCTTGACTTCATCCATGTACCTCCTCCAGTTCCTAACCTCACCTAGTATATTTCCCAAATCCCCTTGCTTCTTGGAGTCACGTCCCCCTTTCTGTCGACATCAGCACAGTTTCCAGAAGGGTGATAGTATATTGACTCTCATTACCTTTCCAATGAGAGGTCTCGGATGGCACAGGGAGAACCATAATTTCTCCCTGCTATCATTGACCCCCATAACATTCGACTTCAACACTTTCTCATGTTACGGTGGGTCTTACTTTGTGACTATTGTAGTTATTTCTTATATTTGTCAAAGACCTCTGAACTTGGTTGGGCTATCAATGCCTACAAAATCAGTGATACTTCTTACAGATGTCACTGCCTATTGTTCAGAGTATGTTCCTCTGAAGAATTGTCTTTTTCCTTTATTACGACCACCCTCGAGGGTGCTGCATTTGTCTACATCAACAGATCATTCCTTTTTGAGTTACATGACACGAGCATGGGGCATGCCCGCCTCGTTTGTACGTAGATTATTTTTACACACCTTATGGAAGGTTGGGTTCTATAGGTTCCCTTCTCCCTCCAAAAAGTAACTCTTGACAATCCCACTATCTCTCTCTCTTACAACTGCACTCTTAGTAGAAGAAACATTGATGAATTTCGGTTATACGTATGCTCCTAACCTCATCCATCAGTGGGCATCTTTTATCACTAAAATTTCATCCGCAAATGGTTACAAGAATTCAGCATCATCAAAGAGTTATGAGGTCACCCATGGACCAAAATTACCACAAAATCATTTCCAAAGGGTCAAAAACTATACAACCAGTGACAAAATTAAAGTGTGTTATGACTACATAGGGCATGCATGCACATGCGCAAAGCAGAAACATAGGAAAAGCGCACATGCGCCCGATGCACGACTGTGGTCGCTAAAAGCCATGCACATCTGAGAATGGTGCATTTATGAGAGTGGTCAGCCTCCCACCCACTTCTGGTTCAGATTCCAAGTTGACTTGACATTCAAATCTAGACTGGATCTGACTAGGTGGCTGGTCAAAGACCTAAAGATGCCCTAATTATCCTCTTTACACACTACAAGCTAGTTGCATAATACCTCAAAGAGGTGCTATAAAAAGGCCATGGATGCACTTCATTTTTTAAGGAATTCAATAGAAAAGTTATGATGCTACTATTCTCTTGAGGAATCCTCTATTCGCATTAAGAGTATACTATCATCATTACATTGGGCAATCCATCTCACCCCTTTAGTGGATTGGCAAAGAATTCTTTCACCGTTTTCATTCAAAGTTGTAAGAAGAGATTATTTGTGGGGGTCCAAGAGCCCTCCCTTGGAGGAATAAGGGACTCATAGTCCTCTTTCTTCTTGGTGTTTTCTTTCACTGATATAAACCTTACCATTGGTGACATCGGTCTTATTTGTCTTTTTGTCCTTATGTCCCTATGCTCATTAGTTTAGTTTTTATTTTATTTCTTAGTTTAATTCTTAGTTTTTCTTTTATATTTCTTTCTCTAACCCTTTTCCTTATAGTTTTCCTGCTTAGCAAACCCAACTAATCTTGCAAGCACCTCTATTTTTCTCATCTAGGTGGCAAAAGAGGTGCAAGACCCCCTATGGACTAGCATTAAGGGTTATGTAATGAATTCATAAATGACCTAAAGTCTCCTACTTTTTACCATCATCCCAATTATAAACCCCATTATTCATATGTAAATATAAGGTTAAAAAGATAAAGTTATTGTACCTTAGTTTCCATGTTTGATGTCGATCCTTTAACGTTCGTTCGCTCCTTGAATGCAAATGTCCTCCCAAAGATGACCTACATTCATAAACAACAAACAAAGAAGTCAAAACATGCATATGATCTATGAACTAATGGGTTAGATATTCTATCAAAATATAATCAATATTAAACATTAAAAACCTCATATGGCGAGACGGAAAAAGTACTTCTTTTATTAATCTCACAAGAGTAACTTACAATAGTGAGATCGGCCATTACTCCTTGAATTTGGTCCTGGGCTCCTCTTCAAATGTGCTCCAATTGCTTTTGTATATGCATTTCTTCACACAATGGTTGCAAAAGGTTGGGGCAAAGGGAAAGAAAAATAGGGTAGAGTTTCTTTATAATTATTTTCCTCCTTCCAAATGGGACCCCTACCCTTTATTTTATAGGCTAGAAAGGGCTAGGTATTTGGTCGAGTGACTGGCTATGGGTGGTCAAAAGGTTTAGGTAACTTACCCAAAACTGTGAGTTTTGTTTGGAACTTTCCATTTTTCGTGCTTTTGTAGGTATATGCAGGTTGTAGTGGGTCAGCTAGCATATACACACGTGCAGTAGTGGAGCAAGGCATGTGTACCTTCAAAAAGGGTGTTTTTAAGAAGAGTTGTTCAATAGTGTCTTGGAAAAAGATGTAAAATGAGATGGCCTGATGCCAAGTAGGCATATCTGGTGAAAATTAGGGTTATAACATCTACATTTACATTTTCTTTCATTTCCATATTACTCAACCAAGTTCAGGTACCATAACCACACCTCCATGGATTCATGTAGACTTCATCAAATGCACCTAACACATTTGTTGACATCAACCACTCCATCAATGACAACTAACTCACCATCAATATCAACTATATCTCTAGGGCTTCTGGACTTCTTCAAGGGTTTACATTAATCTCTAAGGGTTTATACCAATGAAAACCAATTATCCAAACCAATAGTCCAACAACTTCCCCCTTTGGAATTGATGGTAACAACAACATTAATGGAAACATTGATGCTCCAACACTTGCTCCCCTTGTGACCATTTATCCTCATCAATTTTCCCCACTCTCCCCCTTTGACATCAATGGAAAAGGATATATCTTCTTTGGGTCGCTCCCCTATATTCATACATCTATTCTTTTTCTCTCCCTTTCACATCGTGGACAAAAGGTTAATTCCCCTTGTCAGTATGTCTCCCCCTATCTCCATGCTTCAAGTATTTATTTTTGGTTCTCTTTCTCTGATGATTTCTCTTCCCTTCACTTCTTTGTAAGATGTCACGTAGATCAATATAAGGATACATGAATATGTTTTCTTTCCTCTCTTCCAATGCTTGTTAATTTTCCATTAGTGATTCCTCTTTTAACTCTCTGACATATATAAAAAGCATTCATTACTTGATTTCATCATTCACTTGTCATTTTCACTTGACCATACTGTTCAATGATTTTCTTATATTGATTGACGGTTTCTCTTTCCATGTTCCGATGTGCCTTTCATTGCTTGTCTTTCTATGACAAAATTATTCCAATTGATTCCAATTGTAGATTCATTGTTATGTATCTTCTCTGACCCATGTTATATGTACATAATAAGTATCCATCTATGTCCATAATTGCTATGCATATTCTCTAATCGAATTTTTTTGTACCTACTAAGCATCCATCTATGTCCTTATGTCACAAACTATGCATAATTGCTATGCATATTTTCTATACCTGCTAAGTATCCATCTATGTCCATATGTCATAAGTTGTCCATAACTCTACTACTCAACTATACGCAATGTTGAATCATCTATCATCTTGTACCTCTACTATCTTACTGCTCTAAATCTATCTCTGTAAATAATTCAAATTGGTCAAAGGATGGTTCTCTGATCTGTAGTATCTATAGCACTAATTCCCCCTATTCAATATTCATATTTACTGGGAGTCTCCAAGTCAAATGGATCAAAACAACACATGATCTGATGCAGAGTAATCTTCATCTTCATCTGTGAATTCATCATCTTATTTTTCATCCTCTTCC
>ML797016.1:148670-167324 GCA_009831015.1 Picea engelmannii
GTAGATTTTATGGATAAAAAAGGGGCACAGTTGGAAACCATATCATTATTTTGGGCAGCTCAAATCTATCCAAAACAAGTGGCAATGATCAACTAATATTAAACTCCAACTGTTTCCAGCATTCGAGACAGATGGAAAAATCAACAGTCAAAGTTTGTTGGCAGTTTCAAGAGGCAGTTTCAGTACGATGGCAATATGAAGAAGCTGGACGTGTACCTGGCAAACATGTTTGATCAGATGCCATCGTCGCAGAGTGCCAGGAAGAGGAACCGTTTCAGATTCCTGGAACACAGAGAGTTTTTTATTTTCTTTTTAAAAAAGACTGATGCATGTAAAAAGGGGGGGGCACACATGAGCGTAGTAGGGGGAAAACCTCTGTCAAGAGGGTTTCATTTGTAATGACTGAGTTTTTTGTAAGCCATTAATGGACTGAGTTTTTTGTAAACTGTTAATGGAGCAATAAAGATGATTTTTTTTCATTGTGATTGTGAGATTCATCACGGATGATTTTCTTTCAGCATGTTTTCTTCTCCTTCGACTGTGTTAAATTGTTTGGATTTCATTTATGTATTCCTTACTCGCAGTTGATGTGTTACCATAACCTTATGTCTTCCTTAATCCATCACAAATGCATTACATTTTGTTTTCTTCTAACCGATGGGCTTCGTTATACTACTATAACGAAAGGATTTGGGTGTTTCTATATTTGTTTATTGCCTTTCCTTTGCACCAGCTATCAGCTGTGTAAGACCAATCTGCATTTTTAGAACTCTGCATATATCCTTCGCTACAGCGTCCGTCGGCCTTTCCTGTTTCTTTCCGCTACCGCATCATGACAATTAAAGAGCTGAAAGATAGACTTACTTTGCCTCACTTTCTGCAAGTTATTTAATCTTTGTTATTATCTCTTTTCTTCGGTTTTCATTTGACTCCATGCCCAATGGACCTTTTCCTAGTTTAACCCCCAAACCCCATGAATCCAAGACCATCATTTACCCATAAATATGCCCACCATTTTCATGCTTACTTCAATTTATTTCATGACATTTTTCGAGAGATCCCTCTTGGGTTGAAAGAGGGCAGCTTCTAATCCAAAGTGGTTTGAGGTTTCCTTAGGATTGATTTGATACAACCCATTTCAGTTCTGAGTGTCAACATTTTGGCGTCGTTGCCAGGGATTTTTGAAGTTGATATATATCCCTGGGAGAATGACATTGTTATAGTCCTATGTCATGGTTGAGCAATCAATCATAGGCAAATATTGGTTGCACATGCTCTGGCGACTCCATTAAAAGTTTCTGATGGTGATTTCACTGGTAGGAGAACTCAGAATTATCACCTTCACTCTAGGTCGCCCAATGGATGGAGGCACCTGGTCTACTATTCTTGGAACTTTGCAAGAAAGCACCATCCCTAGTTGGAGCCGATGTTGTAACAGATGTTTAAACATCTCTGATGCCCAAGATTTGAAAGGCTGTCAAGGAGGCCATGACTGTTGAGATACAGAAGCAAGGAAATTGAATGCTTAAACATATAAGAAATGTTCGATGGACATTTGGAGACATTGTACCGGATTATTTTCTTGGGCAAAACACATGTGCTTTATATTTAAGTTTGTGCTACCATTTACTTCATCCAGATTACATTTATTATCGAATTCAAGAATTACAAAAGTGCTTCAAGCTTCGAGTTGTTCTATGTCATGTTGATGTGGAAGATGTAATAAAACCACTTCATGAAGTGACGAGAACAGCATTGCTTCATGACTGTACACTTCTATGTGGTTGGAGTGTGGAAGAGTGTGATCGTTATTTGGAGAAAATAAAGATATATGTGAATAAGCCTGCTGACATCATACAGGAGTGGACTGATAATGATTATTTATCACGGCTTAGCAGTACACTCACGACTGTTCGACATGTCAATAAGAGTGATGTTGTTTCTCGTGGTTCTACCTTTAGGACATTGTCTGGTATCATGGGAGCTTCTATGGAAGAGTTGGCTCGCTGTCTGGGAATTGGGGAACGCAAGGTAAAGCGATTGTATGACACATTTCATAAGCCATTTAGACGTGTCATGAAGTATAGTGGTACTGCTAGTGGTGCAGAAGTTTCAACTAAAGATTCAGAAGGCAATACAAAGTCTCGGGAAGCCAAAAACCCTCCTACAATACCCGAAACGCCTATGGCAGGGACGGATGTACAGTTATCATCACCACCACCAGTTGAGCGATTATGGTGCCGATTTGTCCCGCTTCGCTCGCCAGCCCAAGCGTTACATTCCTCACTACTGCCGGAAATAGCTTACATGTGTATATGAATATTATAGGTCCCTACCATCTCAAATATTCCTACCAAACCAATGCTATCTACAACACCACAAGCCCATGCCTTGGAGCTCACGCCTGACACAGGTAACCCGCATTTCTCCATCTCAGATAAATCTGGAAGGGCATTATGTCATACAAATTTCATACTATACAAAAGAAATAATATTGCATCCTTCAATACCTCATTCGTTTTTAGTACCCGACCTGTGAACGACAACAGCGGTGGCGAAGATCTGGCTTTTATAATAACTGTGTATGATTATATGCCTAATAATAGCTATGGCATGTGGTTGGGACTGTTCAACGCCTCCACTAATGACAGAAGCAGTAGTAAGGTGTTAGTAGTCAAGTTTGATACAACAACAAGTGCCCTTCATATCTTTATCTAACCAGGAAACCAAATGTAGACATCGACACTCAGTACCAAAGATCGAGAGAATGGCTAGGGTGTATCGAGGAGTTGACAGAAAATTTTAAATACTAGGTTTGATTTCTAAGTGTCAACTTTTTATCAGGTTAGAATTTGACATCACAATTGAGCATATGGAGCAATCTCACTGCCAAGAGTTTTTGCTAGAAAGCTCCATATCGTTGTCTTAATATTTCCAACCAGTTGTTTGCAAACAGTGAAGTTGTGATGATAAAGATTTGATGTAATAGCACAAATGTCTTACTCTTTGTATCAAAGGTATTTTTGTACCTTGCATGGTTACAATTCGATTTTCTTGTGCATATGGAAAAGCTCGCAAGTCAAGTAGAATCATGTTGATCCCGGTTAGATAAACTGAAGAATGTGTGGGATCAATGAGATGCKCAAGCTTCTGCACTTACGAGATAAGAGGTAGAGAAATKCTTTGAGCCTCTTATAGCCATTGAGCGAGATGGAGACTTGAATCCTACAAAGGGAAAATTTACTTGCAACATTTGCTAGGCCATTCTCTGAGCTAGAATCCTATGATCAGAAGTTGCTTTCCTTTGCTTATGAATCCTCTTTGAGAAATAATACAGTGAACTTCTCCAGGGTTTATACTTCATCATCATATTGATATATAGAAGTAAAAATAGATCAAGATATTCGTTTTTCTCCCTGAGTTTTGTAAAGGTGGTTAAAAGCGAATGAAGTCATAGTTCAAATAACTACAAGGGTAGTATTTCTATTGCAATTCCAACTTCTTCAGTTACCTTGAAATACTAGATATGTTGTAGCAGAGGAATGCTAAGCATTCTCTATAGGAAAATTTTAGATCTTATGCAACACTTCTCGCTCAAAATTCTATAAACTCCCGGGCAATAAAATGATACTACTAGAGGACAAAGAGCGTGACAGAAACAAGATTCATGAAACTCAGACCGAAAAAGCAAAGGAAGCTCAGGTTAGAGTAGTTGATCAAATTCATTTCCTAGGCTTCCAAGACATTTGGAAACAAAGATCGTAGAGTTTATGGATAAAAAAGGGGCACAGTTGGCAACCATATCATTATTTTGGGCAGCTCGAATCTATCCAAAACAAGTGGCAATGATCAACTAATATTAAACTCCAACTGTTTCCAGCATTCGAGACAGATGGAAAAATCAACAGTCAAAGTTTGTTGGCAGTTTCAAGAGGCAGTTTCAGTACGATGGAAATACGAAGAAGCTAGACGTGTACCTGGAAAACATGTCTGATAAGATGCCATCGTCGCAGAGTGCCAGGAAGAGGATCCATTTCATATTCCTGGAACGCAGAGAGTTTTTTATTTTCTTTTTAAAAAAGACTGATGCATGTAAAAAGGGGGGGGTGCGCATGAGCTCAGCAGGGGGAAAACCTCTGTCAAGAGGGTTTCATTTGTAATGACTAAGTTTTTTGTAAGCCATTAATGGACTGAGTTTTTTGTAAACTGTTAATGGAGCAATAAAGATGACTTTTTTTCATTGTGATTGTGAGATTCATCACGATTGATTTTCTTTCAGCACGTTTTCTTCTCCTTCGACTGTGTTAAATTGTTTGGATTTCATTTATGTATTCCTTACTCGCAGTTGATGTGTTACCATAACCTTATGTCTTCCTTAATCCATCACAACTGCATTACATTTTATTTTCTTCTAACCGATGGGCTTCATTATACTACTATAACGAAAGGATTTGGGTGTTTATGTATTTGTTTATTGCCTTTCCTCTGCACCAGCTATCAATTGTGTAATACCAATCTGCATTTTCAGAACTCTGCATATATCCTTCACTACAGCAGTCGTCGGCCTTTCCTTTTTCTTTCTGCTGCCGCATCATGACAATTAAAGCGCTGAAAGATAGACTTACTTTGCCTCACTTTCTGCAAGTTATTTAATCTTTGTTATTGTCTCTTTTCTTCAGTTTTCATTTGACTCCATGCCCAATGGACCTTTTCCTGGTTTAACCCCCAAACCCCATGAATCCAAGACCATCATTTACCCATAAATCTGCCCACCGTTTTCATGCTTACTTCAATTTATTTCGTGACATTTTTTGAGAGATCCCTCTCAGGTTGGAAGAGGGCAGCTTCTAATCCAAAGTGGTTCGAGGTTGTCTCGGGATTGATTTGTTGCAACCCATTTTAGTTCTAAGTTTCAATAGGTACCTTGAAATGCCTTCTCAAATGCCTCCAATTTTCACTATCTGAATCATTCGAGAAAACACTTTATAGAAAAAATGGTAAGATGACCTTTAAATAACATACCTTAGGACACATCATCACAAGACTTCATCCTCCCTTGAAATTTCACCCTTATTTACTTTATATTCCCTCTAAAATTCACGTCAAATCAATTTGGATACCTCATATAAGAATCACTTACTCACATAGAACGTATTCAATATAATGTGTGTGTGAATTTACTTATGAGTGACTTCTTGAGGTGTATATATACTTTTTCTAAGTAACATATTTCCTTAACTTTAGGGCTTCTTGAACTTTCTTGTTACAACCACTTTACCATTTCATTAATGACTTGAAACAAATTAGGGGATTCATAACCCATATTGTAACCAAATAGGGGCTTCTTAACCCATATTTGGGGCTTCCAACTTCATGACCTCATAAATCCTCAACCGTGAGAAATCACGTGGCGTACCATTGATCACCAGAAACAACACAACAAGGACTATCCATATATGAGTGTCTTACCTACATTTACACTTTTTGTCATGTCCATATTCCTCAAATAAATTCAGGTACCATAAACACACCTTCATGGATTCATGTATACTTTATCCAAGTGGATATCAGTGGCCACCCATCTTTTCCAACTAGGTCAAAACAATTTTCTAGAAATTTTTGTAATTTACTATTTTTAGCAGTTTTTAACTTTCGAGGCCATTTTGAGGGCCTAAATGAAGGTTTTGGGGATTGATATTCTCAATTATAGTTGAAGGCTTTTATTTATCCCACTAAACGAATCTCCTCGATGATACCTTTCCAACGAGCTATCGTGCACCCCAAAGGGAGATCGTATGCCGAAGTTACGCCCACAGGAAGTTGATACACAAAACTACCCAAAAAGGGGTCCACAAAACTATTGGATTTTCATCTTCTAGGGTTAGGGTTTTGGATTTTATTTATGATAAAAAGGCCTTTGTAGCCTCATTGTAAAATCTTTTTGTGAATTCAAGTAGCCATCACATCTCTTCTCGGAGATAAGTTTCCACCATTCTAGCAAGTCTTTCACTCTGTATTTTTATAGTCTTTGTACGTTTTCACTCATTAATAGAAAATTGTGTATTATTGTATCTATGTGTTTATGGTTTCATATATGATACATTTATGTTATATTATTGGATATACGTGATATCTCTATTCATTTCTTTATTATATCTTCATTCTCATTTCGTGCCAAAAATGATCTAGATCAAGACTTCATCAAATGCACCCAACACATTTGTTGACATCAACCACTCCATCAATGACAACTAATTCACCATAAATCTCAACCATATCTGTAGGGCTTCCAGACTTCTTCAAGGTTTGATATCAATCTCTAAGTTTTGACTTCAATGACAACCAACTGCCCAATAATAACTTGTATTGATTTAAGTAATGATAAAATGAAAAATGATATAAAGTAGTCACATATATGCAATGATTTCAACAATGATATAACTAATAGTTGCATTGGTTTCAACAATGATATAATGCAAAATGATAATTTGTATTGATTTAAATGATGATACATCGAAAAAATGATATAAAGTAGTCACATATTTGTTGGATTACTGAGAGGGGGGTGAATCAGTAATAGAGCAATTGAATCCATTTTAACCATATAATCCAAGTGTTATATCAATGAAGAATTATTATCCAATAACTGCAGAGTAAATAAGAAAAGAACAAATGAACAATCATACACATACACAGTACACCAGTGTTTTAATTGGAAACCCAAATCGGGACAAAAACATGGAATGTTTTTTCTTATAAGTCTTGAAGAATTACATTCATTGGAAGCACCAACTTCCTTTGTTTTCTAGCTACAACTGGAAGGAGGCTCCAACCCCCTAGTTTCCTAGGCTACAAATTGAGGGAAGATCCAACTCCCCAATTCTCTGGCTACAACCAGAAGGAGGATACAACCCCCTATGTTCTCTGGCTACAACTGGAAGGTGTCTACAACCACCTATCCTTGCCCTGTCCTTCCACCCTGAAGTAGAAGTAGAATGATGGAACCACTGTCACACTATCACTGTGAGATATACCGCTATAAACATGTACCAATAAATCTGAACCACGCATCAACCATGCATCAACCTGTATCTCAACCTGTAATCAACCTGTACCATAAATAAGTGCATCAACCATGCACCAACCTGTAATCAACCTGTACCATAAACAAGTGCATCAACCATGCACCAACCTGTAATCAACCTGTACCATAAACAAGTGCATCCAACCATGTACCAATTATGTACCAATCATGAGTCAACTACTCATCAATATGTACCAACATCATTAACTATACACCTCATGTATGTGCCAACTCATCAACTACTTGTCTCAACCATGTACTCAACATGTACCTCACCCAAAAGACCTCATCAATTTCAACATCCAAATCTAATTTGTAGCTCTGTAATAGACATGTGTATATGATCACATTCCTGCAAACCTTCCTTAACTTTAACAACAAGAGACTAATATTTTCATCAAACGTTTCTTCAGTCTCACAAGACTAGTTTTGGATTAGTCAACAACCCTGACTTGAAATAATCATAACTTTGTACATGTAATGAATAAAGATCTGAAACTGATACATAATTTTCTTCAGTTCTTTTTCTTCTATTACTCCAAGTTTCACTACTTGGAACCTCTCAGAAAATGATTTATAGCAAAAATGGCATATCTTGCTGAATTTTGTCTTATTCTACAGAGCGACCTTGTAGAGTGTGCCCCGCATAAAATGTTTGATGAATTGATCTCAACCTATTAAATAGCATAATACAGACTGTACCCTAAACAACACATTTTTTCTCACTGAATTTGTATATGTTATGAAGAATTTATAACATTTTTACCCGAAACACCTGATTTTGACTAGTTTCAGGACTGGCCACAAACCCTATTTTCCAAGGAGTGTAACTCCCAAAATACAATGAACCACAAGATAAATTGTTTACCAAAGATACTTGGATATGTTTTCTCAATGGAATAGAAATGTCAGGATATAAATCATTATAGAAAAAAAGTTATAGCGAAAATGGTGAGATGACCTGTAAATAACATACCTTAGAAAGCACCATCAAAAGAATTTATCCTTCCTTGCATTTTGGCCTTCTTTTCTTCACTTTCCTCAGAATTTCAGCTTAGATATCCTTGGTTACCTCAGACACATATAGATATTCAATATTATCAAGTGTGTTTCAAATGAGAGAGCCTTGCCTCTTATTTATACTCTCCAAGTAGCTTCCTTAAAAACATCTTCTAGGTCACTTGGCCCATTTTCTTTATTTTAGGGTTGGGTCCACTTCTAATTTTTCCATTAAATTTATTATTGAAATAATTTTTTTTTTATTCACTTTGAATTATAATACACTCTTAACTTCACTTTATTATTTACCTTTTAAAATCTCTTAAACCACTTTGACTACTTTGACCTTTTGGGGCTTCTAGATGACATATGAGGGTCCTCCAACTTCGTAAGGCCATAAATCTCAAACCTTGAGGAGTTATGTGGCGTTCCACATACCACCAGAAATGTAATGACATGTACTATCAATATAAAATAGTATTATTGGAAAATATATCATAACTCATACCGTTACCCATCAAACAAACTTGGGTCCATTACCCAAACTTGGGGTCTCCAACTTCTCAAGGACATAACTCTCTAACCGTGAGGAATTATGTGACGTTCCACATACCACCGAAAATGACATGAAAAGCATTATACATATAGGATATGTTCTCTAAAAAATTCACTGTCCTTCATCTCATTATTCCACAAGTAAGCATGGGTTCTCTTACTCCACAAAGCGTCTTCCCACGAGGGCTTTCACCATAAGGGGACCACTTTGGAGTTCATCCATATTTACTTCTTATAAACAATGAAAAAAAAATAATGAGTCATATTTACATAAAACAATATTGGGTCCATTATCCAAACCTTTGTGCTACGGGTCTTTCTTCAAGGGTTGACATCAATGACAACCAACCTTAATCAACAATCTCCCCCTTTGGCATTGATGGCAACACTTTGATGCAACACTGAAATCATATTAGTCATGCTTCCCCTGGAACTATGCCTCTGTCCTTTGCATCTAATAAATTTTCTCCTCCTGGAACCATGCCTATATCCTCTGCATCTGATAAATCTCTCCCCCTTTGTCATCAATGGCAAAGGTATCTTTCCATCTGGGGCTGCTCCCCCTGACAGACTGTCCTCTTATGGTGCTTCCTCGTGTACATATAAGAAATATAATATATGCATTCAAAAAACATTAATTTTTGGAGTAGAAATAACTCCAATCCTTTGGCGAACATATTCAAAGGCTTCCCGTGGAAGTGGTTTTGTAAAGATGTCTACCACTTGTTCTTTTGTGCCCACATACTCAACTCTGGTGTTCTTTTCTGCAACCTGTTCCTATAGAAAGTGATACTTGATTGGAATGTGCTTCGTCTTGGAGTGCATCACCGGGTTTTTTGAGATACTGATGGCACTTATATTATCACAATATATTGGAATGGGCTCATCATACTCAACCTGTATATCTGTCAAAGTTTGTTTCATCCAAAGAACCTGTGTACAACATGTTGTTGGTGCAATATATTTTTCCTTGGTTGTAGATAGAGATACTTTTGATTGTTTATTTCTTTGCCATGATACCAAACACTCACCTAAGTAGAACGTTTCTCCACTAGTGCTTCGTCGGTCATCAATACAACCTGCCCAATCTGCATCTGTGTAGGCAATAAGTGATAGATCTTTTCCTTTTGGATACCATAATCCAAACGCTTATATTCCTTTGAGATATTTGAAGATCCTCTTTACTACTAATACATGTGATTCCTTTGGTGCTGCCTGAAATCATGCCACCTATCCAACTGCCTGCATTACATCTGGTCTAGATGTTGTCACATATAGTAGGTTGCCAATCATTGACTTGTATTGCCTTTGATCTGTTGTTAGGGTCCTAACCCGCACATAGGTAGATCAATATATTCAGATGTAATAAAGGTCAATATTAATAAGGCCTTTCAATAAAATAGAATAAAGCAAATGTAAGAAGACCTAATAGAAGCTTCCGCTTCTAGAAGGATCTTCCTCTAGATGTTTCTCTTGATAGACATAATTAGTATAAATAAGGGTCGAGGGTATGAAAACCCTAGATTGAATATTATTGTAATAGAGTGCTACTCGATTGGAGGTTGCCCCCTCGAAGAGGCTTGTGAACATTGCTTTTTGAATCAAAGTGTTATTTATGTTGTTTTTCTCATATCATTTATGTGTTATTGTGAAGATTATGCTGGTTACATTACTGTTATTCTGCCATTTCTAGCATTTCATTTATGTTCTGAATACTTTTTATATCTGGTATATTGCAAGTGGTATCAGAGCACTTTCCTTGGCAGAAATTGTGGGAATATTTTTCAGGGTAGAGACATATTCTGGCATCTTTAAGCCACAGAGATATATCATTACATGCATAAACCCACGGTTGAGGGATTCATACACGTAGGAAATATAAGTGGTTCTTAAGCACACATCTATTGGCCACCCTTGTAACCCCTGTTGGTACCCCTTCGAGTGGTAGCGCATCAGACAACACCTGTGTATGGATCGGCCTAGATTTCCTGAAGCCCTCTTTAGATAAACCTATCGGTCGTCGAACTGCTATAGTGTCACCAAGAACAACACTTGGTAAGATACTCTCTAGTACCTGGGTAGTCAGGTAGTATGGCTAAGGGTACGATCTACCCTCCGTAGTTAGTGCCCTGAGATATTGAGCCGAGTACTACTATTGGACCCCGCACATATATTAGAGAGTTATAGCACAGGGTTTCCCTTGTCTGTAGAACCCTTGAATACCTAACCCTTGGGGAACAAAAATAGAAACAAATTAAAACAGACAAGATCTTTTGTCACGCAACTGTGTTTGGGTTGCCAAGTAAATACGCCCTTCTTTCTGATTAAGCATTTGGGTATTTCATCAGCACAGTATTCTTTAGACCGGAGTATAACTCCGTAGGTGTTAAAAAAAAAGTCTTGAAAAATTTTCACCATTATTTGAGACCTATTCCATTGGATTCATCTCTTCTCCCTCATCACATTCATCCATATCATTTTTCAGCAAAAATTTTTACCCCGCCCGCCCCTTTTCAGTTCACCCATCCTCATGGCCCATACCCGTAGCCAAGACCTGGAAACTCGCTTCAACACCTTGCAATCTAGTTTCCTCGAAACCCAAAAAGAAGTGAAACAACTCGGTGCTACTGTTGCCTCCATGGATTCATCCATCAATGCTACCATAAATACAACCATGCATTCCTCAATGGAGGAAGTCAAACAAGAACTAACCACCCAGCTTGAATCTGTCTTTACCTCACTCTGCACCAAACTGAAGATGCCTACAGATGACCATTTATCTGAAGCACCTACAAAGACTGAAGCTGAACATTCCTCCCATTCCCATACCTTTCAATCCCATCACTTTCAATGTGAACTACACCTTCCACGAGTGGATGTGACCAAATTTGATGGCTCAGACCCCACTGGTTGGGTAACCCAAATGGAACATTATTTCTCTTTATACAACATTATAGATGACTTGGCCAAACTCTGGTATGGTGTTCTCCATCTAGATCAAGAACATTGGCAATGGTGGCAATGGAGAAAAACTTCCCATCAAGGGTATATTGCTTGGACCCAATTTGTGACTGAGCTTTATGAACGCTTTGACACAGACACCAACCATTTGGGATGTTTGAAAAATTTGAAACAATCAAGCACAGTAGAAAACTTCATAGCTTCCTTTGAGTGCCTTGTGTTTCGAACAGAAGGCATGACTGATGATTTCTTTCACGAGTATTTTATCAGTGGCCTCAAGGAGGATATTCGGGCCCATGTCCTCATGGCTCAACCCTCGAGTTGGGTGGAGGCTACTAAATGAGCCAAAGAAGCACAATAGGTTGTTTCCTCTCAAAATAGGAAACCCTCATTTATCCCTCACCCTAAACCCATCACTCCCACTACTCCCTCCGCCCCATTAAAGATCCAAAAATTAACCAGGGATGAAATGGTTGAATGCCAACTCAAAGGAATTTGTTATAATTGTGATGACAAATATTTCTCGAGCCACAAGTGTAAGGAACAAAATCTTTTTATGGCCATATCTAAGGATATTTTGGAAGAGGATGTTGAAACTCCCCTTGTGTCTGAGTCACCTGAAATCACTGACATAACCCCTCCCTCAGACCCTCCTGAAGTCGAACCCATCATTTCCCTCAATGCTCTCACTAGCTTCTCCACTCCCCAAACCCTCAAGTTAATCAGGTACATAAAGCATCGGAAGGTCATCATTCTGGTTGATAGTGGAAGCACCCATAATTTTATTTATCACCGCATTTCCCAAGAAACTCATAGCTACATCCATGTTGTCAACAATTTCCAAATCAATATTGCCAATGGTGGTTCCATGAAATGTGGAGGGCACTATGAAAATGTGTGTCTCCAAATCGATGACTACCACCTAAAATCCCATATGTTTTCTATTGAGATGGGTGGTTGAGAAATTGTGTTGGGTGCAGATTGGCTAAGAACTTTGGGTCCCATCCTCATGGATTTTAAGTCATTAACCATGCAATTCGACCAGGAAGGCCACCAATACATACTCCAAGGCATCACTGCGGGTTCACCTGAGGTCATTAGTTTGCATCACATGGAAAAGTTGCTCAAGAAAGGTCATTCTGGTATCATTTCCCAACTCCATGCCATACAAGCAACAGAGACACCCCTGGTGCCGCAAGACCTCCAAGCCCTCCTTTCTAAACATCAAATGGTATTTTCCACTCCCCAAGGACTACCTCCTTCCCATGGTGTTCATGATCATTCCATCCCCCTTGTACCCGGTATCCTTCCTCCCAATATCCATCCATATCACCACCCCTTTTCATAAAAAAATGAAATTGAGAAAATGGTCTGGGAACTCCTTCATGCAGGCATTATCTTCCCTAGAATGAGCCCTTAATCTTCTCCTATAGTCATGGTCCTGAAGAAAGAAGGTTCTTGGAGAATGTGTCATAACTTTCATGCTCTCAACAAACTGACCATTAAAGACAAATTCCCCATCCCTATCATTGATGACCTCTTGGATGAATTGAGTGGCACCCAATTCTTTACTAAACTTGATATTCGCTTGGGTTATCACCAGATACGTATGAAAGAGGTAGACATTCCCAAGATGGCCTTTCAAACTCATGAGGGCCACTATGAATTTTTGGTCATGCCCTTTGGCTTGTGTAATGCCCCCTCCACCTTCCAAAGCCTCATGAACCATGTCTTCCATCCCTTTCTCCGTCATTTTTTCTTAGTTTTATTTGATGATATTCTCATCTATAGAAAAACCTGGACAGACCATCTTACTCATGTGGATCAAGTTCTCTGTCTACTCTCTCAGCACCAAATTTTCCTGAAATGGTCTAAATGTGTTTTTGGTGCCTCAGAAGTAGAATACTTGGGTCATATGGTTGGAAAGGATGGTGTCAGGGTGGATCTGAAAAAGATTGAAGCTATGCAAGACTGGTCCCACCCAAATACTCTCAAAAGATTGCATAGATTTCTAGGCTTAACAGGGTATTATCGCAAGTTTGTTAAGAAATATGGAAAGATTGTAGCACCTCTCACTGCTCTCCTCAAAAAGAACTCTTTCACTTGGACTCCAGTCGCTGCTCAAGATTTTCAAACCTTGAAGATGGCCATGTGCACGACTCTGGTTCTATCCCTTCCTGATTTCACAAAGACCTTTGTGTTGGAATGTGATGCTTCAGGGAAAGGAATCAGCATTGTCCTTATGCAAGAGGGTCAACCTTTGGCCTTCACTAGCAAGCAACTGTCTGAAAGGAATCTGGGAAAACCCATTTATGAAAAGGAAATGTTGGCTATTCTACATGTCATTGATCTATGGCATCCTTATCTCTTGGGGAAATGCTTCCAAATTAAGACCGACCATCAAAGCCTCAAGTACTTTCTAGAATAACGCATTTCCTCCCCAAAGCAACAAAAATGGGTGACTAAGCTCTTTGGATATGATTATGAGATCATTTACAAGAAGGGAAAAGACAATGTAGTGGCGAATGCACTGTCCCAAAAATATGAAGACGAAGGATCCCTTTTTTCTCTTTCCTTCATTGTACCCGATTGGCTCCAAGCTGTGTGTCAGGAATGGCTACAAGATCCCAAAAGTTCACATTTGATCCAGCAATTGCATACCAATGTTCCGGCTCCCCCAGCATACTCTTGGCTCTAGGATGAGCTTCAATACAAAGGTTGTTTATATTTAAGTAAACAAACAAAGCTTAAATCCACAGTACTTTCTGAGCTTCATGCTACACCCACAGCAAGGCACTCAGGGTTCACCAAAACCTATGACAGGGTCAAACGTTCCTTTTTCTAGGATGGTATGAAACAGGACATCCATAATTTTGTCACTGAATGTGAGGTGTGTCAATGCAACAAAGGAGAAATAGTCAAATCTCTGGGCACACTACAAGTGCTTCCGATTCCACCTGTTATTTGGAAGGATATCTCTATGGATTTTATTACCGGCTTACCCAAATCAGGGAATAAATCAATCATAATGGTGGTTGTGGATCGCCTTTCCAAGTATGTTCATTTCTGCACTCTTCAACACCCATTTACTGCATCCACGGTGGTTCAAATATTCATGGACCAAGTATTTAAGCTTCATGGCGTGCCACACTCTATTGTTTCTGATCGTGACCCCACTTTCACAAGCAATTTTTGGCAAGAACTGTTTAAGCTACAGGGCACCCAATTGCATCTCAACATAGCTTATCATCCCTAGACTGATGGTCAAACAAAAGTTGTCAACAAGTGCTTGGAAACATATCTGAGGTGTTTTTCCTCTGAGAAGCAACATCAGTGGGTTCAATGGTTACATGTAGCTAAATGGTGGTAAAAAAATTCTTATCATACAGCTACACGCATGACTCCTTTTGAAGAGGTATATGGATAGAAGCCACCTTCTGTTCTCTCATACTTACCAGGTACCTCGAAGGTCCAGGAAGTTTACCAAACACTTACAGTTCGAGAGGATATTCTTCGTACCCTTAAAGAGAACTTGGTCATGGCACAAAATCGTATGAAGCAACAAGCAAATCAAGGTCACTCTGAACGTCAATTTGCAGAAGGGGATTAGGTGTTTCTATGACTGCAACCGTACAAGCAAACTTCCCTCAAGGCCAAGCATTGTCAGAAGCTAGCACCCAATTTTTATGGCCCTTATACAGTTCTCAACCATGTGGGGCAATTCACCTATCAGTTAGCTTTGCCCAGTCAATCAAAGCTACATCTTGTTTTTCATGTTTCATGCTTAAAGAAGGTGATTGGAACTAGATGCACAATTCAAACCAACCTTCCAGAGTTAGCTGAAGAAGGATCCATTTGGCTACATCCAGAAGTAGTTTTGGACCAGCGTGAGTGTCGCTTGCATTAGAGAACCATCAAGGAAGTGCTAGTCTAGTGGAAAGATACGACTCCAACAGATGCCACTTGGGAACCAGCTACCATTTTGCAGTAGTTTCCACATCTCAAGCCTTGAGGTCAAGGTTGTTTTTAAGGGGGCGGACATGTTAGGGTCCTAACCCACACATAGGTAGATCAATATATTCAGATGTAATAAAGGTCAATATTAATAAGGCCTTTCAATAAAATAGAATAAATTAGATGTAAGAAGACCTAATAGAAGCTTCCACTTCTAGAAGGATATTCCCTTAGATGTTTCTCTTGATAGACATAATTAGTATAAATAAGGGTCGAGGGTATGGAAACCCTAGCTTGAAGATTATTGTAACAAAGCGTTGCTCGATTGGAGGTTTCCCCCTCAAAGAGGCCTGTGAACATTGTTTTCTGAATCAAAGTGTTATTTATATTGTTGTTCTCATATCATTTATGTGTTATTGTGAAGATTATGTTGGTTACATTACTGTTATTCTGCCATTTCTATCATTTCATTTATGTTCTACATACTTTTTATATCTTTTATATTGCATTTGTAGACTTTGAATCATCATCTTTGCTCAACTTACAACTGGTTTGCATGGGAGTGATAACTGGTTTGCAATCTTCCATTCTGAACCTCTTTAGCATTTCTCTAATATACTTGGTTTGAGARATAAAAATTCCTTGGTTTCTTTGACATATMTGAAGTCCTGGAAATAAGGATAGTTCTCCAAGTAACGACATTTCAAATTCATTYTGCATGTCTTTTGCAATTTTTTGGCTTAACCTGTCATCATCACTACCAAAAATAATATCATCAACATAAACTTCAATTAATAAAATATTACCTTGACTTACCTTAATGTAGAGGTTTTCATTTACACTTCTTTTTCTGAACCCTACCTGCTATAGATACTTATCCAGTCTGGAGTACCATGCTCTAGGAGCCAGTTTTAGATCATACAAGGCCTTGTTTAATTTACACACATAATTTGTGTTCTCTAACAACTGAAATCCTTCTGGTTGTTCAATGTAGACTTCTTCTTCAAGTTCCCCATTCAGAAAAGATGATTTTGTGTCCATATGATATACTTTCACATTTTTGGAGCATGCATAGGCTAAGAGAAAACATATTTATTTCATTCCGGCAAATGGGGAAATTGTCTCTTCAAAGTCAATTCCTTCAATCTGTTCATATCCTTTACATACCAATCTAGCTTTTTTCCTTCTAAAATGTCCATCTTCATTCAATTTATTTCCTGAAAACCCATTTTGTGTCAATCACATTCTTATTCTTTGGTATTGGAACCAATTCCCAAGTGTCATTTTTCTCTATTTGATCCAATTCTTCATCCATGGACTTATTCCAAAATTCATCCTTGTTGGCTTCTTCAAAACCATTTGGTTCAATTGTATATAAGAGTGCTAGGTGTATTTGTTCTGGTAAGCGGATTCTTCTTCTAGTCTCAACTCCTACATCTTTGTTCCTGATAATTTGATCTGAAGGATGACTCTTCTGTACTCACTTACTGGGTGTCTTTGGAGATACTTGTTGGACTTGCTCTTCTGCTTATGTCAGATTCTCTTCATCTTCATCTTCCTCTTCTACTTCTTTTTCATCTTCTTCTTCGAAATTTTTTTCCATTGATTTGTTTTATTCTTCCTTTGATTCTGGTCTACCTGTTTCATCAATTGTTACATTGATGCCTTCCACAACTTTGTTTAATCTTATATTGTAACACTTGTATGCTTTCCTTGTACTTCAGTAACCAACAAGTATTCCTTTGTCCGCACGAGAGTCAAACTTTCCCATTCTGCCATCTTCTCTTTTGATGTAGCATTTTCTTCCACAAACTATGAAGTGCTTCACATTTGTTGGTCTTCCTTTCCATATCTTGTAGGGAGTTTTATCAGTGTTGTTTATGAGCATTACTCTGTTTTGAATGTGAACCGATGTATGCACTACCTGTGTCCAAAAAATATCTGTCAATTTGTAATCCATTAGTATTGTTTGAGCCATTTCCTGTGTAATTATTATCCATTACGATAATGTTCCTTTGTCTTTGAACCACTCTTTGAACCAATCTATGAATCCATGCTCTCGTCCATTATCATATATCTATTAAAACATGTTAAGTCTTATTACAAATCCATCTCTATTCATATTGTTCAAGACTCTACTTGTGCAATTGTCCATAATGCTAACCCATTTATCATTATACTATCAAACTGTACTTATGCTAATTGATTTCTCTGAATATGTCTTCTCAAACTCTGCAAGCTGCTTGAAGGATGGTTCTTTCATTTTTCATAGCTATCACATAGACTCTCCCTGTCTAATATTCATATTACTTGGGAGTCTTTGAGCCGGATGGCTCAAAACAATTCCTTCTCTGATGTGTATTCATCATCATCTTCATTGGTAGATTTATTATCTCTCTGAGCTTTGACTTCTTTCTTTCTATCTGTGGATTCATCTTTCACTATAATGTATGAAAGTATAATCTCTTGAAAATGTTCCTTATTTACCTGTCCTTCCTTTCTTTCAGTTATTTTCCAAACCTTTCTATATCTAACATCTTTCCTTTTCTCTGTAGAATTTTCTTCATCTCATTTTATTGTCAATCTTGTGATCTCTAGTACCTGGTCTTTGTTCACCTGTTATTCCTGTTTTCTTATCCATACTTTCTTATATCTGATATCAGTATTCTCTTTCATGGAAGTATCGATCATGATTCTACAATCATTGGCTATGTGTCCATAGTTATGAAATTTGTAACACTCAATGTTACGTGTGACCACATAAGCAAGGTCTTCTTGAACATTTCTTTTATAATCCCTGAAATCTGCAACCTTATGTCCAAAGTTAGTACAATAAAAACAATGATCATAAAATAAATTTTCATACCTAGGAGTGAATGATCTTCTTTGTGGCGTAGTCCTTCTGAATTTGTTTTTTGACTGATCATGATCATGATTGAAACTTTTTGTGGCTTTAATATGGATGGTATTCTTGAAGATGTATCTTCAATAGTTTTCTTAGATTCTGGTTGACCATGATTCCTTCCTTTGAGTACTTCTACATAACTCTTTCTATTTTCTTCATTCTTCTTTTCTAGCAACGTAGAGTGCTTCTCTTCATT
>ML797016.1:212508-240181 GCA_009831015.1 Picea engelmannii
GAAATGACATGAAAAGCACTATCCATATAGGATAGTTTCCCTGAAAAATTCACTTTCCTTTATCTCATTATTACACAATTAATCATGGGTTCTCTTACTCCACAAAGCGTCTTCCCGTGAGGGCTTTCACCATAAGGGGACCACTTTGGAGTTCATCCATATTAACTTCTTATCAACAATGAAAAAAAAATAATGAGTCATACTTACATCAAACAATATTGGGTCCATTACCCAAAAAATTATGCTACAGGTCTTTCTTCAAGGGTTGACATCAATGACAACCAACCTTAATCAACATGTCTCACAGCCTATTCCAAAGGTCTAGCCTATCTAATGTTGGTGTAAAATATCCCTAAAAAATAAAAGTTACTAATTGAATTTTAGATTTCGCAACTTTTTTTAGAGGTTGTTGTTACTAAAGCGGGAGATGGGAATGAAACCAATGTTGTGTAAGACCTTTACCCAATAATATGAAAATATAAATGAATGATTCAAACTTTTGTTCAATGAACTCTATCTACAGCAGGGAGAAGGTATTTCTAGAATGATGTGAGCTATGAAATATAATTTCTTTTTCTTAAATTAACACAATTGCAAACAACCATAAACAATGAAGTTTCTCAATGTTCTCTTCTTTTGAATGCAATAAACTTTCTTATGTATGATTACTTAAAAGAACAAGTGACTTTAAATTATTCCTTTCTAAAACTAGATCATGGGTATGACAAAGAAAGGACAAGTAATCCAAGAAAATCTATACTCTCAACAAGCACCCAAATCAAAATTTCAATGAAGATAAAAGTAAAAATGACAAGAAAGTGTTTCTCCAAATGAAAATGAAAAATGAATTTCCAATCATCAAGCAATCTGGAACATGTAATCAATCCATAACTACAAATCTAATCAAAATACTTTTAATTGAACAATCATTCAGATACGAAATCAAACATTATACCCTTGTCAATAAAAATCAAAAACAAAAACTGGAAAAATGACCAAGAGAGGTGTTCGATCTTCGAAAACCAATCAACAAGAAGTTTAAACATTCAGAAAATAGTCAAATGTTGGCATAAAAGTTCCTCCCAGATGATTAAAGAAAAATTGGGCATCAACAGAGGCTAAGACCCAACTCAAAAAATTTCACAGGCATCGTCGCAACTTAATAACATATTACAGTGCGAAAATCAACAGTTTTTGCAGGCCAGAAACAGATAGGGTGCGAAAAATTCGCACTGAAGCAAATATCTAGGGCACGTAAATTTAAGGTTTCCATGGGCTATGCATAGGGTACAGTGCAGAAGCATATGTAAACCAAGAAATTTTGAGAAGAGGGTAAAGGATCGAAGTGAACTTTCAAATCCATAGAATCTGAATGGATCTCCCTTAGACTCATAGACTGAATTCAAGTAAAAAGGATAGGCTAAAAGAAAATGGCCAACAAAAAACCACAATCAATTTGTATCCCCGGTATGGTCGCCAATTTTGTTATTGGATAAATCAGTGAATACAGACATAAACTAATCTCCCTAGATCCACTTGTATCTAGAAAAAAACAAGACAGGACATGACGCTTTCCCTAAGATGTTGTCATTGAATTTACTACCAAAAGAGGAATGGATGACATACCTTTAGATATCGCTTCCTTATATCTTTGTTGTTCCTGCTTCACTTTGGTGCTCTTGTGAGATCATATCTACAATGACACAAACCAACCAAAGTGAAAGAAACAATTGTAGATTCAATGAAAACCTAAACATGTGATCAAAGAGTCATGTAATAAAATACTAATGATTTTATGGGAAAGAAACATGTCACTATATCATATTAAGTAAAAGTGGAAAATACAACCAAATTTCCTTGATGCTGCAAGTTCCCTTTTGGTGGTCCTTTGTTCCAACACGCACATACACTTTCTCCAAATTTGTATGAATATGGTCCACAAAAGATTGATGGAGAAATGGAGGTCCCAAGCATCAGTTGTATCAGGATCCTTCACACAGTTTTTAGCCTATTCTTTCAGCAATTATTTGCTTAATCTTTCTTAACCCTTTCCATGAGAAACCCATAATTATATAGGAGAAGGTGAAGTGGTTGAAAGGATGAGGATGATATTGCCAAATCATAGAATCAAGTAGGATCACAACAATACGGATGCCACCTTACATTCTAGAAGATTCTCCTTCTAGAAACTTCATGAACTTCTTCATTTTCTTAGCTTCAAATGCCATCGCACCCTACCTATATAGCAGCCTATGGAAACCCCATGAGCCAGGCATGGAGCATCCTATGGAAATCAAGGATTTATGCACTGTGTACCACTTTCATCCTATGGCATCATTCTAAAAACCTGCCTTGTAGGGGAAGAACTCAGCCATTTTCCTCATGTAAAATATTGTTTTGAGAGCCTGAACACATGCTTGTAGAGTCATCATAAAGGTGACCAAAATAATGTGTAACAAGAAATCAAGTATTTGAAATGATTTCAATAATGAAAAATATTATGGTACACTGATTTCAGTTATAGTACAATGAAAAATGATTAATTGTAGTAGAAATATAAAAACTATCTTGTTATTACACCTATTGAAAGAGGTAATAAAAACTAGCTTCATGTTATCACCAAAAATCGTCCACGAAAATACCAACAATGGTTGAAGAAAGTATCAATGCAATACACCAATAAGTATGCTTTTAGCATTAAAAGGATTTATTTAACAAGTCAAAAAAATATACAAAATTCCCTTGATTTTCTACACAGTTTGCTTAAAGTCTGACTACACACATTTGCACGACCCAACATAGTTGAGTTCCCGCAATTTGCATGAGCTACGTGAATGTTCTCATAGGAACCTACAGTGATGTGGAAATGATGCATTAATGAATCTAGTTGGGCCTCACCCACTTCCATCTAGGGGTGTACCATGATAAGACAGTCAAATCAGTCTAAAATTTAGCCATGGGGCTATGGAAGGTGTTATCACATATAGTTGTCAAGGGAAGCAGGTTTTCCAAGTTCGCGGCCTACATAAGAAACGTCAAAGCCCAGCATTCAAAGAAGTCCATTTCGGGCTCAAAATGCAAGCAACAGGCAAGATCAGATTTAGCGGTGGACTTTCGTGAGAATATCATATCGGTGGTTCGCAGGAATCGGGGGTTCAAAATATTACTAAAGTTGTTTGTGAAAGGTCTGAAGTCCCGAAACCTGAAATGAGCATGAGCCATCCGATATTGAGGGGGACATGTGGCAGCCGATCCAAGCATTCGGGGAAATGAGCTTCGGGAGTTTCAAAGTGAGAAGTGCATAAAAAATCCAAAGAGCAGAATCCCAAACTCCCAAAGCAATTGTGGACCACTGATCTTGAAATCAGCAAGGAGTCGTTGATCTTAGAGGTAGTGCCTCCCAAATTCCTGAAGGCCCAAAGCGCCGAAGTGCCCGAAGTCTCGAAGCACCCAAAGTCCCAAAGACTCGAAACAAACTAAGCCCAAAGGCCCAGAGTAAGTCTCAGTCGTCTGATTTAAGAGGATATGTGGCAGTTATGTGTATGGACATCTGGTGCACTCGTTGGTCATGACACCTAGCACCTGTTCAATAGTGACATGTGGCACTCAGTCTAGGTAGTCATGGGCATATCATTCACTTCTTTTTTAGTGACACGTGTCACTTCTCTTTCATAACATGTCATCATAGCAGTGTCAGGTTATCCTCCAGGAGGTGTTATTGTTCAACGTCAAGAGTAGCGTCCCCCTCCCCCAAGGCACAGTTTGGCATATTCTAAAGTTGGCGGTTAGTTAATATTGGCAGTAGCGCTAAATCTAGCAGGTGCACCTAGATCACAGACCGTGTCCATATCAATGGTCATGCTTCATTGTGGGGACGCAACTTGCTCAATCAATAAAAATATTATGTGGTCCCGCAATTGAAACTATGGTTTGGCGAAAGTGATACATGGAAGAAGGTGGTGGATTGTGGGACCAAAAGCGATGTGAGTTCAAACCGCTTTTGACATCCCCACAATCACATTCTCATATAGTGTCTGATCCGAGAGAAATGTGTGGCCACCCTCTAGGAACTAAGCCTCATCCCAATCTCGAGGGTTCAGTTAATAAATGAAAGGACTTGTGGTTGGAACCTCACTCACTCAGTAATTAGAAGGCATGGAGGGCCCGACCGTGGGGACTAAATCATCAACCGTGGTACCCCTATCATCATATTTTCCTATAGACCCATATCGATCTGATCTCACGTCTGACAGAGGGATACATGCAAAGTATGATAGAAGACTACTCAGACACAATGTTTTGAATGTAATGATGGGATCACACTCTTGATAATCAAGGACTGATTCGAGTATAAAGAGATAGTTTTGATATTTTGTTAAGTTCATCAACTAGTTGAGCAGAGCTCCCTATTTTGTAATGTTTTGATGCCAGAACTATTCTCTGGTTATGTATCAAATTTGAGACTTTCATGTTAATAGAAGTCATCTTCTTTTCATCTCTCTGTAAAAACTGTGCTAAAACACTCAGGCATGGAGGATCCATTCGAGGGTTGTTATGTTGTTGTAACGTAGGTTTGGTTACAGTGGTATAGTGACCAGTTTTAGTCAACTCCCTTTTTATCTTTTTCCCTCTTACACTAAATGGCTCGGGCATGGAGGATCCAGTCGAGTTGTTGTATCTGCATGGTGATGTAGGTTTGATAATTGTGTTGTTTTTATTGTGTTGTTTGGACATATTTTAGTGTCTGAATCTTGAACTCAAGAGTGATCTCTAGTCTGATTTTTTCTTCTCCAAGCTACTTGAAAGTTGGATTCCCATAGCAGTCTTGTTCACCTTCCTCACTAAGTATTCCCTCTTCTCACACTTAAACTCAATTCACTGACTGAAGTTAATGTGGCCCTCACTTCCCTATGCATTTCTAGTCCAGTTATGTGTTGAACATCATTCATAGATTAAGTTTTGTCCATTGACCTCCACTCATATAAAACCAACATCCACCAAAAACTCTGATGGGTACTGGGCTTATACTTCCGCAATCTGAGGGTGAATCTCAGTGCTAACATTCTTGGCGTCATTTTCGGGGAATGAATTGAAGACATTTCCCTGGGTAAGAATGACAATGAGCTTCTGATTCTGAAGGTGCATCAGACATCAGAACCATTGAAGATTGCAACTTTCACCTGGAAAATCCACTATCGAAGACTCCACTAGGGAGGATCTTGTTGACCGAAAGATGACCATACTGAAGGGGAAGACCGGGTATCAGTTTATGAGCTTTATTCATGAAATCCCTTTCTTGTTTATCAACTCATTTCTCTCTTTCCCTTCACATATAAAGAGGATTATCCTCTTCATTCTCTATTCAAATGATAATAGGCCTTCCTTTATTTATCCATCCTTGGAAGAAGAAAGCATGCCCTCTTCTTGTGTTGTAGATACTGATCTCATGTATTAACCTCTACCTATTCATAAAAGTGAGATATGTATTGCATCTCCTCTTGAAATTGATCACCCTTATAGTCCTAAGGAGGTTGAAAATAATTCACAGTCTTCTCAAATCTCATTACCCTCCGTTATTCATGTTGAGCCTTGCCATCAACTTGTTAATCCTCATGATCATCCCACTGCTTTTCAAATTAAAATCATAAATAAGTTGTTTAAACCTTTAAGGTTGCCACATGACCTTCATCCTTATCCTCATTATTCCTTTGAGTATCTTCCTCGATTTTCTGGAGAGGATCATATTACAGCTGAGAGGCATTTGGAGGCCTTTAAGATATTTGCCGATCAGTTTGAGATTTTTCATGATGATGTTTCCATGAGGTTGTTCTCACAATCCTTGTCTAGATATGTTGTTGTGTGGTTTAGATGTCTGGAAACCGGTTATATTTCCTCCTAGATGATTAGTTTAGACCTCCATGGGGCTGAAGAGCCCATCAGATGGTTGTTGGGACCCTATCAAGGGCAGAGACAGGACAGTGATTGGATGATCCTTTGCACATGAGAAGAAGAAGGATGTTCCACCCAGTACACTTTAGTTTAGCCCATCCCAGGGGGGTTGACCCACTTCAGATGGAACGTTTTCCTTTTGATGGCCAGGACGTCACCCAGGAGGCTTGGACATCATCTTGAGCGTGTGGCAGTTTGATAGGATGGTTGGCACGTGTGGCATCTTGGAGGAGCCCAAAAAGGGATAACGTCTGAATTCTGGATGCTGGACTAGCCCCAAAAGGGCGCAACGTCTCCCTCGGAGGGGCTTGATGTCTCACTTTTTGCTCATTTATGTCATTTACTTAGCAGTTAATGTAAAACAGTATGATTTTGGTTTGTAGCCTTGTCGGCTATTTTTAATGACCTAATTTTAATTAAAAGGTCATGATACACTATATATTGAGGATGTTTTCCCCTCATTTGAACAGAATAGAACAACTCACACTTGTGAGGTCTGATTTTTGTGCCCTAGTTTGGGTATTTGGTCTTTTAAAGGAGGTGCACTTGTTGATGGAATGTTTTTCTTGGCATATTTTGGCATTTCTCTTGAGGAAGGTTTACAACTAGGGTTTTCACATGATTTTCTTCATGATATGTAAGTTTTTTTCCTACAAAACTTCTTGATTAAATGGTTGTAGATTAGTATTCTTGCATTTACTTATAAATTTGTTGATTTTAAAACCCTAGGTGAAAAGCGCACAAGTAGGTCCTTGTCTCATGTCCCCTTAGAGAGAAATTTTCAGCCATTGAGGAAGGAAGAAAGAGCCTAGCCTTTGCTACACTCTTCTTACTTCTTCCCTTAAGCTAGCTTTGATTTTAAAGGTTTAAAAGAGGGTGACGTCCTAGGCCTAGGTTATCTACACCTAGGGCAGTCCATCTTCTAGGGTTTTAGTGATAGAGCTTTGCCATTGCAACACTCTCCCTCATTATATCCTCTTATTTTCAATCTTTTCCTTTGCTAGCCATTTTTCCAAGTTTGACCTAAAGAAGGAGTAAAGTGAACAAGGCCTTTCTTAAGCAACACTGGAGTGAGCCTCTTTACCCTATGATTTTGATTGTAGGGCCCTGCCATTGCAGCACTCTAGAACCCTTCCCTCTTATCTTTAGCCTATTTCTCCTTCAACTTTGCGTCCTCTCCTTGAATGACTCCATATACCCTTAGGCACTGATCTTAGACACACGACGTTGAAGTCCTAGTGTCCAAAACAACTCTCAAAACTTTGAATTTTGAAACCCTAACTAACTAAGCTAACCCTAACTAGGTTGACGTCACAGTTGGTTATTCCATTTTGACGCAGCAAACATTGATAATAAGAAATTAGATGATGGTTAAAGGCATTTATTGAGTGAATGATTGATTGGATATATTTTTTGCTACATCATCTCAGTAGTTATTGATGAATTTATACTTCTACATTGCTATATTGACAAAACGTTGATCTCATTAATATCTGTTGTTTCATTGCTTATATATAATTGTTGGATAGTCACATGAAGTACTAACCCACTGATTTATAGCCTGCACACACACACACACACACACACACACACACACATATATATATATATATATATATATATATATATATATTGGGCAGGTTTTTTCACTTGGGCATACACTTCATTTATTGGTTGATTAGCCGAACCTTCTGACCTTGGTGGTAACCTGTGAGGAGGAAATTTTCCCTTGACTCTTATACTTTAGACCTCTTCAAAACCCCAGGTTACCGGGGACGTCTCCCCTGGGTTAACCTCCCTAAATAGAAAGAACCTCCCCATTGAGGTGACATTGGGTGGGGAAGGTTCCCGTTTCACCAGTTGGGCCTTTATCCTTTAGCCTTTTTGACCTAGCTACAAATTGTGTGATAACATGTTATAGATAGTGTGATGTATTGCTAGAGAAATTTTGATGGTTATATTGGTATATGTATTTGGTATATGGTTGAGCTACATGTTGGGTACATGGTTGAGACAAGTAGTTGATGATTTGGCACATACATCAGGTGTATAGTTGATGATGTTCATACATCTTGATGAGTCATAGTTTATGTATATTTAATGCATGATTGGTATATATTCGGTTCATGGTTGATGCACTCATTGATGGTACAGGTTGAGGTATAGGTTGGTGCATGGTTGATGCAATTTTTTATGGTACGGGTTGATTAAAGGTTGAGGTACAAGTTGATGCATGGTTGATGCATGGTTTAGGTTATTGGTACAAGTCGTTTGGTGCAGGTTGATTGGTACAGGTTTACAGCAATATATCTCATAGTGATAGTGTGACAGTGGTTCCATCATTCTACTTATATGTCAGGGATGTTGGACGGGGCAAGGAAAGGTGGTTGTAGCTGGAGAACATAGGGGGTTGTAGCCTCCTTCTGGTTCTAGCCAGAGAATTGGGGAGTTGAAGCTTCCCTCGGGTTGTAGCCTGAGAAACTAGGGAGTTGTAGCCTCCTTCTGGTTGTATCTAGAGAATTGGGGAGTTGGAGCTTCCCTCAGGTTGTAGCCTGAGAAACTAGGCTGTTGGATCCTCCTTCCAGCTGCAACTATAAAACAAATAAATTTTTTGCTTCCAATGAATGTAATTCATAAAGACATATAAGAAAAATAATTTTGTGGTTTTCTCCCGCTTTGGGTTTCCACATAAAACATTGGTGTACTATGTATGTGTATGATTTCTCATTTTTTCATTGTTTATTTACTCTACAACTATTGGATGATAATGCTACATTGATATAACACTTGAATTTTATGGTGAAAAGGGATTAAATTGCTCAATTACTGATTCACCCCCCCTCTCAGTAATCCAATAATGAACTAGTTATTTAATGGCTTGAATGAAGCCTATAAATAGAATCTCAAGGCATGCAAACAAAGAAAGAGTATGATGTATTATTATGTTGCTATATTTTTCTTAGAGAACTTTCATTTATCCTAGATTTGTTCTAGTTATCATGACAAAGGCTATCCTTCTCACCTCTTGAGAAGTTTAGCAACCAATTCTTCACCATTGTTACTCCATTGTTAGAAGAGGAAGCACTCTATTTTTGGGACCTCGAGGGCCCTCCCAAGGAGGAAGAGGGGACTAATAAGTCCCATTTTCTTCTAGGTGTTATCAATCAAAAGACCACTTTCCATTGGTATCTATTACTTGTTCCATTTTCATGTTTTCATTTGAATCCTATGCATGCTTAGTTTAGTTCTAGTTTTCTTGTTATTTATTTTTCTATTTTCTTTGTGGTTTATCCACTAATTAACTAACTCTTTTATGTATTATATTGTTGGTCTTACAAGGTAATTAAGTGCATTGTTTTTTCTCACCCAAGTGGAAAAACAAGCACAACTGATTGGTGACTACACTAGGGAATTGGATCATATTCCTCTCCATTTGTTCCTTTAGGGTGTTTCTTTTAATCATTGGGTGTATGTAGGTTTCCAAACTGGCCTACTCTAGCCTCTAGATCGATCAATTGATCCTCTCGGAGGGAGAGCTCATTTTAAAATTTCTTTCTCGCGGCTTGATTGTATCTGCATGGATATCAAATACATTGGTGTGCATCTCTATGCAATTTTAATGTTCTCTATGTTTCCCTATCGTGCACTATGCCCACTCTGTGTGTTGTGTGTGACTGTCAGAACTACAGCCTGCATAAAAATTATTCTTTCGATTTTTTTCAAGAGTTTCAAAGGTGATCTAACAAAATATCTTTTAGTTTTATGTTTACTACAATTTGTAAAGAAACAATAATCACATTTGGATTCATTTCTTGCATTAGGAATTAGATAATCTAGGAACTAAGAAGGACTTAAAAGAGCCATAAAATATTTCCTTTATGTTTCCACATGGATGGCCAAATTCATCATTTGAATTCTTAGTACAGTTATTCTTTTTTTACAACCACTTAATCACTAGTGACTAGGAACCTATGTTGTCACCCCTATTATGCTCTTTCCCTCGCACTCATGGGAAATCATAAAAGGGTATATTTAGAATTTCCATGTCCCTCTAGTAAAATCATCAAATCATCAATCAGGAGAGGCAAATACCTCTTAGTTTGTTTTTCACAAATTGAAACATAATATTAAATTTGTAAAGGGCCCACACATTCCCACATGCTTGCAAATTTAGGATAGTTTCAAAGTTTTTAAAGCAATCAAAACAACCTAGGAAGTTAAAGGAATTTGTAAGGACCCAATGTCCACACAATTTACAATCTAGGAGAATTTTTCATTTTCTTAGATTAGACAACATATTATGGAGTTTAAAGGATCAAAAGTAAGGACCCATACATCCACATTGCTAGTGATCTATGGATTTTGAATTACGTAAGGATTGTCTAAACACATTTAGTAAGTTAGATTAATCAAGATTTGTAATGGACCAGGTGATATCCACATGTTGAAATCTTGCACATCAACTTATTGAAAATATTGTTGAAACCATTTTCACTCTTTGCACATAAGAGAACCTCACCACACACTCAAAATGTATATCACATATTTTAAGTCATGGTACGCTCTTCTCCTACGTCCACAAGGGATCTAGGAGATTCAAAAAGACTACATATATCCTTGGATATTTTCCACACCATTTTAATCAACAAGATTGGCTCATGACCCCAAGATCACATCCCACTTCAAAACCTAAAATCAACCCTTAAACAATGCATCTTTAACCTCCACATGAGCACAAAATAAGTTTGTAGTCTAAGTTAGGATTTTGGGGGTAGGCATCCAAACAAATCCCCGTTATCATTTTCACATTCAAAACTTAGAAAGTTGGTGAATTAGGGAACCAAAAATCCTTTAAATAAAATGTTCTTACACCATAAGGCATGGGGATACCCGTGAAGGGTCGAAGACCGAGGTCTGTTTTTTTTGTACATGACTCCTTGAGTCACCCAACTCTTGGAAATCATCCCTCCCATGATCCATTTCTTAGGCCAAAAATCTAAATGTTGCACTTGATCAAGGTAACTTAATTTCCAAAAACTAGGATTTCTACCTAAGTGGTGGTGGTGGCAATTACACATCAATCATATTTTGAATGGATGTTGGGAAATATCGCCAATACTTTCAGGATATGCTCCCTTCACCCATCATTAAAATAGATTGTTCATACCTTCACTAGTTCTTCTTTCCGTGGATTCATTCCCCATTGTTGAGTGCTTTTGGAAGGCCCGGTGCTATTTTTTAGAGGAAGGATGATACGTCTTTTAGGACATGTGCAATTTATTTTATTCCCCCATGTGGATAAAAGACCAAACTTCCCTACATTCTTTCTTGTTTAGATTTTTTATGTATGATATCCATTATTGATTACATGCATCTATGAATGACACTGTTGAGATAGTCCAAAAATAAAAAAACACACTTGTTCATTTATTTCTCTCATCACCACTCACACACATTTCTAGATAGTCCATAATCATAAGGGAACCATAGAATCCTCTATGTTCTAGATTCCTGTAGAACCTCCCTCCAATATTGGGAGTGTTAGTAACATTTCTTGTTCTGGGCACAAGAGTATTCAGGTTTGCATGTTGCACAAGAAGCGCCCAAGCGCAGCATGGAAAATATCGCTTCAGGATTCGAAGCAAGAAAGCGAGCGAAATTATACTGTCAACGTTCCAAATTCATCCATAAGAGTGGATCGACGGTTGGCGAGAAATCACGATTAGCGGAGTTGCGTCGAGATTAGTGCAATGGATAGTTCCCATATTATGTGCAGGAAAGGATACCAGTCGTCCATCCAAAGGATGTGTGGCACAAGATCTAATCACGTCGGCTTTTCGCAAGTCAGGAGTTCAAAGGGTGAGGGTTCTATGTCATTGTACATCTCGAAACCCCGAACCCCAAAGTGTCGAAAGCACCCAGATTCAGGCCCGCAGTATCACAAAGCAGTCTCATCCATCCATCCAAAGGGGACACCTGGTACGCGATTAGGCTTTCCACCTTTTTGCCCATCGTGACTTCAAGGCACAAGGAGCATCTCTTTCATGTCCTCAAGGCGTGAAGTGCCAAGAGCACCCAGGACCTGGGGCCCATAGCATCGTCGAGTAGGTTCAAGACCGTCAGATATGAGAGGGATGTGTGGTGCCCAATTAAGCCATCTCGGTGTTTCACTCATCACGACTGTGATAAGAAAGGATTAGCTCCTTCCTATTCACGAACATTGAAAGCACCTTCAAGGATAAACACAGGGTCACAGCCCATGGTCACTTGGGAAATAAAAAGAGTTGTGCAAGAGGGGCTAAAGGTGTCGAGTTTGGTCACAGAAGGGAGCATCGCAATCTCCAAGTTCCATCTGATTCGACCTCAATCCTGGTTTTTTCTTAGAGTAAATGAAGGTGAGAAGGGGTGGTTGAAACCTCTCCTCATTCATTAAGTGTAAGGTATGGAGGGTCTGGCAATCCATCTTCCCGAGAGGGTCCTGTGTACCGATTTTTTCCAAAGAAGCCATGCCAAGTCCTCGACTAATCAGAGAGTTTTGCACATGCTAACTCGACACTTAATGGCTCAACTACTCCCCTTGCAGGAGCCATGCGCAGTTAAGGTGGGGTCTAACAAAGAATTTATGTCCGAATTTGGTTGAAGGGACACCAAGCCTTGGATGACTGAGCACGCCTCTATGAGGCGAATTTTTCTAAGTATATAGACCCAGTTTTTGTATTTTGTAATCATCGATGGTTCAGCAAGGCTCCTGATTGTAAATCTTTAATGAAGCACTATTACTTCTGGTTATGTGTGGAATTTTGAGACTTCTTGCCTTATGAATTTCAGTTTCTTTCACATCTTTGTTTACACTATATTAGAGAATCTCATAATTGGAGGATCCAGTCGAGTTGTAACTGTTATAGGATGATGTAGATTGGATCACTGTAACAATTGCATTGTTTCTAATCGGTCCCTGTGATTTTCTTAGCACTGAACAACTTGGAATTGGAGGATCCAGTCAAGTCCCCCTTTCAGTTTCCTAAAGCCCTGAACCAAGAGGATCTTGCATTCAGATTTTTTCTTCTACAAACTGCTGAAAGGCCTATAGCCTGAGGTAGTTTTCTCACTCTTCTTACCAAGTCTTCCATCTATTCATATTTTAAGCAACTCATTGACTAAAGTTAGATCAAGACCTCCTTTGTTCCTTACATACCAGACCCAGTCCCTGAGTTAGAGTGATATCTCCTCGAGTCTCTATCCATTTGATCACCCATTAAAAACTATCGTGACATAAAACTAATGGGCATTGGGCTCTGCTCTTGCAAGTAATCTAGGAGTGACTTCTGACGCTAACATTTCTGGCGTCATTGCTGGGGACGAAGTTGAAAATTTTCCCCAGGATTTAACGACATTGAGCCTCTGATTCTGAATGTGCATCAGGTATCAGAGCCTTTGAAGATTTCTACTATGCACTTGGCAACTCCATTGTGATGACTCCACTAGGGTGAACCTGTCGTGTTAATTGTGGCTTTCAGAGGCAGACACATGTGGTCCCATCCACAGCTGCCTCTATCTATGCCTAAAACTTATCCAGAGGTGGTTCTCAGAAAAGGAAAGGCCTTTGAAGGAGAAGCTTTCACCGCAGAACCAAGTAATCCACCATCTCCTTCTGTAGGAACTCCATTTTCTCCTCCTCAATTTCTTAACATACCTCTTTCTGAGGTTTCCCGTTTCCTGAATTTCGGGAGTGTTCCTGCCGATTTTTCCCCTCCTGGTCTGGGATTGGAGGGAGAAACCCTTATCACTCCCCTCTCATCTGAAGTTGTACTTTGGCATAGACCCAGGACCGTAGAAGATTTCCCCACTCCTATCTTTACCACTCCTGCACAAAGAGAAGAATCTGTTGACTTGAGCCTGTTGGCCTTCTCCTTAAATCCCCTTTTGTTTCTTGTTCCACTTTGAGACTCATTCCAAGTAGCCCCTTCATGAACTCCTTCTCCTCCAAGTTTTCCTCCACCTAATATCCCTATGGCTCGTGCTAATCCCCCTCTATATAGAATGGATGCCATAGTTGTTTCCAGATATTCTCCCTTAATCCTACCCCATCCTATGAATCCTCTCTATGCTAGAGATTACTTGAAGTATATGCCCAAGTTCACTGGAGAAGGGGACATAACTGCGAAAGAGAACCTGGCTACTTTCTACAGTTATGCAGACAACCTAAACATTGAAAATTAAGATGTCCGGATGAGAGTCTTTGTCCAGAGCCTGGATGGTGAGGTGAGGAAGTGGTTTAGAGGATTGGCCCCCAGATCTACTACTGGGATCAAAGCTCTGGATGGTGCTTTCCTGAGGCAGTGGGGAGATAGAAAGGATTTCATGTATTACATGATAGAGTTTGGGTCTTTGAAGAATATGGAAGGAGAATTTGTCTCCGATTTCTCCAAAAGATTCAATAATATGTATAATAAAATTCCTACTACGGTAAAACCCTCAGAAGCCTCGGCCAAGATTTCTTATGCTAGTGCGTTTGGTCCTGATTTCTATCTTTTATTGAGAGAAAGAAGATCCACCTCCTTATCTCAAATGCAATATGTGGCCATAGAAGTGGAATCCAATGTATTAGCAGCTGATAGGCTAAGGAACAAGGCCAACGCAGACAGGAGAAAGGGAAGATTTGAAGCCTCAACTTCTATCCCACCGGTGCACCACCCTCAAGTGGATGAACTAACTAAGATGGTGAAGTATCTGTCTACAGAGATGGAGAGGATGAAGGTGGAGGAGAGGCAAGCATAGAAGGGCCCTCAAAGTGCCGAAAATAAAGGAGGTTTCAGGAGACCCAACAATGTTGTTTCCCCAACTGTGAAAAGAGAGAGGGGAAGAGACAGAGAAGACCAGAAAATTTAGGCCTCTTTCCAAAACAATTTTATGGCCAAGGAAGAAGAAGGGGAAATAGATGAGCTTGATCGTGAAATCCATTGTTGTGGGGACACTCCTCCTTTTCCTCATCTCACTCAATCATCATATGAGGAGTCTCTCATGGACAGTCAGCTAAATGAACTGAGCAAGGGAGACAAGGCTAGTGGCAACCAAGGCAGGTATGACCTGAGATCCAAGAAAAAAACAGTAGCACCTGATGTTCTTGAGCAACTCACTAGAAAAAAGAAACCTGCTAATGAAGTAGCAGACGGTCATGGAGGTAAGAAGACCCGACCCCTCTCTCCCATAGTCTAGCATCATGTCCCCGAAATAAGAGAAATTCCGAAGCTTACATCTTCTTTTAATTTCGAGCATGAAATTCAAAAGATCAGAATCCCTATGCCCCTGACCGAATTGATTAAACATGAAAGGTTCAAGAAACACTTCTCTGAGATTTTACAGTCTGAGGTCTCATGCCTTCCCACAGACTCCATCAATTTGCAATATGAAAAGCTTGTAGTTATTCTAGGTCCTATGGTAGAAGACAGAAACGACTCATCCCCTCCCTTCTACACTTCCTTGAACATACATGACAAGGTACTGCACAACTTCCTGATGGATTTGGGGGCTTCTCACAGCCTCATGCCTAAAAATGTCATGGAAGAGTTAGGGATACAAGTCACCTGAGCCTATCATGACCTCTATTCCTTTGACTCCAGAAAAGTTCAATGTCTAGGAGTTATCAAAGACCTGATTGTGACCTTGTTTCAATTGCCCATGAAAAGTGTGGTCATGGATATTGTAGTGGTTGATGTCCCCCCCAAGTTCGGTATGTTGTTATCAAGATCTTGGATAAAAAGACTGGGGGGAACTTTGCATATGGACCTCACATATGCTACTATCCCAGTGTTTGGAGGGGAACATAGGAGGCTATACAGGGAAGCCCAACTGGCCTATATAATCAGTGATGAAGCCAACCCAACCAACCATCCCATTTTTTCCTTGGACGCTGATTTAGGTTCCAGTTTACTACAACTCAGTCATGCTCCTGAGCCTCCTCTTAAACTCAGAAAGAAACCCACCACTCCTCATGAATTTTCTTCCCCCACCTCCCCCGTCTGGAAAATGTTTTTTGATGGAGCCTCTTCCAAGGAAGGCGTTGGTGCTGGGGTGCTTTTTGTGTCACCTGCTTGGAAAACCATATCTCTGTCATACAAACTAGAATTTTAAGCTACCAACAATGTGGCAAAGTATGAAGCTCTTATCCTAGGATTAAGAGCCACAAGGGAAATGGGAATTCAGGAGGTAGCAGTATTCGGAGATGCAGAGTTGGTGGTCCAACAAATCAAAAACACTTATCAGGCTAAGCATCCTCAACTCAGGAGTTACAGAAATGAGGTATGGGACCTAATTGACAGTTTCTTCTCAGCATTTAACATCTCTTTCATCCCAAGAGAGAAGAATACAGTGGAAGATTCCTTGGCTACATCAGCAAGCAATTTCAAAGTTCCCTTGCCACCCAAATTCAAATACGATGTAGAAGTAAAACATAGGCCCTCCATACCTGACAATGTCAAGCATTGGAAGGTGTTCTAGGATGATCTTGAGGTCAAAAGATTCTTGGAGACCGTTGAAGAATTTTCAGAGATGCATATTGACCAAGACTTTGTCTCTGAAGAAAAGCTTGATGGGGGTAAGTTTCTAAATAAAATAGCAGAGCGTAACATTGTGCAGCTCCCCAACAACCATATTCCAAGGGGACTGGTTCCTTTGGAAAGGATTTTTGATAAAAATGATGTGTCATTAAAGGGGAAATCTCGGAGGATAACGTTGGTACTATTCAGTGCAACATTGGCACTGAGAGTGAGCCCAAGTATGTCAAATTGTCAAAAAGTCTGACAAAGGAGCAGAGGTCTGAATACGCTGGACTTTTGAAGGAATTTGTTGATGTGTTTGCCTGGACCTATAAAGATCTCAAAACATATAACACTTCTGTCATTGAGCATAAAATCTCGTTGAAAAGGGAGGCAAAGCCTTTTAGGCAGAAGCTAAGACAGATCAATCCTATGCTGCTGCCTATTATGGAGAGGGAAGTGAAGAAGTTGCTACAAGCCCAGATCATCGTACCACTGAGATATTCAGAGTGGGTGGCCAACTTGGTACCAGTAAGGAAAAAGAATGGAGAAATAAGACTCTGTGTACACTTCAGAAACCTAAACAAGAGCTCATGAAAGGATAACTACCCCTTACCAAAGATGGAACATATACTGCAGAGGGTAACAGGAGCATCCAATATGTCCATGATCGATGGTTTCTCTGGCTACAATCAAGTCTCTGTTCTGCCTAAGGACAGGGAAAAGACGGCATTTACCACTCCATGGGGCACATTCATATATGCCAAGATTCCTTTTGGATTGATGAATGCAGGAGCAACGTTTCAACGTGCCATGGACATAGCTTTCATTTGGGAAAAGGATAAATTTGTGGTCATCTATCTGGATGACATCAAAGTATTTTCAAAATCTGATAAAGAACACTATTGTCATCTCAGGAAGGTTTTTCTGAAATGCAGGAGTTTTGGCATTTCATTAAATCCCAAGAAATCTTTGTTCACCATGCAAGAGGGAAAGTTACTAGGCCACATAGTATCAGCAGAAGGGGTCAGGATCAATCCTAGCAGAGTTGAGGCAATACAAGCCTTATCAATCCCGAGGTCTAGGAAAGAGGTCCAATCTTTCCTTGGTAAGATCAATTTTCTAAGGAGGTTTGTTCCTAACTTTGCTGAGGAGGTAAAACTTATAACAACCATGTTAAAGAAAGGAAATGAAGTGAGGTGGACTTATGAATCATGAAATTCCTTTAAGAAAATAAAGAAGGCCTTGACTGAAGCCCCTATGCTTATCAGTCCCGATTACTCAAAGTATTTCCTTATTTTCTCCTTTGCCTCACCTGACACGTTGGTCGTTGTGTTATTATAGACAAACAAGGTTGGGATAGAGCAGCCTATTGCCTATTTCAGCCGAGCATTGAGGGATGTCGAAGTCAGATATGACACTATGGAGAAGCAGGCCTATGCCCTGGTAAAGGCTCTCAAGGCATTTAGAATCTATGTCCTGCAGTCAAAAATCATTCCCTATGTCCCCTCAGCTGTTGTTAAATACATTCTTATTCAGCCTGACATAGATGGGAGAAGGAGTAAGTGGATAGCCAAGATTCTAGAATTTGACCTGGAAATAAAGCTTACCAAATTGATCAAAGGTCAAGGTTTAGCCAAGTTGTTGGCTGAAGCCAATTGCCAAGCTTTGGGGGTAATTTTCCTCAACGAATGCTCAGGAATTCAACAGGTTTGGCTGTCTGAAATAGACCCTCGAAGGGATCCCCCATTGGCTCGATGTCCCTGATATAAGGATGTCATATGTTTTTTGCAAGAGTTGCGGCCTCCAAACGGCTTGCAAAGAAACAAGGAAAAAGCTCTGAAGCTCAAAGCAGTCAGATACTACCTTATCAATCAAGTTCTATATTGGAGAGACCCTCTGGGGTTGCTTTTGACATGTGTAGATCTACAAGAGGCTGAAAGGATCATGGTTGAATTTCATGACAGCCTATGTGGGGGGCATCATTTCTGGAAAACCACAGCCTACAAAATCCTTAGGGATGGGTACTACTGGCCCAAAGTATTCACCGACATCTACAGAAGGGTCAAAGCTTGCATCAAATGTCAAATATTTGCAAGAAAACAATAGCTCAAGTCTTTGTCGTTAAATCCTATGGTTGTTTCAGGACCTTTCTAGCAATGGGGCCTACATTTCATTGGAGAAATTCACCCTGCTTCTAGTGGGCAGCACAAATGGATCCTAACTGCTATCAATTTCTTCACCAAGTGGATTGAAGTTATCCCCACCAAGAGTGCTTCCCACAAGGTAATCATTGTATTCCTGGAGGACCTCGTCACAAGATTCAGCTACCCAAGTAGGATTGTCACTGATAATGCAGCCTCTTTCAGGACTGAGCCGTTAGCCAATTTCTATGAGCAATTCAGGATCAAACTGATTCACTCCACCCCATACTATCCCCAGGGCAATGTTTTAGCAGATTCCTCCAACAAAATCCTGATAAGGATCATCAAAATACTGTTGGAAGACAACAAGAAGACCTAGTATTCAAGATTGAAATTTTCTCTATGGGTCGATTGAGTGACCATGAAAATATCTATAGGCATATATCCTTTCCAATTAGTCTATGGAGCAGAGGCTGTTTTTCCTTCTCATTTAGCCATTCCTGTAGCTAAATTCCTCCAGGATCATCAAGAGGAGCATGATGACATGATCATAAGAATTCATCAAATAGTGGAAGTCCAGCAGGTAATGGGTAGAATTCAGGACCATCAGGAAAGGATCAAGAAGGTTTTTGATAAGAAGGCCAAGAAGGAAGAGTTTCAGATAGGAGACCTGGTACTGAAATGGGATGCTCCTAAACAAGATAAAGGAAAGCACAGAAAATTCAAAGCCATGTGGTTCGGGCCTTTCAAAGTATCCGAAGTATTCTCGAATAACACCTACAGGGTACAGGATTTGAAGGATCAAGAAGTTTTCAATGGCCCTGTGAATGGGCATTTCCTAAAAATATTTTTCTCTTGAGCCGCATGTGGCTCTTTCACGGTTGTAAATATTGTTTTTATTTTCATATTTAAGTTTTAAATAAATGACTCCATAGCCCAACAGCAAGGCACTGGAGCTGCAAAATGATTCCTTAGAGCATCACAGGGGTGACTCTATCCCCCATGGAGCCTAATGTTAGTAACATTTCTTGTTCTGGGCACAAGATTATTCAGGTCTGCAAGTTGCACAAGAAGCGCCCAAGCGTAGCATGGAAAATCTCACTTCAGGCTTCAAAGCAAGTAAGCGGGCAAAATTATAATGTCGACAGTCCAAATTTATCCATAAGAGCAGATCGACGGTTGGCAGGAAATTGTGGTTAGCAGAGTTGCGTTGATATTAGCGCAATGGATAGTGCCCATATTATGTGCAGGAAAGGATAGCAGTCGTCCATCCAAAGGATGCATGGCACGAGATCTAGTCACATCGACTTTTCGGCAGTCAGGAGTTCAAAGGGTGAGGGTTCTATGTCATTGTATATCTCGAAACCCCGAACCTCAAAGCGCCGAAAGCACCCAGAGTCGGGCCCACAGTATCACAGAGCAGTCTCAGCCATCCATCCAAAGGGGACACCTGGTGCACGATTAGGCTTTCCACCTTTTCGCCCATCACGACTTCGAGGCACAAGGAGCATCTCCTTCATGTCCCCGAGGCATGAAGTTTCGAGAGCAACTAGGACCTGGGGCCCATAGCATCGTCGAGTAGGTTCAGGACCGTCAGATATGAGAGGGACGCGTGGCGCCCAATTAATCCATCTCAACGTTTCACTCATCATGACTATGATAAGCAATGATCAGCTCCTTCCTATTCATGAACACCAAAATCACCTTCGAGGATAAACATAGGGTCACAACCCATGGTCACTTGGGAAATAAAAAGAGTTGTGCAAGAGGGGCCAAAGGCGTCGAGTTTGGTCACAAAAGGGAGCATCACGATCTCCAGGTGCCATCTGATTCGACCTCAATCCTGGTTTTCACTTAGATTAAATGAAGGTGAGAAGGGGTGGTTGAAACCTCTCCTCATTCATTAAGTGTAAGGTATGGAGGGTCTGGCAAGCCGTCTGCCTGAGAGGGCCCTGTGTACCAATTTTTTCCAAAGAAGCCATGCCGAGTCCTCGACTAGTCAGAGAGGTATACACACACTAACTCGGAACTTAATGACTCAGCTACTCCCCTTGCAGGAGCTATGTGCAATTAAGGTGGCGTCTGACAAAGAATATCTGTTCGAATTTGGATGAAGGGACACCAAGCCTTGGATGACTAAGCATGCCTCTGTGAGGCAAAATTTTCTGAGTATATAGACCCAGTTTTTGTATTTTGTAATCATCGATGGTTGAGCAAGGCTCCTGGTTGTAAATATTTAATGAAGCACTATTACTTCTAGTTATGTGTGGACTTTTGAGACTTCTTGCCTTATGAATGCCAGTTTCTTTCACATCTTTGTTTACATTGTATTAGAGCAGCTCGGAATTGGAGGATCCAGTCGAGTTGTAATTGTTATAGGATGATGTAGGTTGGATCATTGTAACAGTTGCATTGTTTCTAATCGGTCCCTATGATTTTATTAGTGTTGAATGACTTCGAATTGGAGGATCTAGTCAAGTCCCCCTTTCAGTTTCCCAAAGCCCTGAACCAAGAGGATCTTGCATTCAGATTTTTTCTTCTACAAACTGCTGAAAGGCCTATTGCCTGAGGTAGTTTTCTCACTCTTATTACCAAGTCTTCCATCTGTTCATATTTTAAGCAACTCATTAACTAAAGTTAGATCAAGACCTCCATTGTTCCTTACATACCAGACCCAGTCCCTGAGTTAGAGTGATATCTCCCTGAGTCTCTATCCATTCGATCACCCATTAAAAAATATCGTGACATAAAACTGATGGGCGTTGGGCTCTGCTCCTGCAAGCAATCCAGGAGTGACTTAAACTAATTTAGTTAGCACATCATCTCAATAATCCCATACACTTGTGAGTGCAATAGTCTTAGGATCATCTTTTCTCAATTCCACCTTGTTCAACACCAACATCCCAAACAACCCATCCACTAGTCCTCCATCACAAGGAGGAGGAGCTCAAACTTTTGCACAAGGAATGAGTTCCCAACCTTACACACAAGGAAATAATTCTCAACCAAAACATACCATGGTTGTACCAACTCACATATTTCCATACTTGGCATCTCTCAACATCCTAGATTTGACCAAGATTATGAATGACGTTATTTTACATGATCCCACTTGGCCTAATATGTGTTGGTTGTGGAGCTTGATTATCTTCCTTATTCAGAGGTTTGTTTCAGTCATGCTTATATCCCATTTCCTAACGAGGGGGTGTGGGGGGGTGTGGGGGGGCATTCCCCCCAACTATTATTGTCAGGGGGTTCGGGAGGGTGACGAAAATTAATGGAGCCCCCCCTTGGTGGGGGATTCGGAGGAAGCACTCCTGAAGTGAAAACTTGGGAAAAATTGCCTTGTAAAATATTGTAATTTCATAGTCAATCTAGACCATTCATTATAAGGTAACATATATGATGGTAGAAGTTATGTTAGGGATTTTTTCCCTAGAAGGAAACTCTCTTTTATGTATGAGGGAATTGTATTGCAGTTGTGAGTGATAGAAAATATTGTATTTTGAGAGAGGAGATGATGAGAGAAATAAGAGGAAGTTACAACAGGCGTGGTGTAGGTTATATCCCTTCATTTTTTTGGATAATAAAAAGGAAGGACCTAGAAATTTATCTAGTGGACGTATCCCACACTGGGTGAACCAGATATATCTATGTCTCTATTGTATTGCGTATCTCTATGTTTTATTTCCACATTTTATTTTTTCATTGATCCACGATCCTATTTTTCTAACAATATGCCCACCAAATTACCTTCATATATCCCAAAGTTTGAAGGGAAACCAGCAAAGGATCTAGCCAAACACATCATGTATTTCCACCTATGGTGTTCTTCCAATAACATCACAAAGTATTCTATTCGATTATGATTTTTCCAAAGAGCACTCACTAGTCCATCTTTCAAATGGTATGTGGATGAGAAATCAAGGTCCCACATGACCTTCGAATCATTGGCTAAGGCATTCTTATCCTTCTTCCAACTTCACATTCTCCATGAAACTGTTTTGGATATTATCTTTGAATTCAAACAAACCATATTCGTTCACAGCACTAATCATATTCATGAACATTGTTCAAGAAGAAGTATTTGCAAGGAGGATACCACCCCACAACAACGATTAGACTAGTTTCTTAAATCACTAGTCCTGGTCATATCCAAGGATATGACCACAACTCTACCTCAAACTAAATAATAAGCCATCACTAAATCTCAATAGTTTGACCTCATGTATTGTTGGCCCTTGACCAAGTTTTGGGAATTTCTTGGTCATGATGACCTATTTTGGATCTTCGACATCCTGTCAAAGGAGGAGCGAAAGATGAAGCGAAGATCACGAGATCTCAACCCCCTTTTGGGCCTCTTTTTGGGTTTTTGGGAATATGTAATGAGAATGGGATGTTGGCCCATGGGTTTACCCATGTTTAGGCCTATTTTGTATGTATATATAGATGTCTAGGCAATATAGAGAAGTAGTGGATGATATATCTATGTGATGTAGGCTAAGTGCCAAGAGTTGGATCTGTGTGATCAAGTTTTTGTGCATTCTGTGTAATACTTGTAGAGTTGAGTTTAAGTCCCTATGTAATACAATAGGAGGCTTAGTGTTGTAGCACAAGGAAGAAGGATCTAGTGAGCTTCACAGATCTTATGTCTTGTGCAAAGTAAGGGTTTTGAGGCTATCTGCTTGTAATCTATTGACCAAAGACTATAAAGAAGAAGAGTTGGTGAACGAAGCCCCAGGGTGGGGGTGAACCACATAAACACTGTGTTATGGTGGTTTGTGCTTGTCTTGATGAGTTTATGTCTTCTTTTGATAAGTTCTTTGATGTAGTTGGATAGATCTACTTGCTTTGTGCTTATTATATATGGAAATGCTAGATCTGATATACTTGGCTGTGCTTAGTGCTTAATCTGATCTATTTTCTTATGCTAAGTGCTTAAATATGTTAAGATCATTAAGAATGTTGCGAAGCTCTGTTTTACCAATGAAGTGATTATTGGTTACATATTAAGGAACTAACGGTGTTAAGTGCTTTATTAAGTGTTCTAATAACAGATCTGTGTCCCAGCTAAGGTTGCAGACACCTGAGTCTCGCAACCACCCCTGCCTCTACCTTGGGTGAGACTTCATCTGGTTCATAGGCATCACTGAAAGGGTCGGTAGTTAGGGTTTTTTTGGTGTGTTGTTGTAGCGTTTAACCCTAGGTCCTCCCCTGTGAAAACAAATGGTTCCCCTGTCTTACTATCATGGAGGTTATTTGTGGTTGAACCACCACATCACAATGGATTCGACATTGATCAATCAGATCATAAGGCTAAGCATGCAAGGCCCCGACCCATAGGATTTCTACCTCAGAAAGACCACAAATCATGCTCTCACCCAAAGGATAAAGGATACTTATGGAGATGTAGAGAAAGGAATGTTAGGCTATAAGGTAGCCTCTATCCAGAGTGGTGTAGTGCACCTAGCCTTTCAACTGATCACAGGGAAATTAGTTCGCAAGAACTGGCCCACCCAAGTAATCAGATTTGTAGTCGACCTCATAGGGAAGTGCGCGAAGGGCCTACACATGAATTGGGAAAAGTACTTGGTGAACCAGTTAGAAATTGATTGTAGGGAAGCGCAAGACTAAGGATATGAGTTCCACTTCATTTGGCTTCTCATCTTAATCATGTTCATCGCATGGGAGATGTCGAAAGGTGTGACCTTCTCGGACATCGAGACCTTTGAACCATTGGTCATGAAGTTCAGTATATTGTGGTACTCCAGTGACATGAACAAGAAGTGGAAATAAAATGTTGTCTTCCACACCTATTACAACCAGCTGAAGACCACTATCTAGTTTGAACCTCGCATAACCCCAAACACACTCCATAGGTTTAGACCCTTGATGAAATTCAGCGTGGACCACTATTTCATCTATATCACAGCACGCGCTGATGAGAATAAACAACAGTTCTAGTCGTACTACAAGTTGACAGAGGATGAATTGGATGAGATTACCAAGGAATGGTCGTCAGACCTCCTTGTTTCAGCAAACCCTGTGGAGATGTCCTATGTTGACAGTCTAGAAACTGCAACGGATATACCTGGACCTAGCAAGAAAAAGAAGACTGAAGAGGTCCATGATTTAGAAAATGCATTTTTGAACACTGCTTCTATCTCACCTGAGCAAGGAGGTGATGATGAAGAGATCAATGGTGCAGAAGTTGAGCAGAAGAAAGGCAAGTGTTACACATCAAAATTACTCACTTTTATAGTGTTGCAAGTGTCGTCATTACAAAGGTTGCAAGTGTTGCATTTTGCTCACAAGGTAGCAAGTGTCGCATGTTGCTCACAAGTGTTGTAGGTGTCAAAGAAAGCATGCTGCCATGATGCCTATGTCGTGCCTATAAAAACATGAGAAGGACACTTGAAACACCTCAAACATTTGATTTGGAAGAGGATAAATGAGTCATCAGGCTTGCAAACCTTTTTCCATCTGAAAGAACCTCAAAAACTGAGTTTTGGAGGAGAGCGCTCCCCTATACCTCTTTTGGGAGGGCCGGTGTTCCCCCTTACACTATCTGGGGAATGTTATAAAGCTCCCCTAGCCCTTTTGAGGGAGTGCTATAGATTTTGAAAGTGATGACTCCCCCCTAAATCCTACTAGGGAGTGCTACAGTGCTCTAATGGCCCTTTTGAGGGAGCACTACCTATTGTGGGCAACAATTGAGTTGTTGAGATGAATGAGGGAAGGATATTTTCATTCTTGGAAAGCAGTTGGATTCGAATCCCTAGTTTAGCCATGATCTTAGGGTAGATCCTCAACTGAAGGAGGCAAATCCTCAACTTCCCCAGGGATATCTCAAGTGGTTAAAGCCTCTCTAAGGCTATATAAGCGAGCTTTCTAATGGTCAAAGGGGACTAAAAATGGAGAATCACACCAAACTTATCATCTCATAAGTGGTGCTAGAATAGAGATATTTTGGAAGCAAGAGACCTATGATCTCATAGGGAACAATTAGTGAAGCCATCATCATTCAGATCATGGATCTTTTGAGCAAGGGGTAGACAAGGAGGACTTGGCAGAGCTGCTGCAATTCATCTATGGCTGTAAGCAATGTTTTGTCCTCATTAATATAATTTGCTTGGCMTGTTTCTTTCTAGTTTGTGTCCGACATTACATGAACTTATCGTTGATAGATAGATCTATTTTCAAGCTAATATCAATAGAGTAGGAAGTGGTCGTACTTTGTTTGTCTACAGSACTCAGCGAGGAGCGAAAGTCTGGAGCTYGATTCAGAGCGTGCAGGGACAAACGTCGATTAAAAGGTACTTCTATTCTCCTTCATTCTCATGTATTAGTTTGTATATATTTGAAAGGAAGTTAGTGTCCATGTTAAGCACTTTCTGTCTTAGAGTTAGGGTCTATCTCTTTGAGGCAATCTACCTGTCCGCAGGGAGATTTTCCTACAACAGAAACTAGCGACTTCACTAGGGATCGAATCAGAACTTTCTTAGTTTTGTATTTCCTCATAATACCTTGTCTTACCTGATTTTTTTCAGACCTTGTTCACCCTTTATATCTGATCGCATTTACTGATTGCCTCTTTACCCCATCACACTCAGCTTGTTTGTCACAATTTGTTTGAATGTTTGGGTTTTTGGACCTTTTTGTGAGTTTTTTGAGCCCAGCGCTCCCTTGCCTTGTTAGCAGAGCATTAGTGCTCCCTTAAGCTGCTAGACAGAGCTTTATAATGCTCTGGTGGCCTTTATACCAAAGCGCCAACTCTGTTTTTCCCAAAAACTCTTCAAAAACTGCATTTTTGAGGTTCAAAACCCTGTTTCTTACTTGTTGAGTTGCTTTGAGATTCAATGCCTCTTCCCTTGACCTTTGACATCCTTCATATTGAGAAATAAACACCTTATTGTTCATATTTTATGCCTTTTTTCCTTATTTTTGAGTTTTTTTCTATTGAGAGCTTGAAATTCATCCCTTGCTTTCTTCTCTCCTATCCGATTGAGTGGGAACTCTAGTGAAGGACATTAGAAGTTTGTAAATCTTCTCATTTGGTTCTTTGAGGTCATCTGATCCAATATCTTTCTCCTTCCTTTTGCATTTTTGGTTTTCTTTCTCTTGTTTGATTGCAAAAGGGTGTGTTGTTTGTGTGAAATCTGCGTTTTCTTGTTTGAATCTCCTTGATCTGAAAGGGTATTTGGCAGGAGAAATTTTGCATTGAATTGATTATCATTCACATACAAATGACAAAAGTACATCTTAGTGATTAGTTTGCATATTAGTTTGCATTTCTGAAATGTTGTAGCATCATATTGGATTTGATTGAGGGCATTCCTTATCAAGTGTTTGATAGTGAAAACGACTCTTCCTCTTTCCCTTAAATAGGTATTCATTGAAAGTAAATGATTGTTTATCATATTTCATGCATATTTTTGGGAATTGAGTCATCATTCCATCAGTTTCACTTTTGTACACCCTCTGAGTAAACAACAGCCACTAAAATCAATGCTTAACTAAAATTTATCAGACTTTTTACATCTTTGTTAGAAAACCTACATTAGTTTAAGGTGTAGGGATTTGGAATAGATTGAAAGGATAACTTTCTGAAGCTATCAAACAAACTTAGGATCTTGCGGTAGGGAGAGTTAAATCCAATTGTCATATTAGTCTTCCTGGGAGCCCCCTCTCACACAAGGGTTACACACGAGGTCACATTCAGGTGAGCTATGGGGACTAACCCTCCGTGCTTTAACTAATTGTGGTGGTCAGATCGTATTATGGGGATCACTTAAAGGTAAATCCACAATTGCTGCGTGGAAGCCTTTTAGTTGATTTCGGGCTCGATACCCTGCCCGTACGTTTGGATCGGACTATCAATTGTTCCTGCCCAGGGGCTGACTGCGAATTGGTAACCTTAGTGGCCATAATATTTAGGGTCTCACGCAAGGTGACAGTGAAGGGAAGTCTCACTATACCTAGAAAAGACATTGGTCAAACTCACTCGAGCTCCTTGGAGGGGAAATCCACAATTACTGCGTGGAA
>ML797016.1:267650-292457 GCA_009831015.1 Picea engelmannii
ATGTAGCCCAAGAGAGGGGTGAACTCCTTTATCATTTATTGTGTTATGTGTTTTATGTTCACTGTTTATTGCTACTGTTTATATGCATCCTTGATGAGTAATTTCTATAAAATTTGTGTTGCAAATTGATCCATTTGCATTTTAACGCATGAATTAAATCTTGCAAATAATTTCAAGAATACAAGTCTTCTTCATTTTTAGATCATTGATACATGTTTAATGCCTTGAAATGATATTTTAAGTATTGAACTTCCTGTAGAATATTATTCATTGAGTAGTCTGTCGTTTCCCTTTGTTTTCTATTATTTCACTGGTTTGTCATTAGTGTGCCACCAGCCAAGGAGGACCCTCATCCATATAATTTTTCCAACCCAACCTTGCTTTTGTCTTGATATAATAACCCTCTAACCAACCAACAAAAATTAAAAGAAGCAATCATTCTAAACTGATAGGTGGCCTAACTTTTCCCTTTAGCAGTCAGGTGCATACTTTAGGACCAACATCTTCTGGCGTCATTTCCGGGGAACGAAGTAAGAAAATATATTTCTGTGGTATAACAACAATTTATCATTTCTGACCTTTGATGGTAAACAAATATTAGACACGGATAAACTGCCATCTTTCACCTAGTGACTTCACTGAGTAAAATTTAAAGAAGAAATATTGGCACCCAGAAAGGGATTCAATAGACCCAAATATGAAAACAGAAAATCCAAGAAGGCTCATTCTAACCCTGAGAATAACACAGTAGTCTATGAGCCAGAAAGGAAACTAAGAAAATCCACTGTATCCCAAAGATATACTTCCCCCTCAAGGGTAAAGCTACACACAAAGAGCCTACATCTAATCATAATCACAAGCAGCTTGAATTTGATAGCCCTAAGAATCATAATTCCAAAGGGGATCAGACATCTTCAACTCTTAATTCCACTTCAGTATCCAGTCCTGCATCCACCCCTGTATCTCCCATAAATTTGCAAATTCCTATTATTCAAACCATGGTCATTAACAAGATGGATGTCATAATCGCTGCTAGATATGCACCATGAGTGTTTCATGTAGGCTTACATGCACTCCTAGCCACATATTATACGAAATATTTTCCAATATATAATGGGTAAGGTGAAGTAATTGTCGAAGAACATCTGGTATCCTTATACATCTTTGTAGATAACTTTAACATTGATTATGATGATGTATGGATGAGGTTTCTTGTACCGATTCTAGATGGGGAAGTCAGAAAATGGTTCAGGGGTCTTCCTCCAACTTTCATTGTAGATATTGAGGCACTGGATGAAACTTTCATAAAGAAATGGGGAGATAGGAGAGATTACCTCTACTATATCACTAAATTTGGGGCTCTAAAGATAAAAAATGGTGAATCTGTTTTAGACTTCACCAAGAGATTCAATAAAATGTGTGGTAGAATCCCAGATGAAATTAAACCAACTGAATCCTCTGCCAACATCACCTATGCTAATGCATTTGATGTGGAGCTATCCCTCCTCTTGAGAGAGAGAAGATCAACCACATTGTTGTCCATGCAGGAAGCAACCATTGAAGTTGAATCTAATATTTTGGAATCAAACAAATTGAAGACTAGATCTGATAAAGAGAAGAAAAAACTGAGAGAGGATTCCCCTACCTCGTCTAACTCAACCACATATGATCCCAAACCTAAGGAAATGACAAAAACCTTGAAAGATATGACTTCTGAAATAGCCAAGATAAAATGTTAATCCAAACAGCCAAACAGAGCTTTCCAAGGGGTTGGAAATAGAAATCAAAATCAGTTCAGAAGGCCTAATGATGCCCCTCAAATAATGCAGAGAGAAATCAGAAATGATGATGATCAAAGGGTAGTGTCTCCTTTCCAAAACAATCAAATTGATGAGATGGATGCAGAAATTGATGTTGTGGATGATATTGTTGTGTTATTTAATGAGATATATTACCATACCAGACACTTAACACAACAAGAATATGAGGTAGTGCAATTTTCAAATCAGTTTGATGATTAGATAAGGGAGGAGGGAGTTATTCAAGGTTAACCCAAGAAGAAGTATGGTTTGAGGATGAGAGCAGGGGATCCCAAAGCCACCACCTCTTATCAAAGAAAACAAGCTAAAGCTCCCCCCAATCCAAGTCCAAATAAAGGTATGTCATCCAAAACTCAACAAATTCCCCTATAAAAACCTGCAATCCCTGAAATAAGAGAATATAATAGGCCACCAACCTCTTTCAACCTAAAACATGATCTGACCAAGATAAATATCCCTGTGCATCTGATAGAATTTTTAAAAAATGAACCTTTCAAAAAATACATCATGAAAGTTTTGTAGCCAACTCCTTCTAGTGTATCTTTTAATGTCATTAGTCTGCAGGATGAAAACTCAGCCATTATTGTAGGTCCACACATTGAGGATGGATTTGACACTTATCCTCCTTTATATATATATTTAAATGTCCATGATAAGATCCTTCATAACTATATTATGGACTCAGGAGCCTCTCACAATGTCATTCCCAAAGTCTTTATGGAAGAACTAGGTCTGGATATTACCAAGCCTTACCAAGACCTGTACTCCTTTGATTCTAAGAAAGTAAAATGTTTGTGATTGATAAAGGATATGTTGGTTTCTTTATCACAATTACCCATGAAGAGTGTAGTGATGGACATTGTTGTAGCATACATTCCCCCAAAGTTTGGCATCCTCTTATCCAGAACTTGGGCTAAGAAGGTTGGAGGATCATTACAAATGGACCTCACTTACGCCACCATTCATGTGTTTTGAGGTGAACATAGGAAGCTATACAGAGTGGTAAGGTTAGCCTACATTGTTAGTGACCATCATAACCCAAGAAATCACCCAATCTATGTTGTTGAGGATGAGATTGGCTCATATGTCTTTCATTTAAATGATGATGAACCTGAAAAATCAGTTAGCCAACGCAAATATAAGCCACTGAAAAGTCAACAAAACAGAGTATGGAAGATTTATTTTGATGGTTCTTCATCAAAGGAAGGATCTGGTGCAGGTATTCTCCTCATTTCCCCTTTTGAAGAAGTAATAACCCTCTCTTATAAGCTGGAGTTTGAAACTACTAATAATATAGCTAAATATGAAGCTTTGGTATTAGGATTGAGGGTTGCCAAAGACATGGCCATTGATTTTATAGCAATTTTTGGTGATTGTTAGTTGGTCATCAATTGAGTGAGTAACATCTATCAAGCCAAGCAACAGAGGCTCAAACAGTACAGAAACAAGGTATGGGATATGATCGATAACTTCTTTCTAGAATTCAACATTTCCTTTATTCATAGAGAACAGAGTCAGATGAAGGATTCTTTGACCTTATCTGCCAGCATTTTCAGGCCTCCCAATGGCCCAAATATCAAATATCAAATGGATATCAGACATAGAACAGACATACTAGACAATGTAAAGCACTGGAAGTTCTTTTGTGATGATCTAGAATGCAGATATTTTTACACACCATTGATGAATTCTCCAATATCTCAATTGATCAAAAGGGCCAAGAAGGTGAAGATGATGAATTGGAAGATCAACAAGCATATCCTTTGTTGAAGACAGTGGCTGGTCATAATATTCTGGAGCTAAAAACTAACCATATTCCAAAAGGACTAGTGCCTTTGGATAGATTGTTTGACAGTAATGATGTTTACAAAGGAGATGTCATGAAGAGTGCAAAAGAAGAGGTGACAGATTTCAATATTGGGACCACTGAGAATCCCAAGATAATCATGTTGTCCAAAGCATTAGCTACAAAACAAAAAGACAGGTATGTCAGTCTCATTAAAACTTTTGTTGATACTTTTGCATGGTCCTATGAATATTTAAATACTTTTGACACTGACACCATCCAACATAAGATCCCTCTAAAGACTAGATCCAAGCCATTCAGACAGAATATTTGACAATTTAATCCCATGTTAATGTCCATAATTGAGAAAGAGATGAAAATAATGTTGGATGCCAAGATTATTGTACCATTGAGGTACTCTAGCTGGGTGGCCAACTTAGTAACTGTAAGGAAGATAAGTGGTGATATACGCTTGTGTGTTGACTTCAGAAATCTCAACAAGTGTTCTTCGAAGGAAAATTACCCCCTCCCCAAGATGGATCATATTTTACAGAGGGTGTTAGGTGCACACAGAATTTCCTTGCTAGATGGATACTCTGGTTATAACCAAATAGCAGTGTGTAAGGGGGTAAAGAAAAGATAGCATTCACCACCCCATGGGGAAAATTCATGTATGACAAGATGCCCTTTGGGTTGATAAATGTAGGGGGGGAATTTTCAGAGGGCCATGGACATACGTTTTGTGGGAAAGAAAGACAAATTTATGGTTATATACTTGGATGACATAACCATTTTTTCCAAGTCTAATGATGAACATTTGCATCACCTGGAGCAGGTTTTCAAGAAATGCAGGAGATATGGAATCTCTCTAAACCCTACGAAGTCTCACTCTTCCATGCCATAAGGAAATATCCTGGGCCACATCATATCAGCAGGAGGTATAAAAATTGATCCAAAGAGGGTTTGTGTCATTCAAGAGATTGAGATCCCCAGAAACAAAAAGTTTGTCCAGTCTTTAATTAGTAAGATAAACTTCTTTAGATGTTTTGTGCCAAATTTTGTTGAAATTATGAAGCCTACTACTAACATGTTGAAGAAATATGTTGTGATAAAATGTTCCTTGGAAGAAAAATCATCTTTACAAACAATCAAACAAGATTTAGTTAAGGCCCCTAAGTTATCTAGTCTTGACTATACCAAAGATTTCTTCATATTCTTCTTTGCTTCTAAGGAAACCATTGTTATTGTACTGCTGCAGAAAAATGAAGAAGGGCATGACCAACCAATAGCCTTTTTTAGAAGAGACCTTCGAGATGTTGAGCTGAAGTATGATATATTAGAGAAACAGGCTTATGCATTGGTTAAAGGACTCAAAGCCTTCAGGGTGTATGTGCTACAGTCTAGCATAACAGCCTTTGTTCCTAGCAACAATGTCAAAGAGATTCTGGTCCAACTAGACAGTGAGGGTAAAATAGGAAAATGGATTGTCAAACTGTTGGAGTATGACCTACACATAAATCCCACCAAGTTGATCAAGGGGAAAGGAATGGCTAAATTTCTATTAGAGTCGAATTGTAAGGTGCTATAATTGCATCAAATCTTCACCCAATCAGACGCACCCATCATACATCCTAGACAAGACATCTTATAGGTATTTGAAATCTACTCCTCTTCACCTTGGTATAAAAACATCATCTATTTTCTACAACATTTTTAATGCCCACCAGATGTGAAGAAGACAAAGGCAAGGTCTCTCAAGTTGAAAGCTATCAAATTATGCATTTCAAACCAGAGCTTATATTGGATAGATCATGTTGGCATCCTATTAAAATTCCTTGATGAAAATGAAGCCAAACAGGTCACTTCAAAAATGCACAGAGGAGTATGTGGATGACACCAGCATTGGAGGGCCACAACTCTCAATATCCTAAGGGCAGGATACTACTGGCCCACCCTTTTGTCTGATTTGTTTGCCACTGTTAGAGCCTACAATAAATGTCAAATAATTGCAAGGAAATAGAAGTTACTATCACTACCCCTAAAACCTATTATTGCAAGTAGTCCATTTCAAAAATGGGGGTTAGACTTCATATGAGAGATAAATACACCCTCCATTGGACAACAAAATTGGATTCTCACTACCATAGACTACTTCACCAAATGAATTGAGGTTGTGACCACCAGGAATGCCACTGACAAGGTAATCATGAATTTCCTGGAAACCAATATTTTTGCCAGATTTGGTTTCCCCGGCAAGCTTGTAAAAGACAATGCCCAAGCATTCAATTCCAAAGCCATGATTGACTTATGTGGCAGTCATAAAATTTCCTTAACACATTCCACACCCTATTATCCTCGGGGGAACGATCTGGCAAAGTCATCAAATAAAACTCGCATCGGGATTATTAAGAAGTTGTTGATTGAAAACAAGAAATCCTACGACTCTAAACTCAGGTATGCTTTATGGGATGACAGAATTAGCACCAAGAAGTCTTTGGGAACCTGTTGAAGGCAAAAATGATCGTCCATCAATTGGAAGAACAAGTTCGGTCTGTGGTTGTTTAAATAACCCAAGTCGTTTGGAGTGACTCTCTCTGACGGGTTTAATGGCTCCGTTGGCCAATCTAACAATCCTAAAAGAAATAAAATAAATAAAAAGAGTAAACTAAAAATTAACTATTGGGTGTATATATGTACATATGTATCTATATAACTATTTTGAAATAATGTTTACAATACAGATCTGTTTATCTAATTTATGTGCAAGATATACAAGTTGTGAGTTTTAATCTGAACTCACAAAAATCTATGAAAAGATGGCTCTTTTGACAAAAGTAGATAAAGAAATAAAAATAAGTTTTTTTTTTCTTTTTTATCTTTATTTATCTATAAGATTAAATATCAAAATATACTATGAAGCGGGAATATGTAGAAGGTCACGACCAGACCACATATAAGAGTTTCGAAAACATACAAACAACAAAAGAAATAAACTAACCTATTAATGAGTTAATCAGCATGCATCCAACGTTTGTATGATCATGAAATGTCCAGCCAGCCTGTCAAAGAGATAAACTTGTAGTGAACACTTACATTGTTCGAAATAAATGCAAAACAGTATATTGACTGTTGGATTTTAATGACAAAATGATAAGACGCAGATAATAACTGTGATATTTGTGATTGCAATCAATTACACATAATATAAATCTAACTGTAACAACATTCTTTTAATCATTCAAAAAAATTAAAGATAAACCTCATCATTTGAATTGAACGAGCGATCAGTATTTTTAATAACTGAAGCATCAAAATGTGGACGATATTAAAAGAAATTAACTTGACAACATAATGATTTGTGAAGACAAAAGCTATCAACAATTATTGAATTATCAAGATAAACAAACCATAAACAAAAACAACATTTATAGATAGCTAAAGCAGAAATGTAAACATGTGTTCCATCCAAATTCGTGTATAAGTTGTCCACCTTCAGCCCCAGGCCAAGATGTTTTATTACAAAAAATAATGAGTTTTTAAAGCCTTCAGAAAGGTAATTGTCTTATCTTCTGTGATAAGATACAATCATCTATTGATTACAAAAATAGAGGGGGAATATAACCACCCCAGATCACACTAAATCTTTAAAAGCTAAAAAAAGGTTTATTCCTGTTTATACAAAAATGGATCATAGATATGGCTAACAAGCCCAAAAAATTCTTCAGATCACTTGGTCACCATAAACTCTCAGATATCCTGAAAAGAAAAGATAAAATAAAGAAACTTAGATATATATTTAACCACAATTTTCCAAATTTTGAATTAGAATCTACAGATTTTGTTGATTCTATAGCTAGTCTATTTTAGCAACGAAATCTAATTTATTCAATGAACAAAATATAACACTATTTTAAGATCAAATCATATCACATGATCTCATAATTTATTACTGTCGTTGCAGTCTCGACATTTTTTAATATGACATTCCTTATAGTTTTCATGTGTTTCCCTTGTTTCTAAATGATAGACTTGAGCCTACGATTTTCATTTGTTAAGGGGTCGACCTGATCAGTAAGGGATTTGATCTATGACTGTAAAATAGGTATATCAATGTAATACTTGTCAATCCAGAATAGGCAAGTTTCACATTGTGACTGTGCAACAATCAATTGAGAATACCCACGGCTGTGTACTAGAATGTCCCCAATGTGGACTGTAGATTTGTTACCAAACTTAATACCTAGAAACCCTTCACTATGATTCAAACAAGGCGGTAGATTATCCACGAAATTGTAAGACTGAACGAGGTCTGTTTGGAAAGAAGGAGGGTCTTCTTCAGCAAGAAATCTATCAATATCAGAATCTGAGCTCTCATGGATCTTGATCGTCTTGATCGAGCTCACATGAGGGTTTGATTTTTTTCGCAGCTTCCTCGAAATCAACCTTCCAACTCTTTTATTTTTAAAACCCAATCGGTATCACCAAGATGACTTGCCTATAGGTCTGTTTGTATTTTTTATAGAGGCATTAGGTCGTGCCTCTTGCTCATGGGTCTACTCAACAACTCTTGGGTTGGGTAAAGGCTTACTGTGGGTGGTCGTAACATAGGCCTGTGTAGATGAAGGGAACACTCTGGGATAAACTATGGTTTCCTCAATCACAGGTTTGTCAACCTCTACAGCATTGGGGTTAGCAAAACCATTTCGGGTTAAAAATGAATCCCATTCATCGTTCTGCAACTTCAATTGATGTGCAAGCATAATTTTTATCAAACCATGGTGGAAAAGGCTTTAATCCAAATGTTTCTTCTTATACCTCTTAGCCATTTTATACAAGCTTCTCCACAGGTAATAAGACATGTTTAAAGGAAACCCTATGAAATTCATGAGAAAACGTAGGTGATATAGAAAGACAAAACCAAAACAACCTTCACACATCATGAATTGTTTCAACACTGCAAGAAAACCATGCCATTGGGTTTTCAGTAGGGACATTGGTATACCTTTGTCACAACCATTGATCTTTCAAGATGTAAAGAAAAGACTCCATGGAACCTCTTCGACCTTGGCGCTCTTGAACCACTCTTGTGCGCTTGCAGAGAGACATGTTGCTTGGATTAAAAAGTCCTCTGTCACTTTGAGTTGAATGTCCCCCACCTTGGCTCGACATCCGTCAAATGAGAGGGCGAATTCCTGAGCGGTCTATAGGTTAAATCCCTGGAATTTCTCAAGGAAAACAAGCCAGCAGTGACCCTCGAGATCCTCCCTTGCATCATCACACAAGAGCAAGGTATGAGTGTCATTGGGTTCAATCCTAACAATCGGGGCCATGGGAAATTGATAGGTAATTACCCAAACACAGTGTGTATGGAGGATTTGTAAGAGTAGACCAAAGCTATACTTCAGGATGGAAACTCATCAACAATATATGGCGTATGAGCAAGAAATCCTCAACGAAAAGATAGGCATTGTTTGAAATGAATGTGAGGGGTGTTGCAAAACCCAAGACCAAGATTTGAAATGATGGGCTCACTATGATTAGACTGCCACCTCCCACATAGTACAGGCCATGACCAGGTGTATTAAAATAAAAATGATTGCACAAGAAAGTGGGTTAGGTCCTAAAGTTTGAGAGAGAGAAACTTATAAACCAAAGTCTAGTGACAAGGGAACGCATGACCAAGAACCAAACAAAAATATATCAATGCTTAAATTAAATGATCCTTTTGATCCAAATAACAATCCATAAGCACGCTTGACATTCGAGGAGTAAAAACAAAAAGAATAAACTTCATAGCAAGGAACAAGGCTTCATTGATGAAAACTGTGGAGACATTTTGCCTTTCATAAACTTTTCAAATAGAGTGGTAATACAGTCATAAGTTTTAATGCTTTGTTTTCATTCTTTCAGTCATGAACGAAGCATGAAAACAGAAACACTAGGAAAAACTGAAAACTTACAATTGTCGTTTCAAAAATCGCTCATGAAGAACAGAAAAATGTACGACCCCAATTAGGTAGCTACATAGATTATTATTTGATATAAAAGTTAAAAATATGTTGGGTTGCCAACAGAACCTCACCCTTTCATCTTGTTTATGGCATAAACATTTTTTGTCCCACTCATCTTGGTATACCAATCCTAAAATTATTGCAGGAAGAGATTGAAGAGCCCAATGACATCCAAAGAAGAATATTCCATATTATAGAAGTTCAACAAAAGAGAGAAGCACTAGAGCAAAGGACAGAAGCATATCAAAACAAGATCAATTCAATCTTCGATAAGAAAACCAAGAAGGAGACTTTTCAGAAAGGTGACCTGGTATTGACGTGGGACGCTAGAAGGGATGACAAGTCCAGGCATGGTAAATTTGACAACCTCTAGTTTGGCCCTTTTAAGGTGGTTAAAGTTATGAAAAACAACACATTTATCCTGCACAACCTAGACAATACACAGATCTTTGGAGGCCCAGTAAATGGGTGCTTCCTGAAACACTATTTGTTTTTAGGATGGGGGAAGGTCCCTCTTGTACCATAGATTATTTCCTTTTATTGTTTATTTTTATTAGTTAGTTATGTGTAAATAAAGACTCCATATCCCAACAAGGCACTAGGGTGTATTTGCAATTTTCAGTTCAATAAAATGCATGTTTGAGGGATAGTAGAAGATACACAGTGTTGACAGATGGAAACAAAGTGATGGAAGGTAAGAGCAGTTATTTAATCTCAAGGCACCAATCTACAGTTCTTAGCACCTCACAGGGATGAGCTAGTCCCAGTTGGAGCCAATGTTGTAACCTAGGTCAGCACCCCTGCCTCTCCTCCCTCTTTTCCCTATGCCTTCATCAAATATTCCCTCTTCTGGTTGGTTAAGTTAGTTTCCCATCACTGAGTGACATGGTCCTTATTTGTTTCTTTCTTGATTGAGTCTTTGTGCATTTCTATTTCTATTGTTTGTTGAAGGATAATTACATGTTGTATTTTCTTTTGAATGCTTGTCATCATGTTTTCCATTGATTGAGATCATAGAAGATCGGCCAAGTTTTTATATGCACAGGAAACGCCCGTGGAAAAACACAATGATCCAGAGCGGTCAATTTTAGGCTCAGATTATAGGAACAAATAGGTTAAGTTTGGAAGGTGAAGATCCATCAGGCCAATCAGATCAGTGACTCTCTCCCATTCGGGGGTATAGAATCATGCAGAGTTTAACATCAAGAATTATGCAAAGTCCCGAAGAGCTGAAGTCCCAAAGAGACAAAGAGTCGAAGAGCCGAAGAGTCGAAGTTATGAACTTCCAAAGAGATAAATTTTGAAACTACCAAAGTCCCGAAGTAACAAGAGACTGCCATGTCACTTCAGTTCTGTACTACTTTGAGAGAACTTCATGCCTCACAGTCCAAAACTCCCAAAGCCTGAAGTGTCGAAGCATGTGGCACTCATCAGTCATGACATGTAGCACACTGGTTAGTCATGACATGTGGCACTCATTCCAGGTCATTTGGTTATGTCATTCTCCCATTTTCACATGACACATGTCACCCTTATTTCCATGACACATCAACAGTCGTGACATCAGGCCACCATGTCACTTCATTGCTTGTACCACTCTAGGATATTTTGGAGCACAGCGTTCATAAACTACTGAAGTGTCGAACACCCAAAGTCCCAAATAAAATCTTGACCATCCATCAATGAGGACGCGTGGAGGCAGATTATTCACTTCGATGATTTTCCTCTGGGATATTTCCAAGCAAAACATTCGAAACTCTCGAAGTTCTGAAGTGAATCTGGACCATCCATCAGCAAGGACACATGGAGGTAGATCATTCACTTCAACGATTTTCCTTCAGGATATTTCCAAGAACAAAAAATTGAAACTCACAAAGCTCGAACTCCCAAAGTGAATCTGTACCATCCATCAGTGAGGACATGTGGAAGCAAATCATTCACTTCGGTGATTTTCCTCTAGGATATTTCCAAGAAAAAAGTTTGAAACTCCTGAAGCTTGAACTTATGAAGTGAATCTAGACCATCCATCAGAGAGGACACATGGAGGCATATCATTCACTTTGGTGATTTTCCTCTGGGATATTTCCAAGAAAAACATTCGAAACTCCCAAAGCCCAAACTCCTGAAGTGAATCTGGACCATCCATCAGCAAGGACACATGGTGATAGATATCCCTCTTCAGATATATGACATCAGGCCTCCATGTCACTTCGTAGCCACATCACTCTGGGAGGAAACATGTAGAGCTAAGTAAGTAAAGGACTCATGAAGTCCTAAAATGAACTGGATCGTCCATCAGCAAGGACACATGAAGGCAGATCATTCACTTTGGTGATTTTCCTCTAGGAGATTTCCAAGCACAACATTCAAAAACTCTCGAAGTGAATGTGGACCATTGGTATCAAATCAACAAGAACCGTTGATCCTTGCAGCAATTATAGATCACCCGGATCACATATTTTAATCAGATCAATGGCCACAATCAATTGTGGGAATGAAAAATTCTCGTACGTTAATTTTCTAGAGCGGTCCCACAATTGGAACCATGGTATTGTTGGAAGGGTATGTGGCAGCTTGTGGGGGATTGCAAGCCCAAAAGTGGTGTGGACCCAAACCACCCTCAACAACTTACTCAATCACATGTTTATAATACATCAGTTCACCATGTCACCTCCACTCACCTCCACTCACATTCCTGCTACCGCTCAACTTTTTCCATTTGTTCCCCTGACTACTCCCCATATCACCTATCACCTCCATGCATCTTATTTTCTTATTGGATGCGCACCTCCACATTTTCATGTTCACAACTAGGTCATCATAGTGAAAGCATGGAGAAGGGTCGGTTACAGTTGAGACAGAGTGTGCTTAGCTTCCAAAAGCTCAGACACAAACAGAGAGTTAAGTCTTAGTCACAGGTCGACGCAGATTGGTTCCAGAACACTTCAGCAGACTCTGCTCATACAGCCAGTTGTCTCTAGTGGCCTCCAACAACTCACAGGCATGTCATTACTCAAAACAGAGCTATGTTTTTTCACTCTTAGGCCTATTTTCTGCCAATTCAATTCCTCCAGCGCATGCATCAGTTATGTCTCATAGAAAGTAGTAGTTTTTAATTGATTAATTCCAGAATTTTCTTATATTAGATACAAGAGTGGTCTTTTGTGTGTGATAAGAATCGCTCTTGTTGATTAATTCCAGTGTAATAGTTAAGTTAATAATTTGTTTTACAAACAGTTACCTAAAATTAGGTCTGAGTCCCCTAAGGACGAGAACCTCTACAACTTTGTTAAATAGGGGGTCTTTTTTGGATCTTTTGGGAAAGAATAGCACTACATCAGACTGGTTGGACATGTTCTATGCATGGATTAAAGCTCTCTACCTGGTGAACATACTCTTGATGACAATGTTTCATTCAAATCTTCATGTGTTTTTATCTTATCTTGAATGCAGTTTTTGATTTGTGCAAAGTGCATGTCATTTCCTTTCAGTGATTGTTTAACTTTTTTTTACTGATATGCATCATGTCAAACAGCAAATGCTTTGGTGAAGATTTGTTTTTATTTCAACCCGTGGGAGTAATTGTGTTTTTAATACATGTTTAATGCCTTGAAATGATATTTTAAGTATTAAACTTCTTGCAGCAAATTAATCATTGAGTAGTTTTTCATTTCCCCTTGGTTTCTATTATTTCACTAGTCTATCATTAGTGTGCCACTAGCCAAGGAGTACCCTCATCCATATTATTTATCCAACCCAACCTTTCTTTTTTCTTGGTATAATAACCCTCTGACAAACCAACAAAAATTAAAAGAAACACTCATTCTAAGCTGCTAGGTGGCTTGGCTTTTCCCTTTAGAAGTCAGGTGTAGACTTTAGGACCAACAACAGTTATCACAGATCTTTCAGATTCATGCACAATATAGAAATTTGTGTCACAACTAGTACATATTTAGGAAGATAGATTAATCACAGGATTTCTCCAGCAGGTTCAAAAGGTAAGGAAAAAATACTGGCATGATAGACACATTAAGGTGAAAAAACTCCAAGCATGTGACTTGGTACTACTATATGACAACAAATTTATGCAGCATCCAGGGAAGTTTTGTATGCACTGGTTAGAACCATATGTGGTCAAGGAGGTGAGAGAGGCAGGTGTCACACAGTTGGAAACACTTAACAAAGCAGCATCAAAAGGACGAGTGAACGACGATCGACTAAAACTCTATCAAGATGGTCGGTAAGTTGCGCAATAGGAGGAATCACGCAAGAGAAAAAAAAAGAGAACGCACGCATACAGAATGAAAATGGGAACCTTGCAGAGAGGTGAAACTGCACCAACCAAGGAAACTTGACATGGTAGATATACAATTCACAATATTAAATGCACCATCCTACACAACAAGACCACTTAAAGTACGAAAAGGGAGGAAACGACAGTTATGGACGGATAAGAACAAGTTAGTAAAGTGTTGTTATAACTAAGAATAAATTCACCATAAAGCCAAGTCATAAATCCATCATAATTGTTGTAACCTAGGTCTACACACCTTCCTCTCCTCTCTCATTTCCCTATGCCTTCGTCATATTTTTCTCTTCTGGTTAATAAAGTCGGTTTCCCATATGTTCAATGACCTTGTTTTTCTTATTGGATTGCTTGATTGATTCTTTGCACCGAATTATTTCCATTTTCCTTGAAATATAATTGCATGTCTGATTTGAGTTTGAAATACTTGTCATCATGTTTGCCACTAATTGAGCATGCAGCAGGCCCACCAATCCTTTCCTGTGCGCAGGAGACATCCAAGTTTGACAAATATTTTGAAAGTTTGGTAAGCTCCCGCAGAGTTGACAGTGAATCAGAGCAGGCCATGTTAGGCTTGAAATACAAGAAAACAAACAAGTTCAATTTTTAGTCGTCATATTAAGCAAGATAAAGTCGTGAATGTCACATTTCATTGGAGAGAGATCGATGGTGGGGAGGCATTGCGGCAAGCAGGAAGAAAATTAAAGTTTCTGCAAGTTGTGAGCCCACAATCACTCAGGATTGTTGATCTTGCTAGATAAACAAATCAATGGTGCATATTGATCCCTCTACGAACGAGCATCTTCTCATTGCGGGGATCAAGAAGGAAATTAAATATAGAGCAAGTTGAGTCTCTGAAATCACTTGTGGCCATTGATATTCAAGAAAGGGACATGTGTCAGGCGATCTCATACTCTGGGAGGAAACAAGAAGAGCTCAGTGAGTAAATAACTCTCAGAGCCCGAGCACTCGAAGTCCTAAAGTGAATCTAGACCATCCATCAATGAGGACACGTGGAGGCATATCGTTCACTTCGGAGACTTAGCACTCTATAAGTTTTTTGAATCACTAGAGAAAGAATTACCCGAACTCCCGAAGTGAATCTAGATCATCCATCAAAGAGGAAACACAGTGCCAGACCTCTCACTTCGAAAATATGACACTCCAGAGGATTGTAAGAACTATGCATTGAAAAGTTCTGAAGCCCGAACTCCCAAAGTAATTGTGAGACGTTGATCTCAAATAAACAAGAACCATTGATCTTCGCAGCAGGTAAGAAAGGAATATCACCCAAAGAGTTGAAGTCCCAAAGTCCCGAAGTGACGAGAGATTGTCGCATCACTGTGAGCCCGTACTACTCTGGGAGTTATACAAACTTTGCATCTAAATTGGCACGCTAAATTAGAAATTTATTAGGGACGCTAAAGTAGCAGAGCCACCTAGATCATAGATTGTGACAAGATCGACGGTCACACTTCATTGCAAGGATAGAAAATGCTTGAGTGTTAATTTTCTAGAGTGGTCCCACAATTGAAACCATGGTATAGCTTATGAGGTATGTGGTAGCTTGTGGTGGATTGCATGGTTTGGAGCAGTGTGGACCCAAACCACCCTCAACAACTTCCGCAATCATGTTCTTATATGATGTCAGGTCACCACGTCACTCCAAGAGATTTTCACTTTGCACATCTAGTTGTCTCCAGTGGCCTCCAATAGAGCGCATACGCACCATGATCAATGCAGAACTCAGCTATGTCACTTCGAATCAGTTTCTACCTCAATTACAATTCATCCAACGCATGCATCAGTTCAGTCTCAGAGACAATAGCAGTTTTTAGTTAATCAATTCTAGAACCATTTTAGATTAAATTAATAAGTGGTGTTCTATGTGTGATAAGAACCACTATTTTTTATTAATTCAAGTGTGAAGTATATATTGTTGTACTCTAGCAGTGTTTTAGTCAAGTTAATTAGTCATTCTACAATTGTTAATGTAGAGTTAAGTCTCAGTCCCAGATGGATGAGAGCCTCTACAACTCTGATAAATATGCAGTTTTTGTATGCTTTGGGGAGGGGTGGGTTGGGAAAGGATAGCAATACATCAAACCGGTTGGACCTGTTCTATGCATGGATTAAATCTCTCTACCTAGTGAATATAATCTTGATGAAGGTGTTTTGTTCAAATCTTCATGTGTTTTTATCTTATCTTGAATACGGTTTTTATTTGTGCAAAGTACATTTCATTTCCTTCCGCTATTGTATAACTCATCTTTATTGATATGCAACCTATGAAAACAACTAATGCTTGGTGAAGATTTATTCTTATTGCAACCTGTGGGAGTAATTGTGTTTTTGATACATGTTTAATGTCTTGAAATGATATTTTAAGTATTGAACTTCTTGCAGTAGACTATTCATTGAGTAATTTGTTATTTCCTTTTGTTTTCTATTATTTCACTTGTTTGTCATTAGTGTGCCATCAGCCAAGGAGGACTCTTGTCCATATCATTTTTCCAATCCAACCATGCTCTTGTCTTGGTAGAACCAACCCTCTAACTGACCAACAAAAAATTAAAAATCAACCATTCTAAACTTGAGGTAGCCTAGATTTTCCCTTTAGCAGTCAGGTGCAGACTTTAGGACCAACATCTTCCAGCGTCATTGTTGGGGATTGGAGTAAAGATATATATTTTGTTGGGAGAATGACAACGATCATATCTTATATTTGATTTTGAACAAATACTAGACACATTCAGATTGCATATCATTCACCTGGCGACTCCATGGTTAAAGAATCAAGTGGCGAATCCATAGTTTTAAGAAGTCATATTTTCAGATGGAAGCCATCTTGGCTCAGAGGTTTTATCCTTCAAATTTCTCTATTGTTCCTAGTTTTCCAAATGTTGTTCCTACTATAGATGAGTGGGGTAATTTCTTTCCCATATTTAGAGAACATAGAGATGACAAACCTATTGAGCATTTGCTTGAGTTTCATGAACTCATGAATTAGTGGGGAATACATCATGATGATTTAATAATGAAGATGTTCATGTACTCATTAGAGGGAGATGCTCGTGAGTGGTATCAATCCTTGCCCTCTACTAGCATCTCCTCCCTGGAATAGTTCCATGTTACATTCAGTAAGCATTGTAAAACATTTTTTCCAGCTAATTTACTTTTTGAAAACTGTTGTGAAGAATTTGGATCTCATATTCAACAATCACTTATTAGTTCTTCTAGTAGTGAAAATAAAAGGGATGTTTTCTATTAAGGAAGTGGAGGAAGATTCGGTTACATATGAGTCTTCTTCTGGTCCTTTTATTCAAAAATATGATGTTGGGAATTACATTAATGATGAAATTGATGAGAACAAGGATTTGGATACATCTTGCATTATTCTAGGTGACTCAGTTAGTCATTGTTATGATACATCTGTTGTTCTATGTTCTCATAAATATTTTATTAACTATGAGGAAAGTGATGTTGAAGGTCACGAGCAAGTTTTTCCCCTTCCTTCTAAAATTGTTGAGCAACAGGAAATATATAAATCTAGAGATGACATTCTGGAGCTACAACAAGGAAAAACTAGCAATGCATAAGACATACTCATTCATTTCAAACAACAAGATGAGCAATATCAGGAGTATCTTGCTACCCTTTATGGTTGTGAATCACATGAATTTCATGAGTCGTTTCAACGAGGACAGGAGAAACTCAGTATTTTTTATAATGTGTATCTTACACAACAAGAACTTTGTCCTCTCAACCAATTGGAGGCTTTTTATGAGTTTCAAGATCCAATAGCGAGATGAATGAATTCTTATTTTTTCAAAATTCCAAAGGTTGAAAGTTTTAGCATGAACATCATTTGCAACTGTAAGTACCAGATGCCTGCCAACTTTTTGTCGCATTTGATATATCCTCTTTGGATTATTCTAAATAGTGACATGAACAGATTTATGGTTCTTAGTCAAATGTTTTCTTGGTTTCATTGGAAGTGGAATTACACATGATTGAGTTGGTTTCCAGCTGAATAGAGTAGGTAGTGGGAGAATAAGCTCATAGTTCAAGCATTTTTAATTTTTAGTTCGCATATTGTTTTTCAGTGTGTTGGTTTTTAATAGCTTGTTTCAATAAGCGACTCCATAGCCCAACAAAGGCACTGGGGTTTAGTTGTAGTTTCAAGTTTCAGTAAAGACTCCATAGCCCAAAAAAGGCACTGAGGTTAGCTTCAGCGTTAATTTTCAGAGATACATGGATGACGGAACAGAGGTAAGAAAAGGGATGTGAGGGGCAAGTTATTAAATTCAAAGGCACTAATCTGTTGTCCTTAGCATCTCGCAGGGAAGTGTTATCCCCAGTTGGAGCCAATTTTGTAACCTAGGTCTACACCCCTAGCTCTCCTCTCTCATTTCCTTATGCCTTCGTCGGATTGTTCTCTTCTAGTTGATAAAGTCAGCTTCCCATCTGTTCAATGACCTAGTTTTCCTTATTGGATTTCTTGATTGATTATTTGCGCTAAATTATTTCTATTTTTATTGAAAGATAATTGCATGTTTGATTTGAGTTTGAAATACTTCTCATTATGTTTTCCACTAATTGAGCATGCAGCAGGCCCACCAAGCCTTTCCTATGCACAGGAGACATTTGGGTTCGACAAATCTTTTGAAATATTAGTAAGCTCTCGCAGATTTGACAGTGAATCAAAGCAGGTGATGTTAGGCTTGAAATAAAAGAAAACAAACAAGTTCAATTTTCAGTCATCAGATTAAGCAATATTAAGTCATGACTGTCATATTTCATTAGAGAGAGATCGATGGTTGGGAGGCCATGTAGGGAGTGGCAAGAAAATTAAAGTTTCTGCAAGTTGTGATCCTACAATCACTCAGGATCGTTGATCTTTCTAGGTCAATAGATCAACGATGCATATTGATCCCGCTACGAACGAACATCTTCTCATTGCAGGTATCGAGAAGGAAATTAAAGATAGAGCGAGTTGAGTCTACTCAATCACTCATGTCCATTGATCTTAAAGCAAGGGACATGTGTCAAGCAATCTCATACTCCAGGAGGAAACAAGCAGAGTTGAGTGAGTAAATAAATTTTGAAGATTGAACACCCGAAGTCCCGAAGTGAATCTGGACCAACCATCAATGAGGACACATGGAGGTAGATCATTTTCTTCAGAGACTTAGCACTCTATAAGTTTTACGAATCACTAGAGAAAGAATTACCTGAAATCCCGAAGTGAATCTATACCATCCATCAACGAGGACACATGGCGCCAAACCTCTCACTTCATAAATACAACAATCCGAAGGATTTTAAGCATTGAAAAGGCCTGAAGCCCAAAATCCCAAAGTAATTGTGGGTCATTGATCTCAAATCAACAAGAACCATTGATCTTCGCAGCAGGTAAAAAAGGAATATCACCTGAAGAGTCAAAGTCCCGAAGTGACGAGAGACTACCACGTCACTCCGAGCTCATACTACTCCGGGAGTTATACAAAATTTGCATCTAAATTGGCACCATCCCTAAATCAGATAATGGAGTTCTAATATGGAAGACGGGTAGAACTTTAGTAGGGGTCCTAAACTAATAGGGCCACCCAAATCACAGATTGTGACAAGATCGACGGTCACACTTCATTGCTGGGACGGAAAATGCTCGAACGTTAATTTTCCAGAGTGTGGTCACACAATTAAAACCATGGTATAGCTTATGAGGTATGTGGTAGCTTGTGGTGGATTGTGGGGGTTGGAGCAGTGTGGACCCAAACCACCCTCAACAACTTTCTCAATCACGTGCTTATATGACGCCAGGTCACCACGTCACTCCGGGAGATTTTTACATTGCACATCTAGTTGTCTCCAATAGCCTCCAATAGCATGTGTGCACACCATGATCAACGTAGAACTCAGCTATGTCACTTCAAATCAGTTTCTCTCTCAATTACAACTCATCCATTGCATGCATCAGTTCAGTCTCACAAACAATAGCAGTTTTTTGTTAATCAATTCCATAACCGTTTTAGATTAAATTAATAAGTGGTCTTCTATGTGTGATAAGAACCATTATTTTTTATTAAGTCAAGTATGAAGTATAATTTTTTGTACTCCAGCAGTGTTTTAGTCAAGTTAATTAGTCGTTCTACAATTGTTAATCTAGAGTTAAGTCTCAGTCCCAGATGAACGAGAGCCTCTGTAACTCTGATAAATATGCAGTTTATGTATTCTTTGGGTGGGTTTTTGGGAAAGGATAGAAATACATCAGACTAGTTGGACCCATTCTATGCATGGATTAAATCTCTCTACTTGGTGAATATACTCTTGATGGCATTGTTTCATTCAAATCTTCATGTGTTTTTATCTTATCTTGAATGTAGTTTTTGATTTGTGCAAAGTACGTTTCATTTCCTTCGGCTATTGTATAACTTGTCTTTATTGATATATAACCTGTGAAAACAACTAATTCTTAGTGAATATTTGTTATTATTGCAACCTGTGGGGGTAATTTTGTTTTTGACACATGTTTAATGTCTTGAAATGATGTTTTAAGTATTGAACTTCTTGCAGCATACTATTCATTGAGTAATTTGTTGTTTCCTTTTGTTTTCTATTATTTCACTTGTCTGTCATTAGTGTGCCACCATCCAAGGAGGAACCTTGTCCATATCATTTTTCCAATCCAACCATTCTCTTGTATTAGTAGAACCAACCCTCTAACTGACCAATAAAAAATTAAAAATCAACCATTCCAAACTTAAGGTGGCCTAGATTTTCCCTTTAGTAATCAGGTACAGACTTTAGGACCAACAATAATGACAAGGAGTAAAATAAAAACGTCGTCAATATGTAGGATAGAGGGGAATTACATTATGGAAATCCAACAGTGGATTTGGAAATAAAGCACCATTAACCTGAACACCTTTAATGCTACGGGTAGATGAGACAGCAAGGAAGGCACAAAGACCAGTGCACAACTAGAAAAATGGGATAAAAATCGTTTCCAAATGTGGGCTATTGTTACTTAGCCTTACAATAAACACAGAGATAATGGAGCTTGAGCGAGACACAAAGCTACAGCTACTGTTAGAGCCAAGCTAACTACACAAATGACGCCACCCAAAACCACAGTAGCAGCAGCAGCAATACTAGTAAATATTTGCACTAAAGCTTTAGAAGTTGAAAAAGAGATTGAGGAAACCTCGGGTGCATCCTCATCTGAGCCGAGGTTTCCTCATGACTACATACCACCTAGGAAATATGACACCCCACCTTTCATGTTGTAGAAGACTCCATATTATACGTTGGTGACCCCAGACATTCCATGGGAAGTCATCATTGACGAAGACATGATGTGGAAGGTACCTCAATTGAAATATGCATACCATGAAATTATCAATGTGGAAAATTTCCTTGAAATTGTGCCCCACGAATACCAAAAACTCAAAGTAGACCCACTTACACAATAGATCATACAAGTGGCCAAGGTTTTGGCCATAGGATTGGATCGATTAGGCCTCCTCAACCTGTTTGACATCCCACACTTAGGACGCAGCAATGAATTCAATTCCTGCATCGAAATCCTCTTATATTGAATGCATGGAGAGAACATGTGGTTGGATAGGCCAATTTAGATTGACACATACTTGATAGAAAGAATCGCAGGGATGCCAACCTAAGGGAAAGACTCTGCTCTATTATTTAGAGATAAAAAAATAGAAAGAGAAGAGTTAGAGGCTATCCGACTAAATTTTTTCATGGTTAGAGGGGTGTGCGGCATGGATGTTCCACCTATATGTGACCCAAACATTTGAATAATCACCCAGATGTTATCATGCAAGATTCTAAGAAAATGTAGGAAGGATCAATTACTAACATGGGTAATAATTGTGGCAGAGCAATGTGTAGAAGGCACTATAATGAGTTGTGAACTATTCTTACTGAACCAAATCCTACTAGACTATGCATAAGCCCAAGATAAGGGAATGGAGTTTCATTACCCCTCACACCTAGTTTTGATTGCCTTAGGGCTAAGAGGGAAGCCATGCGTTGTGGAAAAGTACCAGAATTTCTAGTTTTCAACAAACAAGAGGAGACAGATGGAAAACAACGTAGAATTATTTCTCTATGTTGAAAGAATTTGACAGAGTATCTGGAATGCACCACGCATGAAACCACAGTTGGTGGAGGCATATGGACCAATTGTGGAGCTCCACGAAGATAGGAATCACATGTATATAAAAACCAAGAAGGATCCCAGGGAGGAGTGGGTCCATACAAAGTAAAAGATCACAAAAGAAGACATACAGATGGTCATGAAGTATTGGGAACCATACTGGAAGGTACCAATAGAAGGGAATGTGATAGTGTAGGGGGGAACACCAAGGTGGCACAACGCACAGATGTAGAGATGGATCCTTGAGGAAATGTTGTAAAAGACACAAATAAATGGAATGGCATGGAGGATGCACTAGAAACAGAACCAACAGACCAACCTCCACAACCCCCACCTAATACAGGGAAGAAATGGCAGGATCAAAGCATGGTTTCATCTGGTAGAAGAATATAAATGCCCAAAATCCACCAGTCATCTACACACTAACAAATGAAAACATGGGTAGGATTGGATACCGACTAAGGGATGTGGCAGAGGAAGTCCTTGAAGAGACCACAAAGAAACGGGAAGAAATAAAAAAATAAGGTGTAGGACCAATGTTTGAGGATACAAGAGTTATTGGAAACAGTCTAATTGGCACCTTCACAAGAATCGGAAATATCCCATGAAGGCACAACAGAGGAAGCATAGACTGTGGTATCAGCACAGTTGACAGTCAAGTGTAGAGTAATCAAGATCCCAATAGAGACAGTTGAGTTACCCAACCCTGAAGTACAAGAGAAGTTGCAAGGACTAAGTCACATGGACCTAGTCATGTCATAGATTCCCATGGAATTATTACAAGGTTTTCACACAGGGATCACGCAGGAACTAAGTCTTCAAGCAGACACTACAGCTAGTGAATTAGAGAAAGAAGAAGTATAGAAGATGGAGCTACATAAGAAATGTTCCACTGCAGTATAGGAAACGTGCACAGTAGAGCAATGAGTGGAACTCACAATGAAAGAGAAGAGAAAGGAAGAGGTCAGGGCCAAGAAATCCTTGAAAGAGAAAGAAGAGGTGGAAGAAAAAGTCGACATACCCTTGAAGGAAAAGGACGAAGTTGAACAATTGATAGAGAAAATCCAAGTGATAGTCCAGAAATTATTCAAAGAAGTCCCAGAGGTATTGTTAGCCATCGTGGCCATAGTAGAAGAAAAGGTATCCAAGATAAGCATAGTGGTCAAGGGAATCTAGAACAAGATCACTGAGATGGAACTGCATGTAGTAATAGAGACATCACTAGAAGAAAGGGAGCAAAGGGAAAGGACAACCTAGAAATTGGTGGAAAAGATCAAAATATTGGAATAGGAATGCATAAAGATGTGTGACGAAGGCACATGCATGTGGACAAAGCTTACTAAAAACCTAGAGTTGCAATAACTGGAAGAGAAAAGAAGGACTACACAGGAATAGGTGCATAATGCCATTGAGCACGTAAATACCATACTAATAGTAGAAATAATGACACCACTACTTGCTAACAAAAAACTATACAGTGCAGTGGAACAACTGAAGGAAGAATAGCAGAATATCACATGGAAATTACAACTGTGACAGGATGAAGCCCTCGGGGTACTAGAAGAAATAACTACTCTGCAAATCATTACGAAATTAGCAATTCAAGACACCGAGGACAAACTTACTAATTTTATAGCATAGACGATGGAGGAAATATTGAACAAGGAAGTTGAACTAACAACAACAGTATAGGGAGTGTAGGACACCCTCCAGAAATTTACTAAGGCATGGAGGAGTGCAACGCAACAGACCTAAGTGGCTTGGGACGAGCCATAAGTGAGTGTTGGGGGCCTATTAGGTAGGAATTTTTACGGATGGAATAGTGAGAAGAGACAATACACAAGGAAAAGGCGTGGGAAGGGAAAAGGCAGAAGAAGATAAAGAGTATCAATAAAGAAGAGAGAGGAAAGAGGAGAAGACAGGGGACAGGAAAGAACAGCTAGTGCAACATATGGGAAAACCAGTCAAGCATGAGTTGTATCCAACTCATAATGAGTTGTTTCCAGTTGAGCATGAGTGGTATCCAACTCATTATGAGATGGAAAAATACCCTGAGCATAATGTATAAAACATGTATAGGATCCACGAGTTAGGATATTGGTGAGGTTGAGAGAGGATGAGAGGGTTTCAAAGTAAACAAAATTGTAAAAAAGTTACATATGTACAGATAAGTGTATATTGAACATCCATTATAGCACAGAGAACAAATAATATCCTTGAATATAATAAATAAGCCGACATTTTTGTGGAAGTATCCCAGAGTTGGGTGAACCACAGTAAATATGTGTATAATTGTATGCTTAGACAAGTTAATTCAAGGCTTTAATGAGAATATTCAGTTATCTTTGATGTTGTTGATGATATAGTAGTTTGAAGTACCCATGAATGTTTGTTTAATACCTAAATGGTATATATGAATGTGTACAGGTATAATTAAGTAAATATAGGTATGACAGAGTAGGTATCTAATCTTTCCTTCTCCACTGTGGAATCTTGGTTCATGTAGTCCCCATTAATATATTTCAGGTGAGACTTCACCTACATGCAGGTGATTCCAAAAGGGTCGGTGTCTGTAGGGTTTTCTTGGACTAAGTAACTTAAACCCCGAGTCTTGAACCTAACTATGCATACGTGCCAACAACCTATATTATGTCCAAAATTGTATGGCAATAACTTGGGTCACCCGAGCTCATCCCTTCATC
>ML797016.1:292472-312586 GCA_009831015.1 Picea engelmannii
GGGGGGGGGGGGGGGGGGGGATTCTTATTGATATTGAATTCATTGATGCCCAATTGGACTACAACATCTTGTTTGGATGAAGCTACATGTAAGCCATGAATTTTTTTTCCTCTTATGTATTCCACACCATGATCTTCCCTCACAATGGGAAGATCATGACCATTGACCAATTAACTCACTATGAACCCAATCATTTAGGGAATATAGATAACATTCTCTCTCTCATACAATCCATCTCCAACCTCTCGCCAGTTGTTGATGTTAGACCATGAATCTTGCAAGACCCATCACTTATAGGATCTTATCAAGGAATCCCACCTCACCTCCCTCCCACAAATTCAACTCAAGTATGTCTAGTCTCATCAGATGATGTTGATATTGATGAGGAAAACCCCATTGAGTAACACACACCTCATCCCACCTTAAACGCATCTACATCACCACCCATGCAAGAAAACTCGTCAATGACTGGGAAAATACATGTTTGACAAACAGTCCCTCAATCCATAACCCAAATATCATTCTTTTACCCACCACCAGGCGTCACATCATATCAGGTCACCTCTACTCTCACTTTGCCAAACATGGTGATCACTATGCTAGTATGGTATTTAGAGGGTCCATATATGGTACTCGCCCCATCCCTTCCACCTCAACTAGAGGTTTTTCCCACACAATAAATGTTTCAAACACCAACTCTTCCAACCACGCTTAACAATCCATAAGTCACAAACATTGACATTGGATAAATATAATATTAATATCAGGAAGCGAGAGAGACAAGGTATGAAATTTACTGCAATATCTAGAGTTAAATATTTGAATGGTCTATGATTTCAACCTCCCTTTAACACAAATTTACTATGTTGTGGGCTAATAAGTAGTTTAAGCTTTCATCCCTTTAACAAATCTCTTAGCCCATAAATTATGGATCCATCTTAACTCTTTAAGTATACTTCTGATTAATATTGTATATGTTATCAACAAACTAAGGTAATTAAATAAATTTAATATGATCATACTAATCTCAGACATATACATATAATCTACAAATTTTATGTGACCTCCCACGATTGAAACCAGACTAGATCAATATTAACTCCATACCTATCAAGCATCAATATGGATCAAATATCTCGAGGTGTAAACATTTAACCTTTACTCAAGTTTTGCACTCTAAAAATGGTTTTCACCTCGAGAGATTTGATCCCTCTTGGCACTAGATAAATCTGGAGTTAAAATGGATCCAAGCTAGTTTATTTATGTTTATTATGGTTAAATTCATTGTTTTCTTTGATTTATTATTGTTTTTCATTATTATTTATTATATGTTTCTAATTATTAAATTTTATTTATTAATGTTATTAATATTGTTTGTTTGTGTTTATTTTTAGTTATAGAAGTTATTAAAGTTATACACTTACATATTGTAGTTGAGTTTTATGATGTTATAAGAACATTTTCTAACTTGATGTGAAAACCACTCCCATTGTTAAATGCTAACCTCCCTTCACTCCCTTTTGGTTCATCCTCGTGGCTTCGGCCTCCAATGGAGGTGTCACCACCTCCCCCTTGTTGATATCACGGCCTTCTCGGCCCTCATTGCCTTGCTCCCCAAAACTCCAAAATAGTAGAAGGCTTCAAGGTTCGCAAAGAAACTCGATGAGATCCCTACAGTTTCAGTGCAGTGCAGTTCCAAGAATCTCACTCTCGGGCTCGCAGATAATGGCCTGATAGGGAAGTTCATAGGCATATGGTCATCTCCTAAATACATGGCTCTCAGGATCAAAAAAAAATGGAAACCTCTCATCAAATGCAAGATCACTCGTGCCTTTTGCGGTAATGGTTTCTATACTTTCTTATTCGAGGAAAATGAATATAGAGATTTGATTTTCAAAAGTGGACCATATTTTATGGTGTCAAGAGGGATTTATATCAATCACTAGAATCTACACTTTTTCTCATAGAATGACATCCCCTCCACATATCATGTTTAGGTTCACCTCCCATATCTTCTTCTTCATTGTTAGAATGATGAAACGAACAGAAATATTGGAAATACCCTAGGCAAATATATAGATCAAATAGATACAAAAGAGGTTCTTCAAGCCTATGCTCAGATTTATGTTGAATTTTACCTTGAAAAGGGTGTCCCGGAAGTAATAAACCTCACCTTGGATAACTAGTATTACCAGTAGAAGGATGACTACGAGCATTTTCCATTCAAATGAAAGTCTCTTCATGAGTATGGGAACCTTGTGAATAACTTCTCAAAGAATGTTCTATAACCTAACCTTGCAGAAGAAAATGAGAAATGGCAGCAACCAAAGAAAAAAATATAGGTTGGGAAACAAGGAACTTGGAAGACCCATGAGAAAACCCATCTCTCTAAGGGACCTCCCTTCAATCCAAAATCCTTTGCATCTAGTCATCCCCAGAGCTCCAATCCACCAATGTCACAGAACCAATATGAATCCCTCTCAAATAAAGAAGCAGAGGAGGAACATTCAATGGACTCGATGCCCTATGTAATCAAACAAGTAATCCCCTCCCCTAAAGAAACTACCTCATCAATCCCCCCTCCTCTAAATATCGAGAATATCCTACCCTCTTCCCCCAAAGAGGAGGATCTATTCTCAGATTCCTTGAAATATGACTTAGAATAGTCGATCCCCAAATATCACCTGAAAAAATTCATCCACATAACCAATCTTAAAAGAAGAGAAGTAGAAAAAAATCAGGAAAAGGAACTTGAAAGGTAGAAAACAATGGAAGAAGTGTTAAAAATGGAATCAAGAAATATTATAAATCAAGGAGGTTATAATTTCACTAAAGGAGGAATTCTGAAATCTACCTCTAAATAATAAAGGCCCTATTCTAGAATTGTAGAGGTATGTGGAATAGATATAAAATGGACTTAATCACAAGTTTAGTCAAATCAGAAAAACCTCAATTTCTCCTTTTCTAGGAAACCAAAAAGAAGGATATTTAGGTCCTTCAATAGTTGGATTAATTTTGGAAAAATAGAAAAGAATCAGTAGTCAACTCTCGAGGAGCATCAAGGTGACTTTGCACAATTTGGGACCCTGGTATTGTTAGATTGGATAGCTATCAGGAATATCCAAATTGGTTGTTGCCTCACTGGCTCCACCTCACTTCAAGTATGTATTTTTCAATTCTTAATATTTACATGCCCTGCACTCCATAAGAATGTGTTGGAACTCCCTTATCAATCTCCTTGATGGAACCTGAAATCTCAAACTCATGGTAGAAGGAGATTTCAATACTACCCTTAGTAGCAAAGAAAAAGTTGGGGGAAATTTGTTTTGATACCTTAATAGAGAACTCATGGAAGACTTTATCTCTCACTTGTATTTGTTGGACATAAAACCCTCTAAAGTAAAATTCACTTGGTCTAACAAAATATTAGGACCAGTACACATTGCAGCCAATCTTGACAGGTTTTTGCTCACCGGACCCTAGTTGGAAGACCCTCTCACCCCCTCCTCTTCCATCCTCCATTTGGTTTTCTATGACCATCATGAATTTCCCTTTTTCTTTCTAACCACAAATATTTTAGACCCATCCCCTTCCACTTTAATCCTCTCTAGGTTTTATATCCATCCTCCCTAGAAATTATTTCCTCCACTTTGAGTCAATGGTTAGTTGTATTTCCCATAGAAATATGGGAAACAAATTGAATATTACCAAAAAATATCTCAAAATGTGGGCTAAATCTATACCAAACAACTTGGAGAAAGAAAAATCTGACTTAACGAAGAAAATGGAAGGAATTTGGGGGAGAATGGAAATAGTGCAAGTAACTTCAAATTTATTGGAAGAAGAGAAATTGACCTTCCAATATTTCCAAAAATTTCCAAAAACTAAAGAACAACAATGGAGGCTAACATCCATAAGTCTATGGTTGCGGGAAGGGGACAAAAACACTAAGTTTTTTCATTTCCAAGCTAAAGCTAGGGTATGGAAAAACAAGGTTGTTGAAATCATTAATGATAATGGAGAATATTTTTTTTTATTTCAATCAAATTAAAGAAATAGCTTTTGGTAACTTTGAAAATATGTATAAGGAGGACCCTAATGTAAATATTGACTCTTTTGAAAGCACACTGGAGGATATCCCCCCTTTGATCAACCCTAAAGAAAATACCCATCTTTGCAAACCCATATCAGAAGATGAGGTTTGGGGGGTGGTTAAGCTTATGAATCCATACAAAGCACCTGGGATGGATGGATTTTCAGCTCATTTCTATTAAAAATGTTGGCACGTCATCAAAAATACCTCTTTAGAATGATTTAGTATGTCCATAAATCTACTAATATTGGGGGAAATACGAACTCCACCTTCCCATCCCTTGTCCCCAAGGAGATGAACCCCTCTTCTTTATCCAGATTCAACCATATCTCCCTTTGAAATGTTTCTCATAAAGTCATATCCAAAATCATATCCATCAGACTAAAACCCTTCCTCCCCTCTCTTATCTCTCCCAATCAAGGTAGTTTCATAGAAAAAATACAAATGGTATACAATATTTTGTCACTGCAAGAAGTTATTCATTCCAGTCAGCACAGAGGGGAGAAAGGAATGGATATTAAAATTTATATATCCAATGATTTTGATATAGTTAGACAGAACTTCCTCATGGTGGTGCTCACTATATTTGGCTTCAATGAATTCTTTCTTTTCTGGGTAGTCGATTGCATTTATTTCCCATGGATGGCTCCCTTAGTAAATGGCAGGCCAACTCCTTCTTCAAAATCACTCGTGGATTGAGGTAGGGTTTCCCCCTCTCCCCCAAACTTAACATCATTATGGAATAAGTTCTCATAAAAAGACTTGACAAAGAAAGAAGACAAAAAACCATACCTGGCATCAAAATAGTTCAAGGGGTCAAGAGAATTAACAACTCTCAATTTGTTGATCATACAATATTTATGGGAGACACCTCTTCAATTATATCAAGAAGGTTCAAAAGGATTGTGGATGAATATACATCAACTTCATGGGGTCTTATTAATGAAGGACAAAGTCATATCTATGCTTGGAATACTCATCCCATCATATTGATGTCCATTGCAAATATTTTAAATTTTCCCTTTGTTGAGAACTTGAAAACTTTCAAATACCTTGGCATTCCTATTTGTTTAAAATTTCTTCCTTTTAATTATTGGAATCAAATCCTAGAAAAGATAAAAGCTAAGTTTCATCAGTGGGGATATTTCTGGATAAATCTAGTTGGAAGAGTGGTGATAATCAAATCAGTACTTCATGGCCTCTCGATCTTCAAATTTTCTTCATTGTTGGCCTTTAGTAGGATAAAATCTACAATATCCCAATAAATTCATATATTTCTATAGAAGGGGGAAAGAACTAAATATAAAAGGTTTCACCTAATTAATTGAAATGTCATGAGAGCTCCAAAAGCTTCTAGCAGTCTTAGAATTAAAAATCCCTCTATCTTCAATATTTATCTGGGCTCCAAAATCCTTTGGAGATTAGTGACGGGTAAAAATGAATGGTGCAAGAAAGAAATCGTTCACAAATACTTTTCTATAGAGAGGCTCATGTGTTTATATATGTATCCAACGGATCTTAGGGGTTCACAAATCTGGAAGTTTCTAAAATCCTCCATTTCGATCATCAAAAATCAATTATATTGGGTTCATGACAATGCCACATCTCTTCTCAAAGATAGATACCATCATTCGAGCAAGTGTTTTAGTTATGGAATTTTAAAGTTTCAGCCTATTTCATTTATTCAATAGAAGATATTGTTCACTGAATATCTATGTTGTTCTTCATATCTATGTGTTTATTGTATTCAGTTTGTTAATTATTTATTTCCGCTACTAATTCCGGATAAGTGGCATCAAAGCGGTTTGCTCTTCATTTATTTTTCTTCGTCCAGGTCCCCAACAAGATCTGGGTACAAGAAGTTGGGACTTGAACCAATCGATTCGCTGCAATATCGATTGCATCAAGCCCAACAACAACCCATGGTGGATGAAAATAAATATGATGGAGCATGAGATCCTATTAAAATGTTTCTCGAGGAATCCCTCGTGCGAAAAAGGAAGGAAATGATGAACAACTTTACACAAATCCTTCAACTACTGCCCATGCGAGAAGCATTTTCATCAAGCGGCCATGCAACCCCCTTCAAGGTATAGGTAAATTTTTATATTCCATTATTTGAAGGAATGATAGATGCAGATATTGTATATAAATGGTTGAATTTGATCGAAGGGTATTTTTTGGGCCACAATTTTTTCGATAGGAAAAATATTACTTTTTCACTCCTAAAGGTCACCCCCCATGTTAAGGATAGGTGAGATACTTACTCTGAGCAAAGGGTCATAGAGGAATATGCAATATTTTTGTTTACCCCTACAAATATTCCTTCCGGAACACCATTAAAGAACAGTACTACCTTGTTGGAAGCTACGAGGACCAGTACACTAGATGGACAACCCTACATCAAGAAAGGGATCATACAGTACCATATTTCACCAATATTTTCCATACCTTGCACACCAAATTGGGTATCAAATACTCTAAGAGACAGCTGATGCTCAAATACCGCAGTTATTTGCATAGATACATTCAAACAGAAATAGAGTTTCTAGACATCGCCTCATTGGGCACAACTTATAGATACATTGTCAAGATCGAGCAGAAATTTAAGCAGAAGAGGAAAGAGTTTGGATCTGCAAACTCCTCATAGATGAAGAAGGGAAAATGTAGCCCCAACCCACACAGCAAGGAACTGAGCTGAGATGGCCACTCTTAGGACAACCAGTCCAAGATGCAACACAATAAGGGCAATGAGAAAATGAAGAAGGACACGAGAAAATGGTGTGAGTACCATAAACCCTTGGCACAACACTGAAGAATACTTCTCCAAGAAGTCACTCATGGCAGAGCTGAAGGTTGTTGAGTCAGAGGTCAATTTTGATTCCAAATCAAATCTATAAGGAGGGAAGCAGTTCATCGATGTTTAACCCAGTGTCATTGTCACTACCACCAAAGTCGTGGCAACCAAACCAGAAGAACTAGAGGAAGGGGAACACCTATTTCACTCGAATATGTGGGTAAAGGGGGCTCTGCTTCACTTCTTTGTAGATAGTGGAAGTTAGAAGAACTTGATATTAGTAGAGGTCATTAAGTGGTTGGACCTGCCGATGACACCACACCCACATCCCTACACCATCGGCTGGCTTCACCAAGGAAGAGATATGTGTGTCAGCGAACAGTGTCGTCTTCCCTACAGCATCAAGCCTTTCAAAGATGAGGTATTGTGTGATATTTCTCCTCTTGAAGTTTGTGATGTTCTTTTAGGAAAATCATATTTGTGGAAGTTTAATGTTGTGTATGAGTCTAGACCCCATATTGTTATTATTAATTTGAGTAGACAATTGCATAGGATACCAAAGGTAGCGCCTCCTACCATTATTTATTTAATCTCTGCTAAGCAATGCAGTAAGGTCATTTCATAGACCAAGAAGTTCATCTCCTTTGTGATCCATGCTCATAGTAAGAAGAAGGTCATCGCCACATCTGTGGCCTCTAAACAGAGCCTCTCTTTGCAGTAAAAGCAAGTGGATGAGATTGTGGAAGAATACAGAGACATCTTCTCCTCACCCACTGGAGTACCAACGCATTGCCAAGTCAAGCATCCAATTGATCTGACCCTCGATACACCTCTACCTAATGCACCAGTCTATCATTTCTCACTGATGAAAAGTGATGAAATAAGGTGTCATATCCAAGAGATTCTTAAAAATGGGCACATCATACCCATCTCTTCCCCTTGTGGAATCCTAATTGTACTGGTTCAGAAGAATGACGGGACTTGGTGACTATGCATTGATTACAGATCCTTAAAAAAAATCACAGTCAAGAATAGGTACCCAATTCCCAGGATTAATGACCTTCTTGACCAACTCAAGGGGGGAACTTTCTTCAACAATATTGACCTAAAGTCTAGCTACCACCAGGTTCCCATCGAACCAACTGATGTATGGAAGACATCCTTCAAATCTAATGAAGGTCTCTTTGAATGGCTAGTCATGCTCTTTGGCATAAAAAATGCACCAGCCACTTTCATCAGGTTAATGGATGATGTATTAATACCCTTCACCAACTATTTTTTGGTGGTATATTTGGATGACATCCTTATCCTTAGAAAAACTTAGGAGGAGCACATGCGGCATATTCAGCAGGTTTTGAGCACTCTACGGCAGTACAAGCCATATGCCAACTTGGAAAAATGATCTTTTGGCATGAACAGGGTCCAATACTTGGGATACATTGTTGATGAGCATGGGGTACATTCTGTTCCAACTAATATCCAAGTCATATGTGAATGGTCATCCCCAACCACACTAATCGAGCCTCGAAGCTTCTTGGGAGTGGCCAACTTCTACCAACGGTTTGTGTTTGGATTCTCCTATATTGTATGGACCCTCACCTAGGTGACCAAGGGTAGTGGCAGGGAAAAACATTTATGGGGGAATGAACAACAACGAGCATTTGATGATCTGAAACATCGTTTGTGCTCAACTCCAATACTCTCCTTTCTTGATCTCCAACAACCATTCGAGATTGAGACTAATGCATCTAACTATGTTGTAGGCACATTTCTCACTTAGCATGGTCATCCAGTGGCATACCATAGTGTTGGTTACTTCTTCCCGTCAAGGGTTGTCTGAGTTATTGACCCAGGGTTCATGTCACTCAGGGTTCCAACAAAGCCTCTAAAACTATCAGCCTTCCTAGTAAACCAGAAGGAAACATAGCACCAGAAAGAACTGCGTAGTATCACCCGAGATAGCTTTAAATGGGTGGTTGTAAGACTTAGGTGTTTACAACCTAGGAAAAATCATGGGATAGGGGTTCCTTGGATAGGTTCAGATACCGTGAGCCATAAGGGAGAGTACTTATTCCTTGGATTTTCATACGAATATCCCATAGGTTAATTATAGTTAACTATAAGTAGATTCATAACCAAGTAATAACTCATCAATCAAGTTAAACCATCAATTTATGAAAGAAAGAAGAATCATGCATACATTTAACACATTACACGAGAGCTACCATGGTTCACCCCCTCCTGGGCTATGTCCACAAATATTTGTCTCTTGGCTCTTGTATTATAATAGTTCTGCATTTCCGGCACCTCGTGCTTACAATTCTCCACAAAAATGGGTAAGATCTATGCGAGGTGAACTAGATCGCACCAGGCTCCACGAACTACAGTCTAATCCTCAAATCCACCCCTCCTTGGGTCTCCTTTGCTCAACATCTTACAATTCAGTTCATACTGCTTCAGAATATTACAGAAAAATCACTCACAACTACTAATGAACTCTCTTATATGATACTTTTGTACCTATATTTATACATTTCGGGCTCTTCAACCTCTTTCCGAATGTTACAAAAACCCTAACCCTTCTTATGTTAGGTATTTATCCCATATGCGTGTTGCTCCTCCTCCAGCTGTCGCTTTCCTTTGTGCATGATTTCTTGCATGCGCATGTGTTGTTCTTCTGCCAGTGGTTACTTCAGTTTTTTGCACGCTGCACGCTTTCTTTTCTACGATCGTTCTTTTTTCCTCTTCGGCCTAGTGCCAACACATAGTGAGACACTCTCAGACACTGTCTATAAATAATCCACCTATGACAAGGAAATGTATTCCATTGTACAAGCATGTCTTCAATGGAAACATTACATTTTGGGAAAGGAGATGATCATCCACACTGATCACAAGCCTCTGCAGTTCATACAAACACAAGACAAATTGCAAAATGACCACCATCAGAAGTGGTCTACCTACCTATAGCAGTTCCATATAAACATCAAGTATAAGACAAGGATCTGAAATCGTGTCATCGACTGCCTCAGTCAACCTCCCATGGTTTCACTCACCATTGTGCTCCATACCTTTGGACATGAGACATCTGAGTGGCCCCAACTTTATCAGCAAGAGCCAAAATTCTCCACCACCTATCATTTATTGGGTATAGTCGCGACTATCACTGATTTTCACATTTATGACAGACTATTATGCCATCTGGGACATCTCTATGTTCCTACAAGCAAGAGTGCAAAGTTGATTTGGGAATCCCACTACACTCGAATGGAAAGACATTTTGGCATGGAGAAAATTGTCGACATTCTTTAGAAACATTTTTATTGGCCAAAACTTTGGCAGGACGTCAGCAAGTATGATATATCTTGCACTTCCTATGCCATTTCCAAGACAACCATAAAGAATCAAGTCTTATACACACCTCTTCCTACTCTCGAGAATCCTTGGAAATCCATCTCAATGGATTACATGTCTCGCCTTTCATCCACCAAGCAAAGCAATGACTGCGTATTTTTGGTCATTGATCAGTTTTTGAAGATGTCCATCGTCACATCCTGCAAGAAGAATATCACAGCAACAGATACTTCCAAGCTCTTCTTCGAACAAGTGTGGGTCCACTTTGGGATACAACATACCATCATTCTGACAGAGACAGCAGGTTCCTCGACACATTTTGGTTGGGTCTCTGGTCATTTTTGGACACCAAGCTCACTAAATCCACTGCTTTCCACCCCCAAACAGACAGCCAAACAAAGGTCATCAATCGGATGATTGTGCACATCATGCGCATGTACAATTCTAAGCATCCACGTACATGGGATGAGAGTCTCCCCTATGTTCAGCATAGTTACAACAGGGCTCTCCATAGCTCCATCAGCCATATCCAATTTTAGGWGGGGCTGGGATTCCAACCCTTGGGTCCCATTGATGTTACACTACCACTTGCCACCACACAGACAGACTCTCCCCATGTTTAATCTGAGACCGACAAAKCCACCAGATTCATTGAGCGGATTCAACACATCCGCCAACAGGTCCAGTAGATTTTGCATAAATCCAATGCTAAGTACAAGTAGCACCATGATCAACACAAGGCACCACAYCGATTTTAGGTTGGAGACAAAGTCTAGTTACATTTGCAGAAGGAGCGTCTCACAGGGCCCCATCGGAAGCTCCGCCCACTTCACTATGGGCCTTACACCATCACCAAGGTTGTGGGTAGCAATGATTTTGAGATCAACACTCCACCCTTCCTTGGCCTACACCCAGTGTTCAATGTGGACCTTCTTCGGCCATATTTTCCACCATTATTGGACACCTCAGAGATTGCATAACAGTTGCAACCAATAGAGCTCAACCCTAACTGCATGGAACAAGCATCCAGTGATCAGATAGTGGACACACAGGTCAAGGGAAGATCCTACACCAAGACAAGTGGCTCACCCGGGGCCCAATCCAATAGAAGTTTCCTCACTTGATGGGGGAACTCAATTCAATGGATACCATTGCTTCTTAAGGGGGGAGGATTGAGCCAGGTGGATATTGGTGGCACCCCACCTATTCCAACTGACTCCTCTTGTTTTTTTTAAGTTCAGCATGTTTTTATGTACTTCTTTCTAATTGTGGGTTCTACACTTCTAGGGATTTTTGAAGCCCTACACAATTCTAGGTGTATATTGGTGGCCTCTCACCTAATCCAACTGACTTATTTGTATGTTTTCATATCATCACATCTTGTTGTACTTCTAGGGTCATTTTCAAGCCATAAACAGTGTTTTTTTGGCTCACCACAGTCAAACTATAGACATATTTAGAGTTTGATGGTGTAATGTGTATTTCTCTGAAATACCTTTTCAACGGTCTATCACGCACCTAAAATGGAGGTCATATGCAAAAGTTACGACCTCGGGAAGTTGAGGTACCAACTTACCCATAGGGGCCCACATGACTTTTGGCGTTTCACCTCCTAGGGTTAGGTTTTTGGATGTTTATGGTTTTTGAATTCATGAGTTATATCAAAAAGGCCTCTGGAGCCTCATTGTATTCATTTTTCTCAGAAGGATGCACATAGCAGCCACATATCTTCTCAGAGATAGCTACCACCATTCGAGCAAGTGTTTCAGTGCTGCAATTTTACAGTTTCAGCCTATTTCATTTATTCAATAGAAGATATTGTTCATTGAATATATGTGTCGTTCTTCATATCTCTTTATTTATTGTATTCATTATGTTAATCAATTCGTTCCACTCCTAAATCTGTATCATCCCATGTTGAGTAGACAGAGCCCCTCTTCTCCACCACACATCACCATTCAGCCTCACCAGCATAGTAGTGTCTACCACACCATACTAGCCTAGAAAGGATAGCAAGTCTTTCTTCATGAGATAAAAAGTTTGTTCTCGTGGTAAATATCACTTTAGTAATTGAATCATTTGAGCATGTTGCAAAGGATCCTTTTTTTATTATGGAACATTTTCTTGGAAATTATAACTTTTTCCTTATTTCACCTTGGTGGTTGACATGTCTTCCTAGTAAGTGGGTCATCCTCGGGAAAAGGGTTGCTACTGGGATGTCTCCTTGAAGGGTCATAATACTATTCTCGCTCATAATTTCCACTTTCCACACCTCGTACCCTTTGTTTCCTCATATTTTGGGTTTTTGGGTTCATTGAGCCCAAGACGGGCTTGTACCTCATTTTAAGAGAAGAAGGGGATGAAGGTCGAGAAGTTTGTATCTAGCACTGTAAAATTAAAAATCCATAATTTATCCTTCTATATGCTCTCCATAAGGTCCTTAGAGAAATGAAATGCTTCTCCATAAAATGAAGGAACTTTTAAAAATAAAATGAATAAAAATGTCTCGCTTGATGGGGGAATGCATTATGATGTCCTTTAATTTCTAGTGCATATGGCACTCAATGTGTTCTAACTTCAAGTGGCATTGTGGTGCTCTTTTAATTTCCATTGCACATATCACTCAATGTTTGGACCATTAAAAATAGATAGGAAAATAAAACTATTGGAAATATGTTTCATTGCAAGTGAAGGGATGCAGTGCACCCTCCACAAAGACACCCATAAATGATAGAATATGATCCCTTGATATGTCAAGAACCCCATGCCCGAAAATACTACCCTAATCCACCTCATATTCACTACATGTCCTAGAAAGGGTATTCTTTGGAAACATTCCTTGACTTGGGGATTGGCCTACCCAATAGGGAACCATGACACTCCTCCCACATCTAAATTTGGAAAAGTTTATAAGGTATTTGAGAATTTTTTTAATTTGAAAATATGGGACTTAATGAACCTGCTTGGGTGGTTATTTTATTAAATATGGATTACTTGGCGTGATTCATGTGACTTGTGGACCCTTGGAGTCCATTGTTATTCCTTGCAGGACCTTTCCTAGTGAAAGACATTCATGAAGGGACTAAGCCACTTGGACCTTCATAGGGGCTTGAAAGCCCATTAGATGGATGATGTGCCCCACACATTGGATTCTTAGGATGATTAATGTTTCACCTTGAGGGACTTCTCTAACACTTGGATGAGGCCCAGAAGCATGAAGAGTATATGACATCACCCTCCTATGCCCAAACATCCCTCCTTGGAGCATGATGTCACACTTTTGAGGGGACGTTTGGCACATTTGGTGCACTTGGTGGTGTTTTGGGTTTGAGACCCCACACTTTTGCTTGATTTGGGGATAATGTGGCACTTTCCTAGCTTGATGTCTCGACCTTGAGATGCTTATATTCACACGTTCCACCTTGGAGAGAAGCTTTATGGGATAATATTCCATCATTTTGTTATTTTTGGTCATTTTGTAGCCTATGTTAGCAAAAAAGAGCAAAATGATTTGCTAATTAATCATTGTAACTTAGGTTTTAGACTAAATATATGGATTTAATTGGAAAGTGGACAAATTATGACTTGGGTTTCCTCATATAAATATGAGACAGGTCATTTTCATTTGCACATAACTCATCACTTGATAATGATATTATTTGGACTGAAATTTCAGCCCACTTGGACAATTCGCTATCTCTCTTTTTCTTGTCAATATGGATGCAAATCTTGTCTATTGGATAATTAAAGGATAGTGATTTCTTTTGGTGATCTCTTTTGAAAAATATTTGGGTCATTTCTTGGTAGTAAGGGTTTGTTGCATGTTTTCTATTTGATTTTTTGAGCAATTACTGCAATTAATTGTTGCCCTACTTGTTTAAATTCAAGAAAAATATCTAAAACCCTACGAGGAGTAAAAGGGATTACACCCCCCGCTAAGGTTTATTTCATATTTTCCATTGAGGAGATATAAGGCTTGAAACAAGAATAAATATTGTTTTCACCCTTATTGCAAGGCTTGTATAGGTTTTATTTATCTAGGAAGTAAGAGGGTTTACACACCTAGAGAAACTTTAAACCCTAGTTCATCTTGGTTTCCAAGCTAGATGATTTGGAAGGATTGTTGTTGGGTTTTATACGGGTTTCACTCTCAAAAAAAATTATCTCCTTCCTTTTTGGTTATTTTTCCTTCCAAGGAAGATACTCCATTCACCAAATAATAAGGCACTAATCTTTGCATTGGAAATTGTTAATTGTTTCATTGGTAAACGTGAAAATTGAGATTTTGAAATTGTTCAATTTGGATTTGAATTTTGCATGCTTTAGGCTCTCTTGTGCTTCAAGGGTGTTGTTCTAGAGTCTGTACTTAAGTCTTAGAAGTACAGTGTCTAGGAATCCGAAAGTGAATGAGGGATAAAGAAGGAAGAAAATTCAACCTTCGGCAAGGGAAGCTAGGGATGATTTCTGGGTTGGCATTGTCTAGCTTCCAACTGTTCCTGGATGTTTATATCCCGTTCAATCGTTGCCCATCAACGTTCGAGTTCAACCTGGGTAGTGGTTGTTTTAAGAATAGTATCAAAAATATTTAAGGCAATATGTGTTTGGTCTAATAGTCTGGGTTCGATATTAGGTTGTCTTGTTACAGGGACAGTCATAGAGGAACATAAAGGTAAGAAAAACTCGGGGGAAATTTAGGTTATGTCTCAATTCGGTCGTATTAAAAGAGAGTTTACAATTCCAGGAGTGAATATAGGGTGCCAACCAAAGGCCCTTTCCCATAACTGATTTATATTTTAATAAAAATGTATGAATTGGGAGAAAAAATTAAGTTGTCTATCGAGTAAGGCTCCTATCAAGGGAGAATCTTATTTATAAACAGAAGAAGAAAAATGTAAAGAAATAACCCGATGAAGCATAAAATATGTATAGAATTCTTAAAATGTTGACTGGTCTTATACTTGTTGATAGCTGGTACAGAGGAAAAACAGTAAACAATATAGAAAACCAAAATTCATTCACTATAGTAGAGGTTGTACTAAATTATAACGAAGCATTCATCAGATACAAATATGAAATGAAATGAAATATGAGATACAAGGAAACAAACTCATAACACAGTTGTGAAGGAATTGAGAATCTTTGAATTTTTTTTATATTAATTCTCAAAATAGAAAACCTCTATTACAATCGACACAAAAAGGTCCAGCCATTTTTTCTTTCTTTCTATGGTATATTTATACATTTTTACATAAGATGGGATCTCAATCATTACAATATTTTCAGTTACGATAAGAAGGAGAGTAATCGTTCCATTTCTTCATCTCTGTCTTTATTTGGTACTAGAATCTTTCCTTCTCGCATGCTCAGTACAAGTGACACATCTTTCCACTAACCGAGATCTCAACCTTGACGGTTCCGCTTGAAAATTGGTCTCAAAAGAGTAATAATATCAGGCTAATTGTGGCAACCTTTCTTCCATATTTCGGTCTATGATGTCAATGGCGCATAATTGCACACTTGGTTTAATCATACATTTATCTATTTGCACTATGTCTGCCATAGTTACTTGTGAAATTTCGGTTGAATATCTTTCTTCTTTTTCATTTATATCAAGAGAGATTTTCTCTATATTCATTTGACTCAATGTCTCAACACTGCCTTCGTTATCAATACTTAAAAGAGTACCATCTATAAAACCAAAAGCCTCTTCAAAGGATTTCATTACCTTATTGTATTGCAGTTTACCTTTTGATATACTGTGCTCCCATTCTTTCAATAAAATATTTCCTTTGTTCTGCTCTGAAATGGAAAACCTGGGAGTACTTCCTGATTCCCTATTGTTTGTAGCTATTACAGCTTCCTGAAAAGAAACCCGAGCTTCTCCATCTTCCCTTTCTCTGAAAGATAAATTTTCCAATACTTCATCAATGAATAAGAAGTTGTCCCGAATTATCTCTACCTTGGCGAGTAAACTTTGTTGGGTTGTAGAAACCCTGCTCCGAATTTCCATCACCTGAGACTTGAACATCCTGATATCTATAACTTTACTTTCGGCAATTTCCACTCTAGCCTGTAACTGTTCAATCAAGTCTTTTTGTTGTCCCATCTGTATCTAACCATCCTGAACCACTAGCTCTACTTGTTCGAGCTTAGTTTTGAGCAGCTCTATCTCTTTTTTATCGGCTAGCTTTGCTTGTTCTATTCCTGCGCTCGCCTAGTCCTTGGTAGCCTCCTCTGTTGTGGCTAGTCTAGCTTCTAAGGTTTTGATGAGGTGATTTTTTCGCTTTAGTTGATTTTTCAAAACCCCCAATGAAAATTGGTTTGTTGTGGCATATTCCCCTAGGGTCCCAGCTATCTCTGTAGCAAAATGTTCATTCTTCTTGTCTTTTCCATCGGTCAACACTTTGTACTTCTTGGTTGTTGATCCCCCTTCCTGATAGAATTATCTTTTTACCACAGCCTTTCTCTTCTTATCAAAGAAGAACTCATTTGGAGGGAGCTCTTCCACCCTTATAGGTCTCAATTCTTCATTTAAAATCCACCCTGAGTCTATGTTTTCCTGAGTTGACTACAAGGGAGTAATGGATGTGATGGGATCTCCGATTTTCTCAGCTAGTTGCCCCGGAGTAGTAACCAGAGTCTTATTTTTCAATGGTTCGGGAGTCTTTATCTCTGTTTTTGGACTCCTAGTTTTCTCTTCCCGTCCTAGTGTTTTTCTTGGCTGGGTGTCGCATCTTTGGAGCCTTCGGATTCTTTTTGTTTCACCTCTGCTGTACTTGGAGTTTCACCCCGCAATACTGCGGGAAGACAACTGCATCGATGTTTTTGGAATTTTAGAACATTGTCCCTCTCTTTGGGTGCCAGGGCTTGTATCCGAGCCAAAATTTCGGCATAAGATCTTGCACCTCGGAAAAAATGATCCGAGGGTGAAGTCTCATGTTCGAACCTTTTGAGTCCGCAATTGGCCAAGTGATTACTTACGACCCTTTGCAGATCGTGCTTCTTAAATTCAATATGAACCAATTTTAGGTCTTCCAGGGCTGCTGCCTCGGCTTTAGCATGCCCGAAATCTAATAAAGAATATGAATTTAAATGAACAGGAAAAGGTGTCCATACCTTCTTTGAATATCCCTTAATCTCCTTGCTTATGCCACCGATTACGGTTTTCCAAGCAACCTCACGACAAGCCATCTTGTCGGGTATGAATAAYGGTAATTCATGYGGGGGAACAAAAGCCCCGAAAACCCTGAGATATGAGAATTCTTCTTCTACATACCAGTCAACTATACTGCTCAGATTCGTCGCTATATTGTCTGAGATCCTGGGTGGTGGGTGGCYGAAAATAGTGACATGCAGCGGTACCATTACCCAGTTGAAGATTTCATACACAAAATCTGTCGCTTTGTTTTCCCACAGTTTTGAATGGTAGACGTGGATGGGCTCAGCCTCCGATGGAGTCCAACTCTAGCATCGTATGTAAGTTCTGACACGGTAGGCAACTTGTACATAGCCTACAGTTGTTCCGGTCTGAAAGTCCTAATAGTGACTTGTTGTTCATTGATGATGGTTCTCGTTGGTATGTCCACATGGTCTAATGCCCACTGGACCATATCATAGTAAGGGAGCAGTCGTGGCCTAGCCACTACTTTATGCATTCTAGATTGGACGATGATCTTATATTTGGTGGTCAGGTCATCTTTTTCATTGTCACTGGAATCATCAGAATAATCTACCAATTTGAACTATAGAAAATCAGAAACAAATGACCAGGTCCTGACAGAGTCGACACTTCGAGGTGAAGTATCAGTGACGTTGTCTGAACCTTGTCCCGAAAACTCAACGTTGGCTTTAGACGCTTTTCGCGGGGCCATGGTGGGGGATCCTGCTTTAGCTCTTCTGCGATAAAAATATGTATACATACAGAAATTAGTTTGCTGAGAAAAGTTTGCTTTGCGTAATATAGAAATGAATTTTTGATAACAAATAACAGCTCTATATATTCAAAAAATCGGTACTTTTCAAGAACAAAACGGTCAAATCATGCTTAAATACAATTTTAGCAATAAAAACGCAATCCTTACTTGTCAATTCACCTTGTTTCTAATTAATGCCATAAATTTTGGCGGTTCGAAATGTCAGTTGGCGCAAGGAAAAATTAAGACTACCTCGTAGACTATGCATGCATCAAATCACAAGAAATACTAGATTAGCTTGATTAATCAAGTTTTATCAACGTTAATTAATCATTTGGTACTCCCTACATCGAGAGTTTTCGCTTTGACCCTTTGAACCTCTAAGACCCGAGATTGCGATGATTATCTTTGGTTAATCAAAAATGTAATTATAATTAGGTGCTTAATTAATTATGTGATTATTTATATTGCAACTTCGTGACTCGAGGCTTCGAAGATATAACTTTTGGGAAGTTCATATGCTGAGTTGCGAAATCGCGAGATCGTGATGATATGTTTTAATTAAAATGGGGGACAAAACCGGATTAAGTGTTTAATTAATTACGTTTCTATATTTATCGCGAATTCATGACTCGAGGCTTTGAAAGTGTAGCTTTTAAAAGGGAAATACGCCAAGTTGTGAATTCCCGATAAAGCTTAACCGTGGCTAAGCTTTTTACCTTTATCATTAACATGGGTTACTAAAACAAGAATCTTGAGGTTTTGGCTATCGAGGCTACAACCGTAAGACTTTTGGAGTTAGTAAACATCGAGACACAAAACCCCGATGATGGTTAACCATTGTTTAGAAAACTTTTACTCTCGCTACTGACCTGGGTAAAACTTTAAAGTGATCTCGCCGTTTTGCTCTTCGGGACTTGTGAACTAAGTGATGTATAACATCCGACATACGAAATCCTGAGGTAACTAAAAAGGGGAAAATCATTTGAACAAAAGGTAGAACTCATCATCGTCATTCACATGATGAGACTTCAGAGATTTTGGGACAAAAGAAGGAAAATACGAAAACCATCTTTCGATTTCGAGAATTAAGGTACGAAATTCAAAACGAGCTAAAAAACAAAGGCAGCTCCAACATAAGCTCCAACTAGGGATCCCGTTTTCCTGTAAGATAGGAAGAATAGTAGACCACGTGCCGATATTGGGTAAATGGAGTCAATGGCTTTAATCTGGCAAAAAAGTTCTTGAGAACAGGATACCAAAGGGGAAAGGTACTTCATTTTTTACCTTTGAAAATATTTTCAAAACTCAGATACTTTTAAACTTAGTTGTAGTCCCTTTCACAACTTTCTCCTTCCCATTACTGAATTCAGGTTTGCCTCAAGACAATCAAAACAGTTCTAAGAGACCCAACAGGTCGTGTGGTTATCGACTTGCATCAAAAGAAGAAAATTGTACATTTTTAATCAGGAAGCCTTGTCTGAACTTGGGATGTAGATCAGGTTTTGGAAAGAATTGGTTACCAGAGTAGAGTGGTATTCATGTATAACAGCCTTACAGATATCTCAAATATTGCTTCACTGCTAGTGAGCCTGTTCAGTACCCCGACGAAGTTATCTGGCCCTTTTTTACCGAATTTTCTTTCACCACTTCGAAATATATTTATGCATTAAAATGTTGAGATGAGGTCAATCATTTCTGAATTTCCTTTCATCATCTCTCGAACTAGATAGGGGCAACCATTCCTGAATTTCCTTTCACCACCTGTCTTATAATTTGCTTTTTAGAGCGCGAAGATGGGGGAAATCAGTTTGTATCAGGGTTGATATCTGTGTAATATTTTGCATTGTAGGTCTGTCAACTTACCTTGATTACTCGGTACCAACCTTCCCTTAACTTTCACAACACCTTTGTTTCATAGGGAGAAAGGGGAAAATAACTTTCTTTTTTTTTTTTT